>JAGFBZ010000396.1:777500-937623 GCA_018398805.1 Hirundichthys speculiger | reverse complement strand
AAAAGTAGCGAAACAAGACAAAGGCTCAACTGTCGTCTTTCTGTTTCCTTTACAGCCTCTGGTCTCTGAACCTTAGTAAACAAACCACTGGTATTGTGCTATTTTTGGCTCGTACTTAGCAGCTAACACGCTAACAACAACAAAAGAAACAGTCTGGTTTTCTCTGCATGGAACGGGAACTTTATTCTGGCACTACAGGAACTTGTAACATCACACAGGTTGTATTGTTGGGCTCCTGTCGGTTAACAGAGAATGTAAATCTATACACGCTGGGCTGCTGTTGATGCTCACTACACTTTTCATCTAACCCCGTTTTCTTCTGCCGTCCCACGACACAGACACTACATTACCCATAAGGCCACACCGTTACCCATAAGGCCACCATCTTAAATGGGCCAGGCTGGCTCACAGCATTTCTATGCTGTGAGAGAACGCACACAACATCCTGTGATGTTTCCACGATTTGAAAAATTTTTTTGAGTTATATTATATATTTCTGAAAAATTCACAAATAACTAAAACCCCAGAACTTAAAGCTCGAAATGGCGAAGGATCACTGTACACCACTGGAACATGTTACATGGACTAGACGTGGCACAAAGGTCACGAACTGGACTCATCTTGGGTTATGGCAGTCCTTCTTAAACAGTGGGGCGTAACCCCTTTTTTTTTTGGGGGGGGGGGGGGTCCCCGGGGAACATGCTTTTTTTTTTTTTTTTTTTTTGCCGTACTGGAATAAAGTGTAATTGCACATATACTCCAGTAGGTAGCAGTGGCGCTCTCATTGTCACAGTGTGTTCAGAGAGTATTAGCTATACAGTGGTACCTCTACTTATGAACGTCTCTACATACAGACTTTTCAGGTTACGAAACACATCAAAGGGAAAATATTGCCTCCAGTTACGAAAGAAATTTCAGGATACGAAAGGCAAAAATACACTATGCGCTGCTACTCGCAGCTCCCAGAGTTTACCGAACGTAAACATTCTTGTAGCCTCTCTGCCATTGACTATCAGCTAGCATCTTCCTGGCATCCATTTGACATTTTAGGAAAATTCCATGAAGTTTTAGAATTCATTGAAAAGAGTCACCCAGAAAAAGTGTTCACTAGTCGGGCTATCGCTCATTACGATGATGTTTGCCTTGAACATTTTCGAAGGATTGTTAAAAGCCGACAACAACAAATGTCCTTGGATCGGTTCTTTACAAAACATTAGACAAAAACCACTGCTGAGAGGGAAAAGGTGACGACGATAGCAGTTAAAAGGTAAATGAACATAATGTTTATCTTTTTACTTTATTCTTTGTTTTTTATGACGTACAACTCTCATTTTATGTGTATTGTGCAGTAATCTAATGGTTACATGTATTTGTTACATGTTTTGATGCATTTTTATTTTAAATTTATGCCCAAATTTTGGGGGGTTTGGAACGGATTAGAGCATTAGCATGGAAAACGTGTTGTTTCTACTTACGAAATTTTCAGATTACGAAACTACTTCCAGAACAAATTAATTTCGTAAATAGAGGTACCGCTGTATTGTGTCGGGTTTTTTTTGCATGGACATGTGTGCATGCAGCACAGAGCAGGAGATATGAAGAGAACAAACCCTCAAAGAGACACCACCGTTTTCTCCTCCATCCAGAACTCCAGTTCAGACCACAGAGTCCAGCTGGACCTCGGCCTGTGGGACAAGTTCAGCGAGCTCGCCACCAAGTGCATCGTCAAGGTGGTGGAGTTTGCCAAGCGAGTGCCGGGCTTTACGGGCCTGACCATCGCCGACCAGATCACCCTGCTGAAGGCCGCCTGCCTGGACATCCTGGTAGGTCCAACTCAATGTCTGGGTTCCACCTCGTTATACAGTTCATTTTATTCTCATTTGTTAAACATTATATAAACTAGGGGTGCACGATAACTATCGGGCCGATAACAGGAAATTATGACATCATCCCTATAACTCCGATATCACGACGAATAGCCCCGATAACATATATATTTTTGTCAACACGGCAGTGCCTCGCTCCCTCTGAGTCTTGAATGACCGGCAGTGAATGTTATGTTCAAGTGACGTCGACATAATCAGAAAAACGATTACTCAATCAGGAAAATCAAGAATACCCCCTCATGCCAGAAAACAACTCGTTAACTCGGTCATAATTTTGGTAGTTGCTGACTTGAATTGATATTCGCAGTATTTTCCCACATGTTACACATAAGAAAAAGAAAAAAAAAAGAAAGAACGACTAGCAAACAAGGGAACGTGGGAATTTACGTTACACCTTGAAAGCAGCCTGCAGCACAGCGTACTGATCACAACAAACATTGCGGCGTGGAACTTCGTTAAAGTTTCAGAAGAAGATAGTTTGGTGGTTATTTGTGATGAATCCTCCGAGTGAATTCTACGAGGAGGGAAGCACAAGCTTTAATACGTAAAACCTGATCAGCCACCTACAACATAACAATCGCTTCCATGGAGTTTTGAAATCACGCTAATGTGAGCTAATGGAAGCTAATGCTAACGTGCGCAAGCCAGCAGCAGTCTCCCCTCTCCCTCATTCCTCTCATCTAAAGCTTCCATGAGATTAAAAAATAAAAAACAAAAACTACTGAACCTCATTTACTTTAATTAAAGGTATTAATTTAAATGGAACCACAAGCCAAAATCCTTTAAATGTTAATCTTTTTCAGTTTGTAATTCTGATGGATGTATTTCCATCAGTTCAAGGAGCCTTTATTTTTTATATCAGTCAGTAATGAACCTTATTTAAGTTAATGTGAGATATCAAATAGGTTTGTTTGATAGCTTTATGAAAATGTTTGAGAGACTTGTCAATAGTTTTTCAATGGAAAAAATAAATATCTGTTCATTTAAAAAGTCCAAACTATTTTTGATTTTGTTCATAGTATTAATGCAATGATCTTAGGTATATGTGTGTGTTATCGGTTATCGGTATCGGCCTTTAGGAGCTGAAAGTTATCGGTTATCGATATCGGTTTTAGAAAACAGTTATCGTGCATCCCTTATCGTGACCCAAGTATCATGATACATATCGTATTTTGTGAGGCACAGCTCGATTCCCACTTTGCTCTCCGTTGACGTTAATTTCATGACAAGCGGGATGAGACGGGAGCCTTCAGGCAAACTGTCGCGTGTTTCCTTCTCTGTCCTCCTCCCGCCGTCAGCCGCCGTCGTCACCATCTGTCTGACAATTTACCCCCAAAACTTCCTGTGGGCTCAGTGGCAGGCCGTGACCACTTTGTGATTCATCAGGGAGGATGCACAGCGTCGACTAATTAAAGGATAAAGGTCAAAGGATGCACACGGAAGGGTGACATCATGGCAAATGGTTCACACTCGCATGGCACGTCTTTAACCTTCTCGAGGTGTCGCTAGACACTCGGAGTGTTTTTCAGTCACGCGAACAACCGCAAGGAGCTTCTAGTTACGTTTATATGCACACTGTGTTCGTTTGGTCTCACTCTGACGAACGTATCAAGGCTGATTGTCAGGGTTTGGTGACTGGGAACTGAACCGCTGACCTTTCTGACGAGAGTGCCGAAATGAGGTGGGCGTATCTGGGCTTGATCGTGAAGTCTCTGTTAATCTGTGGGTTACTAACAACCTCCCTGGATTCCCAGGTTGGGAGCGCTCGTGAAGCTCGATAGTTATTATAAACTCCGTCCTCCATCCACGATACGAAGATAAGGATCCCGCGGGATTCACATCATCTCGAAACCTTTGGGTAAACTCGTAGTCTCATTAATCCCACGGTCAGCATTACAGTTGACCAAGTCAACTTGTTATATTTCTAATTCATTCTGCATTAGGGATGCACTATAACTGTTTTTTAAAAACCGATAACCGATAACTTTCAGCTCCTAAAGGCCGATACCGATAACACACACATATACCTAAGATCATTACATCAGTACTATGAACAAAATCAAAAACAGCTTTGACATTTTAAATGAACAGATATTTATTTTTTCCAATGAAAAACTATTGTTAAGCCTCTCAAACATTTTCATAAAGCTATCAAACAAACCTATTTGATATCTCACATTAACTTAAATAAGGTTCATTACTGACTGATATAAAAAAAATAAAGGCTCCTTGAACTGATGGAAATACATGTATCAGAATTAAAAACTGAAAATGATTAACATTTAAAGGATTTTGGCTTGTGGTTCTATTTAAATTAATACCTTTAATTAAAGTAAATGAGGTTCAGTAGTTTTTGTTTTTTTAATCTCATAAAAGTTTGAGATGAGGGAGGCAAAAAAGGAGATTTTTGACCACAGACTGCCTCAGCTGCTTCATTCCCTCGCTCTTTTTTTTTTTTTTTAACCTGCAGATCCTGAGGATTTGCACTCGCTACACTCCTGACCAGGACACCATGACCTTCTCCGACGGGCTGACTCTGACCCGCACCCAGATCCACAACGCGGGGTTCGGACCGCTCACGGATCACGTCTTTACGTTCGCGGGGCAGCTGGTGCCGCTGCAGATGGACGAGACAGAAAGCGGGCTCCTCAGCGCCATCTGCCTCGTCTCTGGAGGTACGAGGAGACGCGGCGCCGTCCGCAGCTACAGTTTGAATTGTAACGTATCCCCGAATGCTGAAGTGATTTCATTTTCTGGCCCCGAACAGACCGCCAGGACCTGGAGGAGCCATCTAAGGTCGACGTGCTGCAGGAGCCGCTGCTGGAAGCGCTGAAGATCTACTCCCGTAAGCGGCGGCCCAGCATGCCCCTCATGTTCCCCAGGGCCCTCATGAAGATCACCGACCTGCGCACCATCAGTGCTAAAGGTCAGACCTGGGTTTTATGTCCTGCATTGAAGCACCTGTGATTGGGGGGGGGGGGTGTAACGTGTGCCTGATCTCACATAGGGGTGTGAAAAAAAATCGATTTGGCAATATATCGGGATTTTCAGCCGCCTTAATATATCATTTCAGCCCCTAATATCGATTTTTTTTTTTAAATGTTTCAAAAACACTAATAATAAACAAATAGGTTGTTTTGAAGCAAATAGTTTTGACTCAATTTGTCCTCTGAATGATCAATATCATCTGATGAACATATACAGCAACTTGATTTTTCATCTCTACTTTTAATTTAGATATTAACTGGGTAGAATATCACAATATATCGTGATATCGTGATAATATTAGGGCTGGGCAAGTTAACGCGATAATAACGCGTTAACGCATTAATTTATTAACGCCGACATTTATTTTATTGCGCGTTAACGCTTGTTGCTCACGTGCTTTTGTTTTGAAAAGTTTGTTACTAGCTGCTGCGGAACCGGAAGACAATTGGCAGGTAAAACTAAAACAGACATGGAGAACGGTAAAAAATCCGTGAACTTTACAGTTCAGGTAGCAACTCAGGTAGCAATATTAACAATTCTGTCTAAAAACCCAAACCCCTTTGTTCAAGACGATGGCGTCATTCCTCCATGTTCCATCAGATCTGCTCCATGTGTTCACTGTCCTGCTGTTCTCTAGCTGGTTACTGCAGTGCAGCTCCATCTAGTGGCACAGATGTGTAATGACAACAGAAAGTCTGTTCCTTGATTATAAAACAAAGCCATTTCACGTAAACCAGACAATAAAATATTAAAAACAAATTCAGTCCTGTGGCCTGTTTGCTAAAATTGAAATATAAAAAACAGGCATTTTTTTTGAGCTAGATTAAAAAACGAAGAAAAAAAAAGTCACATTTTTATTTTTTTTTAATTTTTGATTGACAATCGAAAATGGAAAAAAACAAATGATACACAGATAAATACAGATTGGTAAAGTTACTCAACTTTAACATGGACATTTTCATTTTAAAGTTCTCCCAGAAGGAGGATTCAACAGAAACAAGGTTATTTGTAACAACTGACAAGTTGAACTCCCCGTTAAAAGTTTCTGCTGTTACCTCAGAAATTACCTGTTTTAATGTTCTGATTGTGCTGAGCCACAATCATCTTGTTGGATTTTGTTTGACTTTTTTTTAAATTTTTTATAAAAATGATATTAATGCCCTGACAGTGGCAATAAGCTTTATTTTATTTGACATTTTTAAGATGAGATTTACACTAAATATGTGTTACTGACAAGTGCTGATGTTAAAAGTGTTTGAACAACAAATGTTATGGCACTTTAGTTCATATGGCAGCAGAACATTTAAATAAAAGTGCATTTTACACGACTTTTGAATTCATTATTTGATTTTGCGTATACAATGCGATTAATCGTGATTTATCAGGGAAATAATGCGATTAATCGTGATTAAAAATTTTAATCGTTGCCCAGCCCTAGATAATATAGCATCGTGACCCAAGTATCATGATACATATTGTATTGTGAGGTCTTTGTCAATACTCCCCCCTAATCTCACAGGAGCTGAGCGGGTGGTGTCGCTGAAGATGGAGATCCCCGGATCCATGCCTCCGCTGATCGAAGAGATGCTGGAGGATCTGCAGGACCTGGAGACCAGCCGGCACGCCCACAGCGTCTGAAGCCACGCAGACTTTCCTTCCCTCCCAGAGAGACATCACCAGCAGATGCAGATGCAGATCTTGTGGGGGAGGGGTCACTCATGTCTTACCTCAGTTATTGTCCAGAGACCCGCGAGAGCCTGAAAACCTGAAGCTGGAGTCGTGCTTCGGAGGAGGAAATCATAGGATGCAGTATTATTTTAACCTCCGTCTCCCTCCGTCATGGTTGCAGGCGCCTCAGCTTCCTGCTCTATTTATATTTTCACGAGTTATCACATGGGTTTATTTTACCTCATTAAAACAGCACCATTAGCATCACTTGGAGGGCGGAAACACAAAGAAATGATCCTAATTTGTTAAAAAGGAAACAAACAAAAAGCTTCAGTAACCTTTGTGAGAAGAAAAGGGAAGCGCAGAGATCCGGTCCGGTTCTCCACGAGGGTGAACGTTGATGCTAACGTTGATGCCGTATTTAGCAACGACCGAGAACTAACGTAGCTGAGCTGTTAGAAGAGACTGAACATTTAAGTAACATATAAAACATAGCGTCGTACGTATAAGCTTATTTCTAGGAGTGGGTGTCTTGGAAAGGCAGTTGTGCTGGAGATTTGACCCAGAAAGAGTTTTTACACAGTTAGTAAGCTATTAAAGTCCATGTTTGTCTGTTTTTTTGTATTATTTCCATTATTGGAGCTGGAGATTGTTAGAAGTCTTTTAATGCTGGAACAGTTGTTGTTGTTGTTTCATGACAGATCCTGTAAACCTTCACCACCAAGCTGTAACTTTAACTTTTCCTCTAGCGCCATCGTCAGGTAAAACTTGTCCTTTTTTTAAAAAATCTATATTTGCAGAGCACGTTCCCATCAGCCTGACCCGTCCTTGGTGTTTCACGCTCATTAACCGTTCTGCATATTAAGCAAAGGTGGTGAAATAACCGGCATGCTGATAATCACACTGTGAGTTTGTGTTTGCGTCCTGGTGGTGATCTGGAGCAACGTGGCCTGAAATTACAGAAGAACTTGTGTCAAAACATAACGTAAATCCAAGTGGCTAAGCATCCTGTGTACTATTTAAAAACTCACGTGTGCCTACCACGAATGTGCCAAAACTTTCCAAAATGTTTCGACCTGAAACATGTATGATTTCTCTTGTTTTTATGTCCACATCAAACGCACCGCAGTGACTTCTGTATGTAAGTACGATCGTGGCTCATGTTGCTTTCATTTGTGACATCACTAAACATTTCATATGTTTGTCTATTAAAGTCATGTTTACTGAATTTAATCCTTAAGCTTTGTGTTTTTTCTACTTATTTTAATTTATTTTTTCCTGAGGTGATGATGGATTTGGATTTCAGGTGAAACCGTCTCCTCTCACTAACCAGGTGACTGCTGCCCCCTGTTGATCTGCTGAGGTATTGCACACTGCAGCTGTGAATAAATGCATCTCTCTGTCCTCTGCAGAGGACCGAGACAAGTCTGCTTTCAGTCCCCGTTTCCTGTTTTGGGACATGGAGGTAATTAATTTATTCCTAAATAGGAATAAATGAAGATGGATGGACCACAGACTTCTTAGGCTGAAAGTGGAGACCGACAGTAACGAAGGATTCAAATCTGGACCGTCTGCTGTCGTCCATGAGCCGACATCTTACTGAGAATGTTTGTCCAAACTCTCACCTTGGTGCATTTGACATCATCCAGCTGCTTTAGTCCAGAAGACACAGCTAGATGTCTCCACCATCACCTGGACCACTGACTACCTGACTATCAGACCTCAGCTGGAGAGACTGAATGGGTGAGTGTCTGAGCAGGTGGTTAGCAGCTTAGGAGAACCACAGGGGACTGGACTCGGACCACTGATCTTCACTCTGGACACCTCAGACCTCCAGAACCAGTCAGAGTCCAGACATCTGCAGAAACACTCAGATGACTCTGGAGTTGTGGTGGACCAGAGACTGAGGACAGAGAACTGGTGGATCAGAGACTGAGGACATAGAATTGATGGACCAGAGTCTGAGGACAGAAAACCGGTGGACCAGAGACTGAGGACAGAGAACCGCTGGACCAGAGACTGAGGACAGAGAACTGCTGGACCAGAGACTGAGGACAGAAAACCGGTGGACCAGAGACTGAGGACAGAGAACCGCTGGACCAGAGACTGAGGACAGAAAACTGCTGGACCGCTTTGTGGTGTGGAGACAACCATCTCATCTTAAATGTCAACCAGACAAAGGAGATGATTGTGGATTTCAGGAGGACCAGGAACAAGTCCAACAGTATTTCCATCATGGAGAAGAAGTGGAGGTGGTGGAGGAGGATAAAGACCTCAGTGTTCACAACACTGATGCTGTTGAGAAGAAGGGACAAAGCAGAGTTTACTTCTGGAGGAAGCTGAGGTCCTTCAGTGTTTCATCCAGATGTTCAGATCTTCTATCAGTCTGTTGAGGAGAGTTCAGTCCATCTGCAGTCATCTGTTGGAGGAGCATCAGAGAAACTGAAGAAACTGATGAAGAAGACTGGCTCTGTTCTGGAGACGATGGAGATGATTGATACTTCATCTCATGAAGAACATCACAGATATCCCTGAACATCTCTACACAACACAGTCATCCAGTGTCCATCAATCTGAGAAGAGACTTAGATCAGCACAGTTGCGGACGCGCTCTTTTACGCGCCGACATGCGGATTGCGCTTTCCGCAAACTCTGTATTTTGCGATTGCGGGTAGCGGGATTAGGATAGCGGGTAGCCTGACCACCCGCTACCCGCTATCCTAAACCCGCGATCGCAAGATACCGAGTTTGCGGAAAGCGCAAATGACACGCCTATTGCCATGCCTACAATGTGAGTAAGGGAGTCGGCAAAGCGGGTAGTGGCTTTAGGGAAGCGGAACATTGCATAGCGGTTAGTGGAGGTTCCTAAATCCGCAATTTGCGGGTAGCGGCTAGCAGGAGGTGTACAATCGGGCCCATAATCTCTCGGCTGGTCTGGGAGCACCTCGGGGTTCTCCCAGAGGGGAGGGAGGTCTAGGCCTCCCTGCTAAAGCTGCAACCCGACTCTGGACCAAGCTGGAGTTAATGGATGGATGGAAATATTAAGGTGCACATTTTTAAGAGCAGGTGCTCAAACAAAGAGAAAACTTATCTGTAATATTATAATGTACTGTAATCTACAGTCCTACTTGTTCTAATTACAGTCATTCATTTCTACGATCAAACAATCTGATATTGAGGTTTTTATCATATAATCTTTATGCCAAATTTTGTCATTCGGCATAAAAATCAGGGATTTTACAATCATGACCTTTTGCCATAAAAGTAAAACTTTAATTCTTAGAACTGTGAATCTCGTATAATTGCAACTTTGTTCTAAAAATGGAGAGTCTTTGCTCTAAAATTAATTATTTTGCCTGTAAAATCAAAAAACTTTCTTATAAAAATCCTTTTTTCCCATAAAATTTCACGTCAAATTTCACAAAATCGTAATTTTGCCATAAAATCATTGACAAAATTACTTTTTGACATAAATTCACGACTTTTGTAAAAAAAAAAAAAAGTAACTTTTCTAGAATTGCATGTTTTTGTTGTAAAAATCTTTTTACATAAAATTACATAATTTTATGACAAATTTTGTCATAAAATCTCAAATCTTGCAAAATCACAACTTTTTGACATCAAAACTTGAATTTGTGTCATAAAAATTACAAATATTAGAAAATCGCAACAGACTTTTTGTTGTAAAGTATCGGTCGTTCTGCAGATATGACACCTGTCCAGTCTGAGGGTAAAGAGGGAGGAGCTTCAGCACCACCTGGAGTGTCCCTGTGCACATGCCTGTCAGAAGGGTTAGGTTTAGGGGTTAGGGTTAGGGGTTAGGTTTAGGGGTTAGGTTTAGGGTTAGGGGTTAGGTTTAGGGTTAGGGGTTAGGTTTAGGGGTTAGGGTTAGGGGTTAGGGGTTAGGTTTAGGGGTTAGGGTAAGGATTAGGGTTAGGGGTTAGGTTTAGGGGTTAGGGTTAGGGGTTAGGGGTTAGGGGTTAGTGTCTGAGCTTCAGATCATCTGAAGCTCAGATGCGCTCCAACATGCAGGTCTGCAGGGAGATGAAACCAGCAGTTCTGGTCCTGAGACCCTGAAGTCTTGCACAGGTTCATTATTTAAGCAGAATCACATCACATCTGTACAGAGAAGGACAGAGGTCTGTGTGACAACTTTTATAGTTTTATTTATATTATGTACAATATGATTTTAATTAATCTTAATTGTTCTCTAAGCTCCTGAGCCGGATGCAGATGGACTTAAATCTTCTTGACCAGATGATTCTGGGACTCTTTCAGGCAACTGTCAGCGTCTCCGTCATTTCTTCTTTGTGGGAGTCTAAAATTAAAAGAAGCCAAATAACAAATATCACATTCATTTCAACTCGGGCTGCTGTTTTTTTTTTTTATTTTTTTTTTTAATTAAAGTTAAACGACCTGAAATATGAGAATCTATGACATCACAGTCGCTGGTTTGTGTTTTCTAACAGAACAACCAGATCATAATCTTCTAAAGAAGTTGCTTATATTTCATAAACTGATTCATTCTGGAGTTAAAGTGACCTGGGAATCATCGTTAGATGGTCAGGAGGGTAAACGGTCGTTAGTCAAAACAGATCATTACTGCTGCATTTGTGGCTTTTTCATTTGACATAAATGGAAATATTTGACATATTTGACATGCGACTGAATGAACTCCAGCTGATTCAGAAGCTGCTCTGCAGACAAAACAAGAACATTTCAGCTTTGTAAGTGTCCAGAAAGGACCGTCTCCACCTCCGTCCAACCTGATACCCGAATATCATTTTGCTCTGATTGACAGCAGATTGATTCGACCAGGAGACCAAACAAGAGCAACACTGGACAGCGCTGTAAAAGCAGCTCCACCTCTGCACCCATAGGGGGACCCACTGAGCTAAAAAGGCAGATGCTCCTTTCTGCCACTTTGATTGACATTTTTCTAGAGACACGTGTCTCACTCAAAACTGCTTTGATCCACATCTCCTGGTTCCTAACGGACGTTAAACCTCCGGCTGTCTAATCACAGATCAGGTTTCTCATCTTTGAGCTACGGGTTTTTAATAACTGATTTAATAACTGCCCGTTTGTCCAGCATTTGTCGGAACGGCATCGTGTTTCCAGGTCACCTGCTTTGCGCCGCTTCGTCGTAGCCGTTTTCATCCACGAGCTCCTCGATGATCTCCTGGAAAGAAATATTTGAGCAGGAAATCACTTCGCCGGAGGTAGAACACAAGATGATCACGCAATGACACTTCTTTACCAGGGTTATAATAGTTTTGGATTTTCCATTAGTTTTAGTTTTTATTTAGTTTTTAGTTTAGTTTTTCAAATTCAGTTAGTTTTAATTCTTTTTTTTAGAGCAGTTTTGCTAGTTTTTATTTGTTTTTGTTTTGAAATACTTAGTTTAAGGGCCAATTCCAATTCCTCTCTTGACCCTCAATCTCAACCCTCGCCCTTAACCCTCAATTTTTGGCCCTCAATCTTAACCCTCCAAAGTTAGTGTCAGGGTTATCTTGTGGCTTAGAAATGGGACACGCCTCGAGTGCAGTTACATCTTCAGACTGAAATGTATCAGAGCCGTGTTGTCTCTGTTTTCCCTGAAATTACACAGGGATAACATTGAAAAGAGCGCTGTATATTCTCCAAATAATATTAGCAAATAACACAATAAAGGATACATTATTCAGTCCTCCGTCGCTACACAACAAGGTATACAAGTAACGCGAAGCCGACCCGGACCGCTGACGGGACCGGGACCCCGGGCCGCTGGTCCCGGGACGGCGGACCAGGACCACTGACGAGTACAAGTAACGTGAAGCTGACCTGGACCGCCAGACCGGCAGCAAACATCGTAAAGTAAAAAAAATAAATGTTACACAACAACGATGTTAACCCATTAAAAAAAATCTCAAACAAACACAATAAGATGGTTTCGTAACATTTATATCTTTAAGATATACGAAGATACTTACCTTTGTAGCTAGCTTTTTTTGTCACCATCATTTTCGAAGATGTCTTGGCTAAATTATCCAATGCCTTCTGGATAGCCCTTACTACCAGGGGTGGTGTCGGAAAATCTCAATTTTGAGGGCAATACAGCCCTCAAACTCGTCCCTCAACTTGACTTGCTAAGAATTGGGACAGCACACCCTTAGTGGGAGTGCGCATTTTTGAGACTGAGGGTTGAGATTGAGGGTTAAGGAGGAATTGGAATTCACCCAAAGTTTAGTTTTTATTAGTTTCAGTGTTAGTTTTACTTTTATTTTGTAAATTAGGGTTGTAATTTTGGTTCAAGTGAAGCACTGAACTTTTTGAAGGCTATCAAATCACATAGTCATGTTTACATTCTGGTCTCAATAAACATATTTATCAATGCATCTTCCCTCTTGTGGTGTTCCTGCGTATTTACTGACCAGCAGCTATCTGGTCTCCATGGAAACAGTCCATTATAGTTGCTGTTTTCTCCCGTTCCTTCCTAACGCTGACTGGCCTGCAGCTGTAGCTTCTCTTTCCAGGGGGCTAGCTTAGGCTAGCTTATCCAGCTAGTCTTGGTTAGCCTTCTTTCCAGGGGGCTAGCTTAGGTCACCTTATCCAGGTAGTCTTGGTTTGCCTTCTTTCCAGGGGGCTAGCTTAGGCTAGCTTATCCAGCTAGTCTTGGTTAGCCTTCTTGTGTGAGGTTTTCAAATGGACTTTCAGATTCGTGGGTTTTTTTTCTCCTTCAGAAGTATTCCACACATTGTATCACCTGCTTCTACAACAAGGCTCTTATTTTTATCGTTAACACAGTCATAGTCAAAGAAATCCCAAATAGGACTGAGACGCTTTCTCCCAACTTTTGCCGCAGCCATCACTGCTTTTATGAGGAAAAAAAAATTACAAATACGAAAACGAAGGACGTTCTTGACATTATTGTAGTTAATTTTAGTTTGTTTTATAAACACATAATACAGTTTCAGTTATCGTTTTTTAAAAAACTCGTTTTCATTTTATTTCAGTTAACGCAAATGTTTTTTCAATTCTAGTTTTCATTATTTCGTTCTTTTTCGTTAATGATAATAACCTCGTTCTTTACTTCCACAGCACCGAACGAATGATTTCATACTTTTATTCTTGACTTATCTGAGTTTGACGGCGCAGGTACTATCCACACACCAACTGACATTAGCAGAAACGCTGGAAAAAGCAGGAACATGTTTGCTTTTCCCCCTCAGAGGAAGAAGTGCTGATCTGCCTGTTTCCTGCCTCGTCTTCACATCTCATTTAACCGCCCCGAGAGAAACTTGACTTTTAGTTCGTAGGTTAATAAAGGCTTCTTTATTGTAACGTCGGCCCGCCTGCGAGTCTGCATTTGGGTTCCTCACATTCCTGACAGAAAGTGCGTAAATGACAGGTTGTAGTTTTACAGGGAGTCATGTGCCACCGCCAGACTTTTTATTGCCAGCATGTGGCGACTGAACGTCTTAAAGGGCCTCCAGGACTGAGATTCTGCTGCTGCCTCAGAAGTCTCCAATCTCTAGTTCGTTTAAGACACTTCATCTGCTCAGAGACACTGACCTGCATCTGCTGGTAGGTGACGCCGTCTTTAAGGTTCCCATCAACTGGCAGAACAGATGAGAGAGTCAACTAAACAACCGCAGAACAATCCGGATCATATCAGTGTTGGTGTCACTACCTGTGAGATCGGTGGAGAGACCGTCTAACGTGAGGCGTTGCACCGGTGGACACTGGTCTGAACTGGCTGAACTCAACTCCACCAGTTCCTGGGAGGCCTGGACGAGCTGGAGGAGAGAAGATTCAGTCTGGTTCTTACTGGTGAGAAACCATAACAGGCATAAAACTTTAAAGGAGTGAGTGGAGGAACCTTCAGTTAAGTATCTTGTCATGTTTTTGCTTATTTTGATCCAGGCTAGAGGTCTTCGGAACAACCCAACAACCCGAGGTTCCGACCCGACCCAAATCGGGTCTCGGGTCCATTCAAAAGACGTGACTCCGGGTTCGGGTCTGAATCGGTACAGTTAGTCTCGGGTCCGGTCGGTGCTCTCTGACAGGCTGGGTCCACGTTTACTCCAGAGAGGTAAAGATATTGGCGGTGGCAGCCAATGTCAGGACTCGGGGCAGTTTAATTAATTATTCATTAACGTGGCGTGTTTGTCATGAAACAATCATGTTGCCGTAGCGTGTTATTAGCGTGTTATTAGCGTGTTATTAGCGGTTTGCCCGGCAGCTGTAAAGCACAATGGATCACCAACATGACAACGCTGGATGAGAGAACATATTCACGACACGTCCTGACCGGTGTAGGCTATTAGCGTTAGCAGTTGCTACCAATAGCATCTGTATCCACAAAGAAAATAACGATGTGGATTTATTGTTGTTTACATCACGTAGCCTATGTAGCAACTGAACCGGTAGAAGAAGACAACTTTAGGTAAGAAAATCAAGTTTTATTCAACGCTAGACAACTTTAACATGAGCAACTATGGGCTGGATTGTCTCAGTTCTATTCGGGTAACTCGGTTCGGTTCGTGGTCGGAAACTAAAGACTCGGATCGGGTCGGTACCGGTCCAAATATTGCAGTTCCATTCGGGTTCGGACTCCCGGACTTATGATAATAGTTCGGGTCGGGTAGGTTCTGGGTCCAAATATTGCGGGTCCATTTGGGTTCGGACACCCGGACTTATGATAATAGCTCGGGTCAGGTCAGATTTTCACGGGTCCATTCGGGTTCGGGTCCATGAAAGTGGACCCGTGAAGACCTCTAACCCCGGCTTCCTTGAGGTGATACTGATTGAAGGAGATGAACACATTTACATCTACAGAGAACGTCCAACAGCCCAGCCAACATCATCAGCTCCACCTGTTCAGCTGCTCGTTAACACAGATTTCTAATCAGCCAATCACGTGGCAGCAGCTCAGTCATTTATCCATCCAGACGTGGTCAAGACGACCTGCTGAAGTTCAGACCAGCATCAGGATGGAGAAGAACGAGGACTAAAGTGACTCTGAATGTGTCCTGGTTGTTGGTGTGAGTGTGACCATGAGTCCAGTGGTCTCCACAGTCTCCAGATCTCAGTCCAGTAGAGCAGCTCTGGAGGAACTGGAGGTTCTCATCATGGATGTAACTGGTGATGCCGTCATGTGAACATGGACCAGAACCTCTGAGGAACGTGTCCAACACCTGGTTGGATCTACGACACCAAGAATTAAGGTGGTTCTGGAGGAGAAAGGAGGTCCAACCCGTCAGCAGAGAGGTGGAGCTGATGAAGTGGTCGGTGAGTGAATATGGACCCGTTCAGCTCAGATGGGCTCCACATGTAAAAGCTGGCTGGATTCTCTGCGTTTTTTCCTGTTTTCGTCACCAGTCTTATCAGACATTTAGGGGTGCATGATAACTTTTTTAAAACCGATACCAATAACTTTCAGCTCCTAAAGGCCGATACCGATAACTGATAACACACACATATACCTAAGATCATTACATCAATACTATGAACAAAATCAAAAATAGTTTGTTTCTTTAAATGAACAGATATTTATTTTTTCTAATAAAAAACTATTGGCAAGCCTCAAACATTTTCGTAAAGTTATCAAACAAACCTATTTGATATCTCACATTAACTTAAATAAGGTTCATTACTGACTGATATAAAAAAAAATAAAGGCTCCTTGAACTGATGGAAATACATGCATCAGAATTACTAACTGAAAAAGATTAACATTTAAAGGTTTTGACTTGTGGTTCCATTTAAATTAATACCTTTGATTAAAGTAAATGAGGTTCAGTAGTTTTTATTTTTTAATCTCATGGAAGCTTTAGATGAGAGAGATAAGGGAGAGGGGAGGGGAGACTGCTGCTGGCTTGCGCAAGTTAGCATTAGCTTGCGTTAGCGTGATTTCAAAACTCCATGGAAGCGATTGTTATGTTGTAGGTGGCTGATCAGGTTTTACGTATTAAAGCTTGTGCTTCCCTCCTCGTAGAATTCACTCGGAGGATTCATCACAAATAACCACCAAACTATCTTCTTCTGAAACTTTAACGAAGTTCCACGCCGCAATGTTTGTTGTGATCAGTACGCTGTGCTGCAGGCTGCATTCAAGGTGTAACGTAAATTCACACGTTCCCTCGTTTGCTAGTCGTTCTTTCAGGCTTTTCTATTTTTTCTTTTTTTATGTGTAACATGTAGGAAAATACTGTGAATATCAATTCAAGTCAGCAACTACCAAAATTATGACCGACTTAAGTTGTTTTCTGGCATGAGGGGGTATTCTTGATTTTCCTGATTGAGAATTGTTTTTCTGATTATGCCGACGTCACTTGAACATAACATTCACTGCCGGTCATTCAAGACTCAGAGGGAGCGAGACACTGCCATGTTGACAAAAATATATATGTTATCGGGGCTATTCGTCATGAGTTATCGGACTTATCGGGATGACGTCATAATTTCCTGTTATCGGCCACGATAGTTATCGGCCTGATAGTTATCGTGCACCCCTACAGACATCTAAGCAGATGTTCAGTGTCAATAGTAGTAGAAAAACAAAACTATTAAAGAACGAGTTTTGACACAGTCTTGTTGACCTGCTGATTATACTGACTTTGTAAACTTGGGCTGCTTTCAGTTTAAAGACGCTGTGCAGATACAAATGAACTGAACTGAAAGAATAAAAAAGGTAAAATTTCAACACGTTAACCTTCTTGTAATGTGCTGCAGGCCTGGAATGAAGGAACGAATCGAGAACAGAAAATATGTTAACTCTGCCTGAAAAGAAAATAAAAAGGGTGGGGGTATCCATCCATCCATCCAGATGTGTGAGTCCATGCTTCAGACCTTGCTGAGCTCCAGTTTCAGGCTGTACGGGTCGCTGCCACGCTGGAAAAGGGACTTTTTAAATCTTTCAATGAGGCGTCTTTTAATGTCGTGGTGCTGAGTAGGAGGAAGCTGGAAAGTGCAAAAAAAAAAAAGTACCAATTAAAAGCATTTACTGAGAAGAATCAGCTCTGCTCCATAAAAGGCACCTAAAACTGATTTAGAACGATGATAAAACTCAGATGCACCGGAAACATCAGCAACAACCTCCAACTTCATGGCTTCTCTTCACTCAGATAAGATAAAAATAAAAAATAAATAAATGCCGTACTTGCGTGATGTAGATGATTTTGTGCAGCTGCACGAGGAGCTTCTGGATGGGATCATCAATCTGCCGAAGCATCTTCTGGGACATGCAGATCCCCGTGGAGGCTGAGATAAGAGCAAAACCACAATTACGACTTACAAACAAGACTAACACACGTCACATGAGATCAACACACACATTAGTGAAATGTTTGGCTGTTCTGCTATTTTATCCAGCTCATTTACAGCAGTGTCATCTGTGTTAACTGGTATTAAAGGCAGATGTTGGAACAGCACCTGGTCTCGGTTTCATCTTTGGAGCAGAAAAATCCCCACTGAGAAGAAAGAGAAATGAGAAAAGCAGGTATGAAGTTTATAACTGCGCACATCTGCATTAACATCTGTTGTTATGTAACTGGAGGACGAATGGATGAATCCATCCATCCACCCATTCATCCATCTATCCATCCATCCACCCATCCGTCCATCCATCCATCCATCCATCCATTCATCCGTCCATCCATCCGTCCATCCATCCGTCCATCCATCCATCCATCCATCCATCCATCCATCCATCCATCCATCCATCCATCCATCCATCCATCCATCCATCCATCCATCCATTCATCCATCCATTCATCCATTCATCCATCCATCCATCCATCCATCCATCAATCACAGGGATCTGCTGGAGCCAATCACATATTCCACAAATGTTTAATTGTGCTCAGTGTTCAGTTTGCTAGCTTACCCGGCTGAAACACGATGAGGCGCACGAGTGTTGGACCTCCAGCCTTTGAAAAACGTTACGAGACAGTTAGCGTTCGGGGCTGATGGACAACGTCCACCTGAGAACCGCCACAGTGAGCAAACGCAAGAAAAGAAACGACCGAAAAACCAGACACCCTTAAATGAAGCGAACACCCCAAACAATAATTTGAATTTTATCAATTTTATCTGCAAATCGTTCTGTTCTTGTCAAGATTTACAGTGTTACATCTGGAACCATTCATCTTGTCTTAAATATGATTTACTTATTGAGTCCATGTGTATTCTTAAACGTATCATCAGCTCTACACTGGCAACAATATTACTTATAAAGTAAAAACCTCCAGCTGCATGGACAGATGGTTTCACCAGCATTAAGTCATTTTCACCCAGAGTTTAGTGTCGTTTCTTGCACATTAGCTGGTGTTTTTTGCAGCATAAAAAGGTAAAAATCTTACTGTTGGAGCTTTAACTGAACTGACTGCAGTTTGGTGTCATCAGATGGTTCATCTGATTCATCATCTAAGATCACGTTTACAACAACAGTTTGATCTCAGTCATGAGAAGAGTGAAACTTTCACCTTGATTTTCTTCCTGTTCGCTGCAGAGAGAATCCGTCTCCGTTTGGGGTTTTTCAGACATTTCTGGGGGCAGCTGCTGAAGCCAAGAGAAGTTAAATAACATTTATTTATAATATAATGCAAGATTGCAACGTTTATTGAATTGTCATGATAGGCAAATTTGTCATAAAATCTCAAATTTAAGAAAATCACAATGTTTTTCACATCAAATCACAAAACTGTGACCTTTTGACAGAAACTATGTCGTAAAATTGTGACGTTTTTCAAATTGAATTTCTTTTTTCAAAAATCTAAAATTTTTGATTTTTGATTTTAACTACTCTCCTAAATCAGAACTTTTACACATCAGATTGCTACTTTTAACGTTGAAATAGCTGCTCATTGGTAAAGGGGGAGGAGCCTAACCCCCCCACCCCCTTTGGAATCTACCTGTGCACGTGCAGAATGTGCAGCGCCTTTTAAAAATGCAGTTCAAGGCTCTGCTGGGAACATTATTCTGCAGCTGCTAAAATCAAACTGTATCTTTTCATCCCCTAACTCGTGCAATATTTTTTCTTTTTACACTTTATTTATGCCATACTTATTTATTATAACTGGTCCCTGTAAAATATCAACCGCTCCACCTCATATTTATCAAAGTGATTGTGTATATATATTTGTATAAATTGTAAAAGTCTGGTGTGTATATAGCTTATGTTTAACAATTTCATTTTTTTTAGAATATTTTTTGAGAGCTATATATACATTTAATATTATTTTTTGCCTATTTTTTACATGTACTTCTGCAAGCCCTGTTGAAATGTTTAAATTTTTATTTTTTATCTGTCCAACCTGTGCTGCTGTAATGACTGAATTTCCCCGGTGAGGGATTAATAAAGTTCTATTCTATTTTATTCTAAAAATCCAGGTTTACCTGGTCTGAGCGACTGCAAACCTTCCTGGTTGTTTGTCTTTCCAGGAAACGCATCTGCGCTTGCTTCCTGTCTCTCTCAGCTCTCCGCTCCAGTGCATTCTGGGAGGCGTAGAGCCTGTCCATCGTCTTCATCATGAGGTCAGAGATCCTGGAGCTGACGGCTATGATGTCCGGCCGCTGGTCTGCATCTGGACTCAAACACCTGACAGAACAGTGGATGCCTTCATTAAAAGAGAGACCTGCAGCTGCAAGACGACACGAATCCTCAGCTGGAAACTCACCATCTGATCATGTCTGTGACTCTCTCTGAGAAGACTCCTTCTTCTACTGGCTCGTAGGAGGCCTCGACAATCTGACAGTACGTAACAAGTGGAAATGATCGGTTACTAACAGCTGAAATCAGAGCATTTGAGGTCAGGAGTAAAATATGAAGGGCGTTACCTTGCTGGCCAGTGAGAGCATGTTGCTGCTGCAGAATGGAGGCTGCAAGGTGACCATCTGGTAGAGGAGGCAGCCCAGAGCCCAGATGTCTGCTTTCTCTCCGTACGGCTCGTTTTTCACCACCTCTGGACTGTCGACACAGACAGACTCAACACTCACAAACCAACGTACGCGGCCTCTGAAAAATCCTGATTCCAGATGAGGCGTCGTGCTTTTAGATTTCAGGGGGATTTCAGGGGCCGAACCAGGAGGAGTGGGCTCGCTGAGGTACATGACAGCACTTTAAATCTGATATAAACACGGGTATTTAGTTCTGCCATCACAGAGCTGCTCATCAAATAAAATTAGGACTTTTTTCCTTTAACAAACATTTTGTTTTGAAGTTGCAATATTTTGTAATACAGTGGTACCTCTACTTATGAAATTAATTGGTTCTGGAAGTAGTTTCGTAACCTGAAACTTTCGTAAATAGAGACGTGTTTTCCATGTAAATGCCCTAATCTGTTTCAAGCCCCCCAAAATTCGAACATATTTTTTTAAATGAATTATAAATAATACATGAAATGACATGAAAACCTGTAAGAAATACATGTTAGAACTAGAAAAGCACTCAGAGAGCACAGACCTCCACCAAGCGCAACAATTATCGAAAATTTGAAAGTGATCCCACGATTTCTTCCGGATCACACCCAAAATGAAATCAGTTCTTCCTTTTCACATTTTTGACAACTCCTGAAAATTTAATCAAAATCCATCCATAACTTTTTGAGTTATCTTGAACACAGACAGACAGATTAACGCTGCAAAAACATAACCTCCTTGGCGGAGGTAAAAATTGTTTGTTTACCTGGTTGCTGGGTTACGCTCATACAGACAAGGGGCCCTCCTAGCCAATGGGATGCCAGGAAGATGCTAAGCGATAGCCAATGGCAGAGCAGCTCGGACGCACCGCTTTCAAACCGATACAGAGCAGCTACAAGGTAAACTCGGGGAGCTGCGAGTAGCAGCGCTACTGTATTTTTGCCTTTCGTATCCTGAAATTTCTTTCGTAACTAGAGGCAATATTTTCCTGTTGATGCGTTTCGCAACCTGAAAATTTCTTATGTAGAGACGTTCGTAAGTAGAGGCCACTGTATTGTGACTTTTTATTGTAAAACAACCTTTTGTCATATAATTACAAGTTTTGACCTACAATCACAAACTACACAAGATCCTGACTTTTTAATGTAATTTAGACACTTTTTGAAAAGTTGCAAAACTGCAACTTTTTGACGCAAACTTACAACTTTATGTCTTAGAACTGAGAATGTCGTATAACTGTAACTTTATGTCTTTTAAATCAGGACATTTTGTCATAAAATCTCGACTTTTCAACTTAAAATTAATATCGTAAAAATATTGATTTTTGCAAAATCAAAGCTTTCTGACATAAAATTATAAATTTATGTTGTAAAATTGCAAATTCTGTACAATTGCAACTTTCAGTAATAAAAAATCATGATTTTCTGCCGTAAATTCATGAATTTTACAACTTTGCTTATAAAATATCACATTTTGCAAAACTGACTTTTTCATGTAAAATTACAACTTTGTCACTAAATTTCAAATAAATGCAAGTTTACATCCTGTAATCAAGACTTTTTTTTGTAATGATGAATTTCACAAAATCGTGACTTTTTGACTCAATATTACGATTATTTGTCATATCATATAATAAAGTTGCGACATTTTGTCATTAAATTTTAAGTTTTTGTTGTAATTGTTGTCACAATTATATCATGAAATCATGAAATTTGCAAAATTGCAACTTTTTGACAATTTTTTTTTTTTCTTATAAAAACTCCGACCTTTGTAGAGTTACATGTTCTCGTTGTAAACGTCCCAAATGTCCCTCCTGTCGGCCCAGTGGACTCTTTCTAACTGGGTCCTCAGAATAATAGCACCTCCGCCATGTTTCGGCTGTTTACCTTTCGGCAACGACAGGACCGCCGTGCCGCCGGGTGTTAACCGACACCCATCGCTTCAGCTTCAGTGAGAAGACTGTTACACTGTAGTTTTTTTTCAATTGTCACATTAGCCTTTAAATTTGATTCTACGGTTGACTAACTTCCATCCGTTCGTTTTCTACACCTGCCTCGTCGTGTTCAGGGTCCCGGCAGGGGATGGAGCCCATCACAGCTGTCATTATCCCAGACAGGTCACCTCACTGGTCCGGCACAGAGCCAATAACTTCAGACACTAAAAATATTCCAGCTGTGCAGAAAAGGCTAAAACGGGTCGAACCACAAGCCTTGAGCTCCACCGTGACTCAAACTCAGCTGAGCGCTCAGGTAAGTTCTCTCACCAGGAGTAAAGGATGGTCCCGACCACCGACGTCAGCTTGCTGTTCTCCTGTTTCTGCTTGGCCAGGCCAAAGTCAGCTTCAGGCAGAGAGGAAACGCAGGTTAAACTCTTACAGGTGACATGAATGTGGATCTGTGATTTAGAAATCTGTCGATACTCACTGATGGTGACCTTGTCCTTCTCCCCGAGCATGATGTTGTTTGGTGTGAGGTCGCGGTGGACGATCCTCTTCTCCTTGTGCAGGTACCTGAGAGCCAGACACATCTGGGAGAACGATGCAGAGTTAAAAACAGCTTTTTAATTACCCACATTCATCTGTTTTTTTATTCAAAGCTTGCCTGAAATAAGCACATAAATAGATGGTGGAGGAAGTTATTCAGTCTTATCTGACAGGATACAGAACAAATCCAAAGGAAAATGTGAGGCTTTATTGAAAGTGTGCTGCAGGTCAGTGATGGATTCAGGCCTCCTGTCTTTTATAAAAGCTGCTTTACCTCATTGTCTCTGATCCTGAAACATCAGCTTCAATCACACTATTTATGGAGCCAAAACAACGTACTTCTTCAAATTCCTTAACTTACTAAAAAAGGTCAAAAGTCTGTCAAAAGCAGATCGGAACAGATTTGAAATCTGCTCCGATTTGAAATCTTAGATCTGGAAATATGAGATTATTTATTTTATTTTTATTACTATTTACTCACTGAATCCATGTATATTATTGATTTTATGATTAATGTGTCTTTCACGCCTTAATTAGCCAGAAAACCTTAAACTAAAATAGAGTGTTCACAATAAAAATCTTCTTTCAAGTCACCACATAAACATACTTTACTAACATCAAGTACCATCCATTTTTACCTCCACCAAGGAGGTTGTGTTTTTGCCAGCATTTATCTGTTTGAAATGAAATGAAAAATACTTTATTAATCCCAGAAAGGAAATTCAACAATTGTCTCTCTGTGGTCAAGATAACTCAAAAAGTTATGGATGGATTTTGATGAAATCTTCAGGAGTTGTCAGAAATGTGAAAAGGAAGAACTGATTTCATTTTGGGTGTGATCCAGAAGAAATCCTGGATTCTGGATCACTTTCAAATTTTCAATAACATAGCAGTCAATGGGGTGAGAATTTTGTTTCTCAATATCTCCGTTAATTATTGCCCAAAACTCATGAAATTTGACGCTGGGATTGAAAATGGGAACCTCTATCAAATTTCAAAGGCTGATCCAGATCTGATCCAGAACGCGGATTTTATCGCAGTCTGTAAATCGCTATATGGGGGAACTGTTGCACTTGGTGGAGATCTGCACTCTCTGAGTGCTTTTCTAGTTATTCATAAGTTTATTTTCTTTTTCCTGGGTCTTATTTATTTGCTTATTTGATCCAGCAGCCATTCAAGAGTTTGAAAAGAGTCAAATATTCAGAATTTCAGATTGAACTAGAAAAGCACTCGGAGAGCGCAGACCTCCGCCAAGCACAATAATTCTCCCATATAGCGATTTACAGTTGTGGATCAGGTCTGCATCAGCCTTTGAAATTTGATAGAGGTTCCCATTGTCAATCTCTGAGTCAAATTTCATGAGTTTTGGGCAATAATTAACGGAGATATTGAGAAACAAAATTTCCGGCCCCATTGACCGCAATGTTATCGAAAATTTGAAAGTGATCCAGAATCCAGGATTTCTTCCGGATCACACCCAAAATGAAATTAGTTCTTCCTTTTCACATTTCTGACAACTCCTGAAGATTTCATCAAAATCCATCCATAACTTTTTGAGTTATCTTGAACACAGACAGATAAATGCCGGCAAAAACATAACCTCCTTGGCGGAGATAATTACTTTAAAACAGACTTGTATAGACAGAGTTTCACAGTGAAGGAGCTGGATCTCTGGGTTTTGGTGCTTATTTTAAACAAAAAATGGATAATTATCAGGTATACTGGCTAATTAAGACATTAACCACATCCTTCTGTACCCACTTATTCCTCTGCAGGGTACCATCACCAGGTAACTGGAAAAGACCCGGACAAACACGGTGAAACCTCAATGCAGAAACGCTACTGCAGGGACTTGAACCAGGAAACCTTCTTGAGCCTCCACGTCTGGTCTTCATGCGCCAGGATGAACCAAAACCATTCAAGCTAATTTTTCTTGAGACCCGTCAAAATGGATGTAAAATAAAAACAGCTCAGTCTTACCTGAATGAAAACCTTCCATATTCTGTCTTCAGTGAACTGCTGCTGCTTCTTCCTCAGAGAGCTGAAATGTTCAGCCAGCGGGACTCCCTCAATCAGCTCCATCACGATGTACAGCTTCTCACCTGTTGGAGGGTATGAAACTAAATTCATTTAATATTAAAGAATATAAGTCACTCAATACAATGGGGGGCATTATTGGGGAGACATATATAATCCACAGGGACTTGAAGGAGCAGCGAATGTACCATCCTCACCTTCCAGAAACGTTTTGTAATATTTAACAATGTTGGGGTGCATCATCTAGAGACAAGGAAGAACAACCAACATGGTCACCTGCAGAACAAATAAACAGATCAGTCATTGTGATCAGAAGTGAGCTGCTAGTGCCTGTTCTCTGATGATCGTCAGCTCAGAGATGATCTTCTCCACGCTGCTGTCTCTGGACTTCTTATCTTTGCCAAACGCCGGGTTGCGCAGGTTCACTTCCTTCAGAGCCAGGAGGTTCTGGCCGCTCTGCTTTCGGACCTGTTGTCAGGAGTAAACTCACTGAAATCAGCTACATCGAAGGTCAGTCACGTGAAGTCCAGAAAACAGAAAACCACACCGCGGTTGTTAGATTCTGGCGGGTTTCAGGATGTTCATCGGACCTTGAAGACACTTCCAAAGGCTCCGGAGCCCAGATGGTCCAGTACGGAGTAGCCATTGATCGCTCTGAGAGGACGGCGGTTCTGGTCCACGGCCTCGATGCTCCGTCTCAGACTGTCCAGTTCTTCTTTCTACATGGAAAATTCCAAAAGAGTTATTTGCAATTTAAAAAAACATCTGGGTTTTTTGGGGGGACATTTTGGAGCCAGTTTCAACTTTTTGACATCAAATTATGACTTAATTGGCCAAGTCACTATTTTATGTATTTACTTTTATTTTATACTACAACTTTTTGTTATGCATCAACTTTTGTAAAGTTCCAGTTTCGTGGCATAAAATTGCAGCTTTATGTCCTAAAAATCACAAATTTTTGTTGTAAAATGAGAATTTCACAATATCATAAGAAAATGTGAATTTTTGTTATAAATCCTTAATTTTCTATTAATTAGACTTTGTAGCTCCGTGACCTTTATTCACAGTAAAATGACAGAAAAGCGCAAGGTTGCAGGCAGGGAATCAAACCTGTGACCGCTGCAGACCACTGCAGCGTCTCAAAACTTCCGTTGAACAATCACAACTTTTTGTTGTTAAATATTGACTTTTTAGACATAAAAAAACAACTTTATGTTCTTAAATCATAAATTTTCCAAAAACAAAACTTTTGTAAAATAGCAGTTTTTTAACTTCATACAATAAACTTTTTGTTGTAAACAATAGACTTTTGTGAAATTAAAACTTTGACATGAAATGACGACTCTATGACCTGAAATGCACAAATTTCTGCTGTAAAATAGTGAATCGTGCAACTTTGGTATTAAAAGTAAATTTATGTTAAAAAAAATTAAAAATAAAAAAACAAATTTTTTGTTGTAATTTTCACAATGTTGCAGCAAAAAGTGAATTTTTGTTTGTTATTAAACATTAAATTCACTGAATCCCGACTTTTTGACATAAAATCAAAACTTTTGTCGTAAAATATTGACTTTTGCAAAATCGAAACCTTTTGACATAAAATTGTTCTTAATGTTCTTAAAGCATAAATTTCACTCAATCACAACTTTTGCAAAATCAGAACTTTTTAACTTAATATGAAAACGTTTTGTTTAGGGCTGGGCAACGATTAAAATTTTTAATTGCAATTAAATGTATGATTCCCCGGATTAATCACGATTAATCGCATTGTATACAGAAAATCAAATAATAAATTCAAAAGTAGTGTAAAGGTCTCTTTTATTTAAATGTTCTGCTGCCATATGAACTAAAGTGTCATAACATTTGTTTTTCAAATACTTTTAACATCAGCACTTGTCAGTAACACATATTTAGTGTAAATCTCATCTTACAAAATGTAAAATAAAGTAAAGCTTATTGCCAGTGCCAGGGCATTAATGTCATCCTGTTTTTATGAAAAATAAAAAAAGCCAACCAACAAAATCCTAACAATCTAGAGGACAAAATCAGAACATAAAAACAGGTAATTTCTGAGGTAACAGCAGAAACTTTTAATGATGAGTTCAATTTGGCAGTTCTCCCCTGGGAGAACTTTAAAATGAAAATGTCCATGTTAAAGTTCTGTAACTTTATCAACCCTTAATTATTTGTGTATCATTTGTTTTTTTTCCATTTTCAAATGTCAATCAAAATTTTAAAAAGTTAAAAAGTGACTTTTTATTTTTTTTCTGTTTTTTTTAATCTAACATTAAAAAAAAAAAAAAAAAAAAAAAGCATGTTTTTTCGTTTTCAATTTTAGCAAACAGACCACGGGACTGAATTTGTTTTTAATATTTCATTGTCTGGTTTACGTGACCCAGAAATGGCTTTGTTTTATAATCAAGGAACAGAATTTCTGTTGTCATTACACATCTGTGCTGCAATGAAGTAACCAGCTAGAGAACAGCAGGACAGTGAACACATGGAGCAGATCTGATGATAAATAGAGGGATGACGCGATCGTCTTGAACAAAGGGGTTTGAACGTTTTTTTTTTTCAGACAGAATTGTTAATATTTCTACCTGAGTTGCTACCTGACCTGTAAAGTTCACGGATTTTTACCGTTCTCCATGTCCGCATGTTTACCTGCCAATTATTTTCCGGTTCCGCAGCAGCCAGTAACAGACTTTTCTAAACAAAAGCATGTGAGTAACATGCGTTAACGCGAGATAAAATAAATGACGGCGTTAATAAATTAATGCGTTAACGCGATAAAAACGCGTTAACTTGCCCAGCCCTAGTTTTGTTGTGAAATAACTTTAACATAATTGCAGCTTTTTGACATAAAATGATGCTTTTATGTCCTAAAATAATACCTTTTGCTGTAAAATAAGTGAATCTTGCAACTTTGTTGTAAAGTTTTTATCATAAAATCTAAAATTTCATAAAATCACAATTATTTTTGAAAAAACCTGACTTTTGCAAATGTTTTTTCTACATAATTTTAGAATTTCTTGTTACAAAATTGTAACTTTTTTGACATAAAATACGACTTCTTGTAATAAAATCATGAAATGTGTAAAATAGTGACATTTTAATGAAATTCCCAACAATTTTGTTGTCACTATCAAAGGAGTGCAGCTTTAGATGGTAAAACAGCTGCTCAGCAGTCATTCTGCAGAGGAAGTTGGAGTCAAAGGGGAGGAACTTGAGCGCCACCTGGAGTCTACCTGTGCACGTGCCTCATTCCACACAGTATGTTTTATCCAGATGCAACAACGGCCTAAAATCAAACCCATGAATCCAGTCAGAAGCCGTGTTCTTACAGTGTAGAGTGAAACTCTGGCCTGCAGAGCCTCATAGGCCGCGAGGTCTCGCTGGTAATGTCCAACATCAATAAACATCTCAAAGAGGTCTGTGGGAAAGAGGCTGGAAAAGATGGAAGATGATAAATGACATTTTCTGCAGCTGGCAGATGTCCAGCAGCAGCAGCAGCCAGTATTAAAGCATTTATAAATAACAGCAAGTGAAGCTTGCACATTTTCTTTTCAGTCTTGAGGGGTTTTTAAATTCTTTTTAATCACCTTTTGAACAGACGTCTGTTTCAACGCTGAAGAGAAATCGGAGGGTCCGGAGTGCGTAACGCTGCCAATATGGAGACGGATAAACATACAATCCACTTTCAGGACAGTTTGAAGACTTTATTTAGGTTAATATGTAATTTAAACCTTAATCCCACACCTGTAAGGAAGTAGCTGCTGGTTCACAGTCCTGTGGTATAATCAACTTTGCAATTATATAGATGCCATTTTCCTAAAATAAATGAAAAGAAAAGGAAGTTCCAATGAGCTGATGCCTTGTATTTCAGTGTTTTACCCGTTACTGTCACATGCTTGTTGAGAAACCGCTCACCTGTACGATGTGGTGAGCAGATGTGTCATCCAGGCTCATCTCAGTCAGAGCTGCACAGCAGGCTGACGGAGAAAATTACAACACAATTCACAACTTCAGGTTTGATGCTTTTCTGGAACAGTCATGCTGCTGCTAAAGTTTTAGGTTTTTTTTTTTTTTGTTTTGTTTTTTTTTTTTTGACTGAAAGAAGTTGCACTTCATTGCAGTGTCATCAGACACACGCGGAGACAGGAAATTTACAACCACTTCCTGTGAAATTATAGGCGCACTGAGTCAGGTCTCAGTGCAGTTGACTGTCTCACTTCAGGAAAACACTGTTTACATTCTCAGCTCCTGATAAAACCTCTCTCTGGGGGTGGTGTGTGTGTGTGTGTGTGTGTGTGTGTGTGTGTGTGGGGGGGGGGGGGGGGGGGGGGGGGGTATTTTATTGTGCAGTGGCAAGCAAACCTAAATATTTGCTCTTCTTTTCCGTCATTTATATTACTGCCTGCACAGACATTTTAACAAATGCACTGTAAAAAAAAAAATTGTAAAAAAACGGTAATTTTCCGGCAGCTGGGGCACCAGAAAAATACCTTGAAATAACAGAAAATTACTTTCTCATAAAAATACGTTTTTTTTTTCCATAATTAAAATACAGTTTGTAGTTGTAATTTTAACAAGATTTTACTTTATTTTTTACAGAAATGTGCTGTTATTAACAGCTGTTATTAACTGTTATTAAGATGTTGTATAATAATTTGTGTTTGATGTAATATAACAGTATATGACACAAAAAATAATGTGATTCATCTTTCAATACATGTCAAAAAACTGTTAAGCAACTAGATATTGGGTTTAAAATTGCTACATTTTTAAGGACTGTAGCCTTTGTATTGTAGTGAATCCTGACAGAGACATGGCGCTAGCTAAAGGAGTATTTAGTCAACTTCCTGTTTTTGCACAGTACAAGTATTGTTACACACTTTATTAAACAAACTCATGGGTACTCATTCGAACACAGACAGGCTTAACTCAGAGTGACACAAATTAACATGTTAAATGTAAGGGTTATGAATCAACAGGGGGTCAAACCAGCAACAGACTTTACATGGCAGCATTAAATCAAATAGCTAACAAATAAACACAGATAAGAACCTAAACAACCAGGGCTGCAAAGGATGCTGGGAAACGACCCAAAAGGACCTGCCAGATCACTAGCAGCATATCTATCAGAGAAATGCTTTATTGAAAGCATTTAATTGCAGCTCACTTGGTAGAGCTGATGCTCCATAAGCAGAGGCAGCAGCCCTAAGTTCAAGTCCAACTCTTTATTATTCACCCTCTCAAGCTTTCCCCTTTCCCTATGTCTCTTTAGATGTCCTTTCAAAATAAATATAATTAGTAATCATTTATTAATATAATGTTAATAAATGTTACCATCTAGAAATGTGAGCAATTGTAGTTATTTTCAATGAAAATATTAGTCAATTAACAAAGTAATTTTAGTTATTTTTTTAAGTTAATTTTTTCCTTTTTTTTAGAGTTTGAAAGTAGAATTTTACAGTTTATTCCCTTAAATAACAGACAAATATTTGTGAAATTACGATATATTTGTGAATGTATTTTAACATTAAACATATGTATTTCTAATGTGTTTTTTGTAAAATAACAGAAACAGTGTGTGTTTTCACAGTTACAGTGATTTAATGTTATTTTACATTTGACATGTAAAATCACAGTCTATTTTTGTAAATTAAATGTTTTTTTAAAAATACAGATCTGTAAAATAGACAATAAAATTCTGTTATATTATATTATACAATTTTTTTTACAGTGTGGAACATTAAAAATAAAATTTTAAAAAATCCCTTTTCTTGCAGTGTAGTCCCCAACCTGAATGCAGAGCTGCAGTCTTCTCCACCTCCCCCGCTGGGCTCAGCTCCTCCTTCATGTCCTCCCCCAGGATGCAACTGGAGAGGGTCTGGGCGGACGGCTGGTCATGGGAGACGTACCGCCTGTCACTGGCAGAGTTAGTTTGGACATGTGTGACGCTGTGGTTAATTACGGTAATAACAGAAAGTCTGTGTTGTTGTTTTGGGGCTCGAGAGTCTTGAGATGGAGGTCGCTAACCCCTAACCCTAACCCCCCTTGTAATAAAAGATGGTAAATTATATTTCCCGTGTTTCTAAACTCTTCGGCTACCTGTTGAGCAGCTGAAGGAGCTGCTGAACTCCGCCCCAGCTCTGGATCTCTGCCCTGGCGTCGGGATCTTGGCACAGCTGGACCAGGACCCAGGTGACGCTCCACATCAGCTTCAGGTGGTGGCCGTGCAGCAGGCCCAGCAGCACCGGCACTCCCTCCAGCTCCCTCACCTGAGTCCTCACCTGCTCCATGGGGGACAAGAGCCTCAGCAGCTCTGCGCTCATCCTGGAGGAAGCGTGAAGTTCAATGTTATACAGACCGCATAAACAAGCAGAACTCTGTTCGATCAGAACAAATCAGCGCAGGAAGATTTCCTCAACCAGCCTCACTAACTCATTTCACACCTTTTTGACAGTTGGTCATATTCCTGCAGAATGACGAGAATACTCTCCACTATCGGCAGCTCGCCAACCACCTTTTTGCAATCTGGGCTGCAGGGGGGGAAAAAAAGCAATATACACAGCAAACTGAGAAGAGTTATATTTCTGGTGTTTGTGAAATCTAAGCAAAAGCAGACTTTATTCCACTCTGAATAGAGTCAAATCCCTTATATGTAACTCTAAGTTTACAAATAGTTGGAGTCAAAACAAAGTGTCTTCAGATCAAATCTGTAAGTGTCATTGTAGTAACATCAACTCTGAACTATTTAACTCTTAACTCCAAACATGGATGTGACACTTCAGGTGTTAATCAGACCCCGCCCACACCTTGCTACACAGCGACAGGAGCTAAATACAGACTGAGGAGCCTCTCGTTCAGCTGTGCTACAGGCTGTGCGTTTCACCGTGGTTTTATGTTGTTCAGTAAGTAAAATGAGCTAACTTTATGTTCGCATTAGGTTTTGATATTTATATTACCTCTCTGGCACCTGGTCTGTCTTCAATGGCGAGACGCTCACGGTAAAGTTATGTCGCCACATTAGCCGCGCTAAGCAGTGATGATTTTAGTTCATCATTTGGTTCGCTAAAACTTGTAATTTGATGGTAAAGACTTTATCTGCTATGGTAAAAAAGTTTTAGACTGTATTTTTGTCGTGTTGTTAACTCGGCTAAGCAAGCTATCGCTGAATAAGCAGTGTATCGGTTGTGGGCTGTTAGCATTATGTTAGTGTTAACATTAAGTTAGCTAACGACAAATTGTGTCCAATAAAGTGTTTTAAATGTTAATTTGTGGTGCATGTTTGAAATAAATTAGTTTCAACTAAACATGATGGCATTATTTTTAGCAAACCTTATTTTCTAAGTATTTTTTAGTAATTCAGAAGAGCTAATTTTACACCTTACAGTGTTAAAATGACTGTAACACTTGTATAGTTAACCGACAATCCCGAAAGAGAGTTAACGTCTAACACTACATAAAAGTGTTGAGATAAAGAAACACTAGTTAGTGTTAAGAAGTGTTAAATTTTAACTCCAAAAAGAAAAAAAAATAATTACACTAAGTCAGTGTTAAGGTACTAGGGGCCCTATCTTGCGCCAAATCTCCTAAAGCTGCTATTAAGGGATAGCAGGTATTAGGAGGGGTGTTCCCCCACAAAGAACGCAATCTTCCACCTCCCAAAACCCACGATCTTACCAGCAAAAACCACTATATTATGCACACATTATCCATGGGAGTGGTTAGGGCGTTCCACCTGTTTAACCAATCGGTGCGTCAGTAGCCATTGCCTTTAAGAGCAGGTTGCGGTACCTGCAAACTGCTATGGAGCGTCTTTACACCCAGATCAGAGCAGCTCTCATGGGCAGCTGGTCTGGGACTCTGCTGTAGAGCTTCCTCCTCTTCCTTCCTCCTCCTCCTCTGCACTGATATATACATAACTAGCTCTAACTAATGTGGAGCAAATGATTTAATCATTTCTTTTGTACTCCAAGAAGTTCCAACAAACCGTTCAGAAAAAAATAGAGCCAGTGAACTTCCAGGAAAGCATTTCTTAACTAGAAAAGCACTCAGAGAGCGCAGACCTCCGCCAAGCACAACAGTTCTCCCATACAGCGATTTACAGATTGCGATAAAATCCGCCTTCTGGATCAGATCCGGATCAGCCTCTGAAATTTTATAGAGGTTTTCAGTGTCAATACCTGAGTGAAATTTAATGAGCTGTGGGCAATAATTAACGGAGATGTTGAGAAACAAAATTTCCTGCCCCATTGAGCGCGTGTTATGGTCTCAAGCCGGGTTGTGAACCGCAACCTTCCACCTCTGGGGCTCCTGCACACAACCCACTGCGCCACCTTCAATCCTCTACATAGACACTCAGATCCACCTATGTTTCACCTTCCCATCCGACGAGCAGCCCAGGTGTGGCACTGCACATCTGTACCTATTCAGTCATCATTCAACCAGACTTGTCTCCAGATCTTCCCATAGAAACGCCTGATCCAGCCATTCGCAGTGCCACCTCCTTGTCTTCGTCGTCCCCTGGATTGTTGGTTTGGCTGCCAACCCTCGAATCCTCTTTTTTTACATCTGAGAGAATTAAACTCTTAAAATTCCAGAACTCCCTTCCTGTCTCCATTGTGGTTGCTTTAGGGTTCAAGAAACAACTAAACAGCGCAATGTTATCGAAAATTTGAAAGTGATCCAGAATCCAGGATTTCTTCCGGATCACACCCAAAATAAAATCAGTTCTTCCTTTTCACATTTCTGACAACTCCTGAAAATGTCATCAAAATCCATCCATAACTTTTTGAGTTATCTTGAACATATCCCCTGCGCAAAGACGCACAGCTGCGCCAAGACGCATAGCCGCTGGAAGCGGTGCTTCTTAAAATACTGCAGAACGGATCATTGGATGAGCATTGAGCCAGAGGAACACGTATGATGACATCTACCTTCTACCAGTGAGCGCATCTCGGGTGCTCCAGTGCACAAGGAGAGGGTCAGAGGGATACGAGCACAGTACAAGAAACTCCACAACAGAGTTCTGTGATCTCCTCGTTTCCTCCACAGCAAACATCTGGATGAGATCATGTCACAGCTGTACAGACATCATCTGCCCTTAAGAGAATAATAACGTATGAAAGTAATACAGTGATGCATAATCGAGAGGTAGAGCCGGTTGTGCAGTCCACATGTGACTGGGTGGACGCGCAATGACAGGATTTGGACGCGCTCTTTTACACGCCGACATGCCAGTTGCGCTTTCCACAAACTCGGTATCTTGCGGTACTGGTGTCTCGCAGATTACAGGTACCGCAAGATACCGAATTCGTGGAAAGCGCAACAGACACGCCCATTGCTGCGCCCACTGCCGCGCCCACAATAAGGGAGTGGGCAAAATGGGTAGCAGGTTTTGGGAGGTGGAAGATTGCATTTCGGTTGGCAGAGGCTCCTAAATCTGAGATTTGCAGGTAATGAGTATTGGGTAGCAGGAGGTGCAAGATAGGGCCCTAACTCTCCAAAAAGAGTTAAAATAACTCTTTGTGGTGTGGACCCATATAGACACAAATCTGAGAGTGTTAATTTGAGTATGCTGATTTTGCTGTGTATTAACTGATACGTGTTCTCAATGCTTGGGTTTAAATATTTACTTACCTCTCAGCCAGAGTGGTAAGTACCAACAGGGCTCCTAGTAACACGCTGCCGTCTGTCGCGTAGAGGAGCCTCGCCAGGTTCTGGAAAATAAAAGCTGGACATTCAAGATACTACACAACACTGCAGGATGAGCCGGTAGGCATAAAGAAGTGTGAGGCCACACTAACACTTCACTGATAATTATTCACTGCTGGTGCTACAAGGATAAAATGATGTCGTTTTAAAATAAACAAGAAATATTTGAGTTAAAGAGTCATAGACACTGCAGAGTTTATGATTGTCCAGGATGTTGAAGCATCAGGAAAACTTCTCAGAACGGTCAGTAAAATATTAAATGCTAGGATAAAATGCACATGAACGATTTAAGCAGGCACGTGCACAGGTAGAGTGCAGGTGGCGCTCAAGCTCCTCACCCTCATCCCTCTGACTGGACTGGTGTCTTTTCTGCAGGACTGTTGAGCAGCTGTTTCACCATCAAAAGTAGCAGTTTTACGACAAAAAGCTGCAATTTTGAGAGAGTTGCGATTTTACATACAAATGTGTAATTCCTACAAAACTCAAATTTTTTATCACAAGAAATTGAGAATTTTTGTCAAAAAGTTACAAATTTCAATAAAATTTCAAATTTTACAATTTTACAACAAAAATTTTCTTTTTATGACCAAAAATTGCAATATTGCGAAATTTGCGATTTTACAACAAAAATTGTGATTTGGGAAAGACGGTATTTCACAACAAAAAGCTGTGAAATAAACCTTATTTTACAAAAATATGTTGTGACTAGGGTAGGACTTACATTAAATTCTCAATTTTGAGGTAAAAAATTTGTAATTTTATGCCAGAAAGTCATAATTATCCCCAAAATGTGCTACTTACAACAGAAAGTTGTGAAATCGCAAAATTTGTGATTTTACAGCAAAAACTCGATTTTAGAACAAAAAGTTGCAGGAAATTTTAAATTTTAAGACATAAAGTCGAATGTTTAGGTTTAAAAGTTGTGATTTTTGTGGCCGTCAATATTTTACAACAAACAGTCGCAATATTAAGTTAAATAACCTCTTTGTGAAATTTGTGATTTTATAGTAAAATAAAATCACAAATACCAGTAAAATACCAGTACCGCAAGATACCGAGTTTGTGGTAATGGGTGGTCAGACCACCCATTACCCAATACCCAAAATCTGCGAGATACAGGTACCGCAAGATACCGAATTTGTGGAAAGCGCAACAGACACGCCCATTGCCGCGCCCACAATGTGCTTAAGGGAGTCGGCATAATGGGTAGCAGGTTTTGGGAGGTGGAAGATTGCATTTGCGGTTGGCAGAGGCTCATAAATCTGAAATTTGCAGGTAATGGGTATTGGGTATTGGGTAGCAGGAGGTGCAAGATAGGGCCCTTAGAGTTATATTTATATCTAGTGTGAGAATCATTCAGGAATGTTCCAAATTAAAAAAGAAAATTTGAGCATAAATGTGCTTTAAAAGAAACAACCTACTTTTTGTAAAGTTTTCAAACTGCTCATGGACATTAATGGATGTCCTTGAGAAACATGTTTCTTCTGCAGAGATCATCAGAGGTTCACAAATAAATAAAGTTCCTCGTCTGTTTGTGTCATTGAAGTTCAGCCAGGAGTTTTGGAAACAGTCTCAAGTCTTGAGGGAGACGATAAACTGTGAGATCCTACTGCAGTAATGTGAGAAAAATGTATATATACAGACATGTCAACAAAGATTTTAATCATTTCCAGTGATTGGTGCCAAAGCAGACTTTGAGCTCTTCAGCTCAAACATGACTTTAAACTGGGCAACGATTAAAATTTTTAATCGCCATTAATCACATTATTTCCCTGATTAATCACGATTAATCGCATTGTATACGCAAAATCAAATAATGAATTCAAAGTTAGTGTAAAATGCACTTTTATTGAAATGTTCTGATGCCATATGAACTAAAGTGTCATAACATTTGTTGTTCAAACACTTTTAACATCAACACTTGTCAGTAACACACATTTAGTGTAAATCTCATCTTAAAAAATGTAAAATAAAATAAATCTTATTACCACTGCCAGGGCAATAATGTCATCCTGTGTTTATTAAAAAAAAAAAAAAAAAGCCTACAAACAAAATCCAACGGAATGATTGTGTCTCAGCACAATCAGAACATTAAAACAGGTAATTTCTGAGGTAACAGCAGAAACTTTTAACGGGGAGTTCAACTTGTCAGTTGTTACAAATAACCTTGTTTCTGTTGAATCCTCCGTCTGGGAGAACTTTAAAATGAAAATGTCCATGTTAAAGTTCAGTAAGTTTACTAATCTATGTATCATTCATTCTTTCCATTTTCAATTGTCAATCAAAAATAAAAAAAATTAAAAAGTGACATTTGATTATGTTTTTTGTTTTTTAATCTAACACAAAAAAACGAAAAAGAGCCTGTTTTTTTTATATTTCAATTATAGACTTGGATCAAAAATACGAAAATAAAAAACGGGCCACAGGACTGAATTTGTTTTATAATGGAGGACTGGACTTTCTGTTGTCATTACACATCTGTGCCACTAGATGGAGCCGCACTGCAGTAACCAGCTAGAGAACAGCAGGACAGTGAACACATGGAGCAGATCTGATGGAACATGGAGGAATGACGACAAAGTTTTGTTGCAGTCCAGAATTATTTTTTCTGACAGAATTGTTAATATTTCTACCTGAGTTGCTGCCTGAACTGTGAAGTTCACTGATTTTTTCCGTTCTCCATGTCTGTTTTAGCTTTTCCTTATCTTTACTGTTTTCCGGTTCCGCAGCAGCCAGTAACAGACTTTTCAAAACAAAAGCATGTGAGCAACATGCGTTAACGCGTGATAAAATAAATGTCGGTGTTAATAAATTAATGCGTTAACGCGATAATAACGCGTTAACTTGCCCAGCCCTAATTTAAAGTTTAAAGTTAAAGCAAACGTACCCTGTGAGCGCCACTCTGGACGACCCAGACCCTTTGATCTTCAGCGGCAGACAGCTTCTGAAACATGCCTGTGAAACAATCACCCCGGCATTGATCAGGGGAGGAAACATCTGCTGCTGTCAGCGTCGTTCTGCAGGTTACTCACAGGTCATCGTGACGAGCTGCTGCGTTGCAAACGCCTGCTCACCAAGAGACGTGTAGGCGGCAGTGACGGCCTCCAGGTGCTGCAGAGGAGCGGGAAAGGATAAGCATGTGAGGATTATCAGTCTGGTAGAACGTGTGAATGAAGTTAAAGAGCGTTTACCCTGGCTAGCAAGTCGATGCCTTGGAGTCGATGAAGAAATATCTGTGGAAAAGCCATTACACGGTGGAAGTATTCACTTTATTGAAATGAAATAAATATATTTTTCAGCTTGTACCTGATAGTTGGGATCTCTGATTAATAATCGTAGGCAGACGAGGACTCTGAGGACCAAGTCAGGCGGTGCAGAATCAATCCACTCACTGTCGTGGCGGTAAATGTCATCATTAATGTGAGCTTTGTTCACGGACAGACAAGATAAACCCAAGAACTTGGTGGAAGATTCACCTGCACAGTCGATTCCTCACCAGAGACGCGAGGACGTCAGAGAACAGGTTTTTGAGAGGGTGGCTGCTGAAATGTCTTTGGTCTTTGTATGTCGTGCTGGAAAATAAAGTATCTGTGATTAAAAATCATCTCTGAGGTGACACATTCATCTCATGATCAGGGTTGGGCACCGAAAAATGATTCCAAGTAGGAATCGGTTCCTAACGTCCGGTTCTGGAATCGTTTAGAAAATTTTTGAGTTTCGATTCCTTTTTTCTGTTCCTAAATGTCCGCGCTCATTTTTTTTCTTTTTATTTACTACGCTAGTTTGTTGATGTTACTCCGCCCTGCGTACTCAACTCCGCGCTAGTGGCGACGTCACGTCCGTCGCTGACGTGACTTCACTCGCCACAACATGGATCCCAAGAGACGACGCTCTCCAGTTTGGCTGCATTTCAGTCCGGGAAATGGCGGCTACCTGGCGCAGTGCAACACCTGCGGGAAGCGTGTTACTGCCAAAGGAGGGAGCACGACTAATATGGCGAAACACCTTCGCCTGCATGGCATCACAAAAATAAACGAGTGTACCGTATTTAATTCACTGCGTTGCTCCCGTCGCTTCTTCAACTTCAACAGAGTCCGTCTTCATCCAGAAACTCTTGCCTTCTCATATACAGTGGTACCTCTACTTACGAATATTTCTACACACGAAGTTTTAAGGTTACGAAACGCATCAATGGGAAAATCTTGCCTCTAGTTACGAAAGAAATTTCAGGATATGAAAGGCTAAAATACAGTAGCGCTGCTACTCGCAGCTCCCAGAGTTTACAGAACGTAAACATACTTGTAACTGCTCTGCCATTGGCTATCGGCTAGCATCTTCCTGGCATCCCATTGGCTAGGAGGGCCCTTGTCTGTATGAGCGTAACCCAGCACCCAGATAAACAAACAGTTTTTACCTCCACCAAGGAGGTTATGTTTTTGTCAGCGTTTATCTGTCTGTTTCTGAAAGAGCAGATATGGTCATCTTCCTAAACAAAAACTGTTGATTTCATTTTTTGTTGGGCAAAATGGATTTTGGAGGCCAACTGCCAACTGTAAGTTGTTTAACATTTAGGCTGTAAGTGAATTCTGTGTCTGCATATGTGCATGCTAGCATGTGGAAGAATAAAAATTGCCTGTCGCCTGTGTAAATGTGTCACAGTTTTTTTTAATGAAAAAATTCTACTGTTAGATAAGTCGCGATCTGTTGACCTACACATCAAAGAATCGGAATTGAGAATCGTTTTGAACAGGAATCGAAACAGAGAATCAGAATCGTTAAAATCCAAACGATGCCCAACCCTAGTCCTGCTAGTTACTCTTTCTGGCACTGATATGTCAGTCACGTTCATCCATCACATCAAGCTTGTCATGAAAATTGTTTGATTTATGGGCCTTCAGAAAGCTGCGAACATGTGATTCGATGTGGCGACGCCTAAAGCCAGAGACAGAAGCAGATGTTTAAGGGTCGTCAGAAACAAAAGCTGTCAAACACGAAAAACTGCTCTCCAATGACCAGATCCTGGTTTTGTTTATTCAGTCTGATCAGGTCAGACAGGCTTCTTTTACATTTGCATGTATCTAATCTACAAGTAATATCTAAGTTTAAGTTAAGACCTCTGTGTTGTTGATCTATAATTCATCTTTCTTTAGGAAAGTTACAGAAAATAGCACCAGGGCTCAGGTTCACCACTCTGTGAAAGACTGTGTGGGAAAATGCTGCAGTTTAACTATTGAAGAATGACATCTGTCGATGAAACAACTGCAAAGAATTTGTGGATTTCATTATCTACGGTACTCAGTATCTTTGCAATTCAGAGAATCAGCAGATGTCTGTGGGGGGGGGGGGGGGGGGGGGGGGGGGGCCAAGGCTGCAGTCTAATCCTGCATGTTTGTGATCTTCAGGCGTTCAGACAGTTAAAACAGACATGACGGCATGACCTCAGGAACATATCTGAACACTGGAGCTGAGGTGGAAAGGGTCAGAATACAGCAGCGCTACATTCTGACCGAACCGACTTGATCGTTTCAGCAATACAACAAACATTTTTACAAGAATGAACCCGGCTCTGAAGCAACGGAGTGCAGGGAAAGGCCCTGAAATATCTGGCAGATAATTATCACACCCATCCAGCCACTTACTTCCACTTGTGGAGGTTTGCAGACTCACCACTACGGTTGGGAATCGAGAACCGGTTCCTGTAGAGAACCAGTTCCTGTAGAGAACCGGTTCCGTGTGTTTCAGTTCCATGGAATCGTTTGGCAGTTTATCCAGCGATTCTCTTATCGATTCCAACCAGCACGAATCTCACGTAATTTACGCAAGTTACTCACAGTCAATTCCGTATAGCGCTTACGTGATTAAGTTACGTCGGTTTAGCACGCGCATTGCAGTTGTAAACAACAATGGCGCCCACCAGGTTCAAACGCTCCAAAGTTTGGCTCCACTTCACCAAAGAAAGATGGCAACAAGACAACTAGCAGTCATAGTAAAGTGGAGATAACAGCGTCGGGAGGGAACACGGCTAACATGCAGAAACATTTGAACACACAACATGTGATAACGAGTGTCGTGTTTTTGACGCTTCGGACTGATGGATCTCAACCCAGCAGCAGTAGCCAAGCTAAGATCACCGCTGGTAACTCTGGTAAGTAGCTATCCCACTGCCTATGTGCTTCTTTGTAAAACACGCTATAACATTAACGCTATGCTATTAAACGAATGCCTTCTGCATTACATTTAGAAGATGACCGTGACGAGAGAGAGAGTCTGGCTGGTTCAGAGGCTGGAAGACATGATTATTTTACTGTAAAAGAATTGTTAATTCTTCATAGTATTTGCAGATTTGTACTATGCACTGTTCCGTTGTATTTGATAGTATTTATCTTTCTTTATTATTATTTTTAAGGTGCTTAGTGTCTCATATATCCTTTTAAAAAGAAAATTTTTTTCATTTCTATTAGGAAAAATCTGTTAGTAAAATGTTACACATTCTTGTGTATTTGCACAGTTACATATTACAACAGTTAACACGTTATCCAGGCTTTGGGCCTCTTTTGACCTCGCTGTTGAGTTTGTAAGGTCGTGACTTCTAAGTAAAAAAAATTGATGCTAATAAAACTGTTCTCCTTTTTGCCCAAATTAGAATCGATAAGAGAATCAAATTAGAATCGATAAAGAATCGAATCGTTAAACAGTTTAGGATATGTTTAAATTGAGCTTTCATGTCATATTCACTTTGTTTTCTTGCAAATATAATTTCATATGACTTCAGCTTTCAGGTAGATGCTGATATCAAGCTGTATTGTACGGTCTGTGAGAGCGCGAACCTGAATTTGTCCAGCTCCGATGCTTCCCCGCTGATGCTACTCTCGCTCCCGTGCCCGCTGCTATGTTTCGGTAAACGCTGGGATCCGCTGGCTCCGCTGCCGCATGCTTTACTGCGACTCGGCGCCACCGCCTGCAACACAGGGAGTCTCACACTGCAACATACACACCGGTCTGGCCGAAGACACACGCACCGCCGTGCGTGTTATCAAAAGTGTCTAGACGCACTCCTTCAGCGTGGCGTCATGTGTTGTTATTATTCACCTCTTGTCTGGGGCAGCTCTTGGCAAGCAGGGACAGGAGCTTCCTGAGATCACAGGCTGCCCTAGAATACAAGTGATTCACTCTCTGTCTCTTCGAGGAAATAATGTCAAAATTGTGCAACGAAAGCATGAAGAAACATTTGGGAGCAGATAACCCAGCTTACCTGCTGTGGATCCCTGTGGATTTCAGAGGAGGCTTTTCTCTGTGACTCACTTTCTTTGCTGAGTTGGACATTTTTTACCTCCCACCTCCGCTCCCATGAGGGACCTTTGAGAAATGCAAGCACATATCACAGCTGTAGCCGTAGATTTAAAAGTGCATGAGAGGACAGTAGCTTCAGTGAGAGCTAGTCTTGTTGGATGACAAATTAATAACAAGTAGCCAAGGCGTTTTTATCCTTATCAGGACTTCTGCATTTACAGGAAACATAAATATTCCCAAGAAACGCGAAATATACTTCTGTATAAGTCAAAAAAACAAAAAGAAAGTCAACTATTTTCCTCATATATTTTCTTTTACCAAATCCAGGTAAACGTTGTGTTCTTGGTTGCTATGGATACAGGCGACGCTCCTCACCCTCTGTGACTCTTTGGACCTTTTATAAGGTGTTTCTTTAGACTAATGTCTGCTTATTTAAGATAACTGTGAGTTCAATGACTCGTCGCACACGTACACAGAAATACAATTAAAAAATAAAACAAAAACGAAAACATACCTTACCTATATTCACAACCACAGATAATGTAAAACAGCAAGGAATCCGTACATCCAATTGTATTTGAAAAATATATATATATTCACTAAATTAAACCGGGCTTAGTTGTTTCTACTTTTTCGTTTTGCTTTTATTTTAATTTTCTTTTCATCTCAACTGTTGCTGCGCGTTGGCTATCGCGAGACTGCACACATACACTGAAAGACATTTTCACGACATCGCGAGATTACGGCGTTCCCCCGCATCGGGTATTCACGTACGCCCTTTACGTGCGAGCTCTGGCGTCGCTGCCGTTGAGTGCACGGGACGCTGCGCGCCTCTTCGGGCGTAGATCAGTAGCGGTGAGCAGGGGAATGATCGGTGTTCGAGGCGGCAGGGAGCGTTAACGCCATGGGTAAGGCTGCCTCTATCAGCTGCTGTCACGGCTTACCGGGAAACATTTTAAACCGCGGAGGTTACGATTTCAGTTGGGGTCGGTTTGCGCTGCTCGGACACCCTGCCAGCCGGTTCAACTCCGGCGGTTGTCTGAGAAACCAACGCCCAGTCCGCCTCCAGCTGGATGGTGCTAACCAGCTAGCCGTTAGCTTCGGTGCAGAACCTAACGGGAGTGTCATTTCCTGTCGTTAACTCTTTAACAAAGAATTTCAGCTAAAGCTTCTGTGTCCTTAGTTTTCCCTTAAAAGAAAAAGGCAAACTAACTGCGTAAAATGCGCGAACCCTCCGGTTTCGGCTCCTCTTTCAGGAGCAGCAGTTTGGTAACTGACTCGTTTATCGTCGTCCGCTGATTAAACTGCTCACTTTAGTGTTAACGGGGAAATGACAGGAAACTTACGTTTCTGTCACACTGAATCCTCCCGCCTCGTGCTGATAACGATTAAAGCAGTCAGCATTTGCGTTTATTCACGAATGTTGCTTCTAAAACGTACATATACACTTTTTCCGTTCTTGTGCAAGAGAGCGGTTGTGCATCAGTGTGATCAATACTTAAATTAAACTGACATGACTGGAGCATTTGGTAGTGTCGGGTTTGGCATAAGGAGGTTATTAGGGCTGCCATCTAATCTGGATTAAAGTGGATCCGGTACCTGAGAGATCATGTTTTGACTTTAAGGTTCACTGGCTTCAGACAATCACAACACTGCAACTGTTTTTTTTTTTGTTTGTTTGCTTGGTTGTTTGTATTTTTCTCCTCAAACTAACATGTTAAATCTGGTGTTAAACTAGGAAGACTCTTGTTAAATCTCACTCGTCACCTCTTTCTTGTTCCTGTAGTCCTGTCACACACCACCGCAAAGGAAATGCATAGTAGTGATTTCACAGGTTAAAGCACACATGCCAAACTCGAGGCCCGGAAACCAAATGCAGCCCAGCACTTCACTTTATCTGACCCACAAGAGCGTGCAAAGTATTGATTGAGATTGAAAAATGGTACCTTTTTGGTACTGATTGAATTGCTTCAATGCTGTTGAATATTGAAACTCTCAGTTCATCAATATCTTACAGCAACACCACAACACTCAACTAGTTAATGTGAAGTTAGCGACTTTTCAACAAAGGTGTTGTTTGTTTTACGACATTAAGTTGTAAATTCACATCAAAACATTCCAATTTTTGTGAAACTGATCATTTTGTGCTGCGATTATGGGACACAAAGTTATTCAGAAGTTGCAGTTTTATGTCAGTTTCACTGAAAGTGCTCCAGAAATGTGTGCGGACATCCCCGCTAACGTAACTTCCTTTCAGATGAAATGTTATTACTCTGGTATCGAAGACGAGGTATCAGTTTTGGTATCGAGTTGACACCGAGCCCTTTAGGGGCTGGGGTGAGTATTGGCAAAGACCTCGCAATACGATATGTATCGTGATACTTGGGTCAAGATACGATATCATCACGATATATTGCAATATTCTACCCAGTAAATATCAAATTTAAAAGTAGAGATGAAAAATCAAGTTGCTGTATATGTTCATCAGATGATATTGATCATTCAGAGGACAAAACTATTTGCTTCAGAACAACCTATTTATTGTTTATTATTAGTGTTTTTGCACATTTAAGTGAATGAATGAATTTTCCTTAAAAAAAATCGATATTAGGAGCTGAAAAATTGATATTATATCGGTTGGCTGAATGTCGCGATATATCGCCAAATCGATTTTTTTTTTTTTTTTTTTCCATACCCCAAACGCGACTGCCCATTTGATTCGGTTTTAACATCAACAACTGGAATAACTGCGATGGAGCCAGGAGACAAAAATTCGCAATTTTACAAATGTTACGATTTCCCAACAAAAAATTGCTAATTTTTTAAAGCTTTTTCTTAACAAAAAGGAAAATCATGGTTTTTGGACAATAAGTTGCAGTTTTACAACAAAATTGTTATTTTTGTCAAAATGTTGAGATTTTACTAAAGTTAAAATTTTTACTACATATATTATTATTTTTGGTTTAAAAGTTGTCGTAAAATATGAATTTCCATCAAAAAGTCCTGATTGTACGACAAAAGTTTTGTTTCGAAAGTCTTGATCTTGTAACATTTGCATTTTTTAAACAAAAAAAGTCATTATTCTTCAAACTTTGATTTTACAAGAATGAATTTGTAATTTTTTTTAAGGAATAAACTTTCAATTTCACAATAAAAAGTTGACATTTTTGTGAAATTTGAGATTTTTATGATAAATCACTTTTCTTTTTGCTTAGTCAAACAACGAGAAGTTTTGATGTTGTGAAATTTGCCTTCTGACAAGAAAAATAGCTGATCTAGGGACAAGAATCTGTCATTTTGATGGCGTCCTCTGACGTAACAGTCTGAGTCGGTTAACTTCAACCACCAAAAGAACAACAGAACCAAGATTTCAGGGGTCTTTCAGGATACGGGAACTTCCATAAATAAGGGCTCCAATGAGTTTTACTGTCCTACTTTTTTTCTTTTTGGTTTAATATGTAAGAGGTAAATGTTTTAGAAAAACGGTAGCTTATCTACATATTTATTTAATGTAGAAGTGAAGGATCATCAGTCCTTTGTTCTGTTGGATTAGAGCAGATAAAGTCACCGGATCTCTTGATTTTTATTTTATTTTTTTAGGTAACTTATGTGACATCATGCTTGTCGGTTTCAAATTGTCCGGCCATTAAGAACAAGACATTTGTTGAGTGTTTTACGGTCTGAATGAAAGTCGACGGCCAGAAATGGGTTTGTTGAAATATCAAGTTACACCAACCGACTTCTCATTAACCTTTATGTCCCACAAGTTACATTGACCCTGCTACTTTCTTTTATTATTTATTACATGGTTAAGATAAGTCAAAAGTTTTGAGGTTTGTATCTGCAATATAGACAGCAAGATCTGTTTGAAACCATCAGTTTGGTCGATGCGAAGAAAACCAGATGCTGTTTTACGAAGTAGTCACGTTCTAAATTGATCATTTAAAAAAAGAAAAGCCCGTCTGAACGGACTTACCCAAGATACTTGGTGTCAAAAGAAAGCTAAGATTCTCCTAATACAAGGCTGCAGTTTCCAGAGGTGCAACGATAAACCAAAGTTTGTCAAGACAAAGGGACAGATGGATGAGAAGCAGCAGCAGACTCTGGAGTTAGCTTTTCAGAAATTACACAAATTCCCCAAAGAAAGCAGAGCAAGGATGGACAGAACTGTCGGATTCACTGTTCAAGGTGACCAGCCGCTGTCCGTCATTGAAAATGTTGGATTCCACTCGAGAACGAACACCAGGAGCCGTTTGGTTTCCCAGAATTAAAGGCATCTCTGAAACCAGGCGGTTAGCAGCTCCAGTGGGTTCAAATGGCAAAAATGTAATTTCGGTCCGTACCCAAAGCCCAGGTGTCAGAGTCGGCAATGAAAAGAAAAAGTGGCATCAGAACATCTTTAATTTGGTGTTAAACTTGGAATAATCTCACCTGCCACCACTAGTTTAAAGAAACCTCTCACCCCCCCACAGAGGAAACACAGCAGTGGCTGTTGATGGACAGCTGTGGTCCTTTTAGGCTACAGAGATGAATGAAGGTGGTCGGTTAACCCCGTACGCAGCTTTTCTCAGACTCTATTAAAGCTGGACTGCTGCATCCTCCAGGCCAGCGAGCCCACCAGCTCCTCGGATCTCAGGAACATGTGGGCTGCTGTTGGCAGGCAGCAGATGCTCCTGGCGCAGGAAGCTAAAATCCCGCCGTAGCCGCGGGCTGAAAGAAAAAAACAGACCTGTCTTTGCTGCGCCGCTGACTTTACAGAGGAACCTTGAGGGGAACATGTTCAACAGTTCAGCTGTTGTTGCTGCTGCTCATCCTGGATCTCTTTCCCCCCCGAGGCTCCACAACTGCAGGATCTGGTTCTTTACATGGAGAAGTTCTATGTCAGATGACCTGAAATTGATTGTTTCTGTATTTTTTTCCTTTTTTTTCTTTCTCTCTTCCTACATGTCTTCGTTACCCTGGAAACACTGTCTCCATCTGGGACCACGTTACGATGATCACAGCTGTAAGTACAAACATTCTGGTTCATAGTTCAAATATCCATACTGGTTTGTTTTTAGCCTTGACTTTGAGAATAAACACCAGATTGTGTCTAGGATAGGGGTGCACGATAGCTATCGGGGCGATAACTATCGGGGCAATAACTATCGGGCCGATAACAGGAAATTATGACGTCATCCCGATAAGTCCGATATCACGGCGAATAGCTCTGATAACATATATTTTTGTCAACACAGCAGTGCCTCGCTCCCTCTGAGCCTTGAATGACCGGCAGTGAATGTTATGTTCAAATGACGTCGGCATAATCAGAAAAACGATTACTCAATAAGGAAAATCAAGAATACCCCCTCATGCCAGAAAACAACTCGTTAAGTCCTTCATAATTTTGGTAGTTGCTGACTTGAATTGATATTCACAGTATTTTCCCTCATGTTACACATAAAAAAGAAAAAAATAGAAAAGGCTGAAAGAACGACTAGCAAATGAGGAAACGTCGGAATTTACGTTACACCTTGAATGCAGCCTGCAGCACAGCGTACTGATCACAACAAACATGGCGGCGTGGAACTTCGTCAAAGTTTCAGAAGAAGATAGTTTGGTGGTTATTTGTGACGAATCCTCCGAGTGAATTCTACGAGGAGGGAAGCACAAGCTTTAATACGTCAAACCTGATCAGCCACCTACAACATAACAATCGCTTCCATGGAGTTTCGAAATCTCGCGAATGTGAGCTAACGGAAGCTAATGCTAACGTGAGCTAATACTAACGTGCGGAAGGCAGCAGCAGTCTCCCCTCTCCTCTCCCCTCCCTCATCTCTCTCATATAAAGCTTCCCTGAGATTAAAAAACTACTGAACCTCATTTAATTTAATTAAAGGTATTAATTTAAATGGAACCACAAGTCAAAATCCTTTAAATGTTAATCTTTTTCAGTTTGTAATTCTGATGCATGTATTTCCATCAGTTCAAGGAGCCTTTATTTTTTATATCAGTCAGTAATGAACCTTATTTAAGTTAATGTGAGATATCAAATAGGTTTGTTTGATAGCTTTATGAAAATGTTTGAGAGGCTTGACAATAGTTTTTTAATGGAAAAAATAAATATCTGTTCATTTAAAAAGTCAAAACTGTTTTTGGTTTTGTTCATACTATTGATGTAATGATCTTAGGTATATGTGTGTGTTATCGGTATCGGTCTTAAAAAACAGTTATTGTGCATCCCTAGTAAATGATGTCAGCAGTTACAACAGAAACATGTGAAACTCTCATGAATGTTTAGACGCAACACGACCGTGAGAATTAAGGAACAGGTGGTTGATAAAGTGGTTTAAAGTTTTCTCTTTGAGAGTCGTAGATAAAAAGAGGAGATCCAAGGTGAGATTTCTCTGTGGTTTCCACTGAAAACAAACTCCATCCTGCAGCAACAGAAGAATCTGGAAGGATACGTCGGCTTCGCCAGCCTCCCCAACCAAGTGTACAGGAAGTCAGTGAAGAGGGGCTTTGAGTTCACCCTGATGGTCGTGGGTAAGAACGCTCGCCGCCGCCTCGCAGTTCAGCTCTTGTTTTGCTTGAATCATTTCATTGTGTTTCCTGCGGTTGGCGTTTAGAGTCCTCCAGAGTGGTTTGTTTTTGTCAGAGGGACACAGATGTGTGTGTGTTCGTGAAACCATACCCCCCCCCTACGACTTTGTGGTGTTGATTGCTGACTCAGAGGACTCGAGCGTCGCGTCTCTCCACCGTTTAATATGGACGTCGGGCCCTTGACACGGTTAGAAGAAAGGAAACATTTGGTTTGGATTTATCGAGATCTGCAGTGAAATGCAGAGTTGTTTTTTTAAATGCTTGGATGTGGCCGTTGACTCCGAGCCAAGATCCTCCTCGGCTGATCAGGCCGTGTTTGGAGGGAAAACGTGTCCCAGGGTCAGAACCGTTTCCTGTGGCGGGACCAACAGAAGCGTACTCATGCGATCCAAGACCACAACTCCGTTTCTTTAATTGTTACTGAGCTCTGTTTTAATTATTGTTTTTAGGTAGTTGCAGGAGAATATCATAGGACAACTGGATTTTGCTTCTTCAGTCCAGCTGCTGTAACGTTGAATTGTCTCAACAAATATCTACATATTTGGAACAGGGTTATAATAGTTTTGGATTTTCCATTAGTTTTAGTTTTTAGTTTCGTTTTTCCAAATTCAGTTATTTTTAATTCGCTTTTAGAGTAGTTTGCTAGTTTTTATTCGTTTTCATTTTGAAATATTTAGTTTTAGTTTAGTTTTTATTAGGGGTGTACATGTATTTGTATTGAACCGTTTCGGTATGGCGTGGTCGGTTCGGAACGGAGGCGTACCGAACGAGTTTCCACACGGACATATTAAGTAGAGGACCACATGTTGTGGAGCACAACAAACAGCAGTTGTAGCGGACGTCGTGGCTAATGCTAATGCCGCTAGCATTGGCAATAAGCCTCCCGCGACATAGTGTTAAATGCGGTGGGAAGCTGTGTTTGTACTACGGTCGTCTTTCTCTTTTTGTAGCGATATTCACGCTGGGGTGGTGTCGTTTCAAATGAGTTAACAGGTTAGGCGTGTTGCCAGAAACATACCTGATCTCGGATGAACAATGTCGGCAAACCACTTTGGTTTTATCAACTTCTCTTTGTCCCTGTTTATATTTCAGCGGGGAGCCGAAGTGTTCCCAGACGGGAGACCTTAAACAGCCTCTCCCTGGTTAGTCAGGTCGGGCTAAAGCAATAACAAATGCTGTTGGTGTTTTATAGCTGCAGATTTAAGACCCTAATCACCCTAAACGCTGGCTTCAAACACATAATAAAAGTAATTGAGCCCCGATATCAATTACCTTCTCGTCCACATTTTAGCCAGAAAATCACACCAGAACTTTATGAAAAAATAAAATGATTTGTTTTTAAAGAAACAGTCTGAGCCTTATTCATGTTATTTAATCTGAGCAACAACTTGAAACTGTTCAGTGTTGCAACTGTTCAATTTTGCACATCAGATGGATATTTTCTTTAAGAAAAAGTCTGAGCCAATGTTATTTTTATTTTGTTTTTCAAAATATCTACATTTCAGAATATTGTATTATATTTTTGAGCAAAATTCTAGCTTTGTATAGGCTAATGTTCCTATTGTTAAAAATCACAAAAGTGTGTAATAAACAACTAGCACATTTATATTTTGCATTTTGTTTTCTTACTGTACCGAAAATGAACCAAACCGTGACCTCAAAACCGAGGTATGTACCGAACCGAGAGTTTTGTGTACCGTTACACCACTAGTTTTTATTAGTTTCAGTGTTAGATTTAGTTTTATTTTGTAAATTGGGGTTGTAATTTTGGTTTGAGCGAAGCACTGAACTTTATGAAGGCTATCCAATCACATAGTCGTGTTTACATTCTGGTCTCAATGAACATATTTATCAATGCATCTTCCCTCTTGTGGTTTTCCTGCGTATTTACTGACCAGCAGCTATCTGGTCTCCATGGAAACAGTCCATTATAGTTGCTGTTTTCTCCCGTTCCTTCCCAACGCTGACTGGCCTGCAGCTGTAGCTTCTCTTTCCAGGGGGCTAGCTTAGGCTACCTTATCCAGCTAGTCTTGGTTAGCCTTCTTTCCAGGGGGCTAGCTTAGGTCACCTTATCCAGCTAGTCTTGGTTAGCCTTCTTTCCAGGGGGCTAGCTTAGGCTAGCTTATCCAGCTAGTCTTGGTTAGCCTTCTTGTGTGAGCTTTTCAAATGGACTTTCAGATTTGTGGGTTTTTTTCTCCTTCAGAAGTATTCCACACATTGTATCACCTGCTTCTACAACAAGGCACTTATTTTTATCGTTAACACAGTCATAGTCAAAGAAATCCCAAATAGGACTGAGACGCTTTCTCCAACTTTTGCCGCAGCCATCACTGCTGATCACTTTTTTTTTTTTTTAGTTAATAGAGTTAGTTAGTAAAGTTAATAGATTTCAAACATTTATAAGAAAAAAAAATTACAAACATGAAAACGAAGGACGTTCTTGATATTATTATAGTTAATTTTAGTTCCTTTTATAAACACATAATACAGTTTCATTTTTAAACTCGTTTTTTTTTTTATTTCAGTTAACGAAAATGTTTTTTCAATTCTAGTTTTCGTTATTTCGTTAGTTTTCGTTAACGATAATAACCTTAAATTGGAATTGTTGCAGAGGAGATTAAAAGTGGCATCGCAGCTAAGTGGCAGAGGAGCTCCTCTGGGCTCCCTGGTCGTGAACGACATTGTTTTCTCTCGCACACAATATTCTGCTGTTGTTGGCTCCGACCAGCCGCCGGCCCACATGTCCCCGCAGAGCCCACATGTTTTCCCCCCCCCCCCCATGAAATGCACCACGAACATGGACGGAGGAGGGAGATCGCCATGGCATCCCTGTCAGTGACTGGCACATCTATGCATAGCTCACGAAACATGTGACCCCACAACCTGTTCACACATTACAGAACTGTTCTTCTTCTTCTTCTTTTCTTCTTCAGGGGCTTGTTAGCTCATCATACTGCAATAAATTTAACAAGCGCATAGCCACAGCGCACAGTTGCATGCCTCAGATAATAAGCCTGACAAACGCTGCAGTCCAGGTTTAACGCATTAGTCTGCAACTGTAGCTCTGATGTAAATGGACGCTGGTCAAATATTGACTTCTGGCTGTTGTCCCAGCCAGGCAGTGCCAGTGGTCATTTCCACTAATGATTCTTTTCACTGGGAGCTTGGAAACAGGGCAACACAATAGTCCACCGGGCCTGAAGTTCTTCAGACCACACAGCCAGCGAGCTGCACATAACAAGAGCCATTGTCCGCATTGTTTCCTCGGCCTTTTCAGCTGTTGAACGCAAATAGATTGATATCTTTGGCAATCGCGTCCCTGAAAAGACACACAGGCTTTGGTTGAGGGTGGCAGCAGTCGATGTCGTGTCGGTTTAACACAAAAATAATCACAGAATTTACCGGTTTACGGTCTGACATTAAAAACAGTTTCAGACCTGCACAAGTGGTAGAAGTCGTAAAGTTGTTAACATAATGGATCTTCTTGTTTGTCTCTCTCTGTTTTTTATTCTTGTTATTCCAGGTGAGTCCGGACTGGGCAAGTCTACGTTGATTAACTCTCTGTTCCTAACGGACCTGTATTCAGCAGAGTATCCTGGACCTTCACATAGAATCAAAAAGACTGTACAGGTACATTTAGAGTAATATGTTGAAGAGCTGAAATGTTGCATGTTATACTAAATTCAGTTATATGTTTGGGGGGTCCGATATCACGACAAATAGCCCCGATAACATATATTTTTGTCAACACAGCAGTCCCTCGCTCCCTCTGAGCCTTGAATAACCGGCAGTGAATGTTATGTTCAAGTGACGTCGGCATAATCAGAAAAACGATTACTCAATCAGGAAAATCAAGAATACCCCCTCATGCCAGAAAACAACTCATTAACTCGGTCATAATTTTATTTCCATCAGTTCAAGGAGCCTTTATTTTTTATATCAGTCAGTAATGAACCATATTTAAGTTAATGTGAGATATCAAATAGGTTTGTTTGATAGCTTTAAGAAAATGTTTGAGAGGCTTGACAATAGTTTTTCAATGGAAAAAAATAAATATCTGTTCATTTAAAAAGTCAAAACTATTTTTGGTTTTGTTCATAGTGTTGATGTAATGATCTTAGGTAGTGCTGGGCGATATGGAAAAAATCATATATCATGATATGGACTATTTTAAATCACGATAACGATATATATCACGATATACCATAATAAAGTATGTTTTCAGTTATTCTCTGAAAAGTTTGACAAAAATTTCATTGCTTACTTAGCTGAACTGTCACAAACATACATTTTAGTGCAGCAAAAACAGGTAGGTACAGAGGTACAGTAGCTTTCACATTTTTTTTAAAGTGCACAACAGTTTCTGAGAGGAAAACACATTTTTGCACTGAAGTTCAGCTATAAAAAATAAACACAAATTATTTTTCAACTTTCTGAAATCTGTAACCTTGTAGTGCAAAGTTTGCAAACCAATATAAAGTGTCTAAAGTAAACATCAGGGTTGAAGAGAACTCTGTTTAAGGCATTAACCATGAATAAAAGTGCAAACATAAAAGGCTACTTTGTAGAAGTAGATATGATTTTAACAAATTTATCATTGCAGGTTATTTAATTACATATTTGCTGTAAAATTGATAAAATTAGGTTAGAAACGATAGAAGAGAAATGGCACGATACACACTTTTATATCGTCCCCACGATATGTATCGTTATATTGCCCAGCACTAATCTTAGGTATATGTGTGTGTTATCGGTATCAGTTTTAAAAAACAGTTATCGTGCATCCCTACTCAAAAGAACTACAAAAGTTTCTAAAAGTACCTGTAATTATCATATTATTCTCGGATGACTGTCAGTCAAACCTCCTGGCCTCAAAATGAACTGCTTAGTTAAAATACCAGTGTTTTATCTACAACACAAGTGGAAGTAAAGCCAGAAAAACCTCATGTTTTAGAGTCTTTATTGACCAGGAATATGTTTGTTTAAATGTAGTCTAGTTCCTCCGGAGGTTTGAAGGGATCCAGACTCGTCGCAGCCTCCTATCACCAACGTCTTTATCTCCTCGGCTCTATTTTGATTCCTGAAATGCCAACGCCGTCTGTCAGACTCGCGGCAGCGTCGCTGCCTCCAGATTCTTCTGGGCTTCGCCGGTTTCTCAGCGGAGCTGGTTAATAGCACAACGTCAGGCGACATGTCGCCACACGCTGGAAAGTGTTTTTCTGCTGCCTGCCGTCATTACACCGATAATTATTTTCCCCTCTTGGCTTTCATCTGTTCGTGAATTGATGATTTAAGAGGACAGTTTGTAGCGAGAGTATGGATGTAACGATATGGAAAATCTGATATCTCGATTATAGTGACCAAATTATCACGTTTTACGATATCGCGGTATTCTTAATTGCTGTACAAATGTCTAAAAAACACATACATTTAAATAATTCCACGAAATCTTGTGATTTTCTTGTCATATAAAAACATCAGAAGCCAAAATTTTATCAAAATGAATCTCTCACATTAAAAGAACAAATAACTGGCACAGAAAGAGGTTTTATTTTAAATGAACAAAATAAATAACAGGAACAAAGCTTATTTGTCTGGTGCAAATTTAAATAAACACTTTACCAACCATAGTAGGTCAAAATATGCAAACAATTATCTGGAACAAAAATTATAGTGAAGTTCAAATGAAATAAACTTTGGACTTTAAGCTGAACCTTAAATACGTATAAATGTGTAAATAAAGAAACAGTTGTTTAGGAGCCAAATATGTTGTTCTGAATTGTAGTTCACTCTGTGTGTCTGTGGGTGTCGCTGTGTTGTTACCTGAGGGTCAGGTATAAAGGTAGCTGCCTGTTATTGGTTAGGTGTTGGACCCGGAAGGGTAAAAGGTTTTTGACCGCTGTGGCACTAACTGCCGGCGTTATGGTTGTCGGATCAGTTAATGGAATAAATTAATATTTTAACTGCATCAGAAGAACATCGTTCCGGTCATTTTTTTGATCAACGCGCAACGGTAACATTTACGAAATGCGAGGTAGCGAAGCGCGTCAACCAGGTTACTCTTGGTCAAACATCCTTCCAGTCGTCGATGTCATTTTTCATTGTCCTGCGTGCTATCACCACTTTCCTCCATGCTAACGTTACCGATGCCGATGTTACAAGCTACATATTCACGTGAGACACAGTCGCGAGTCGCTAACAGACTTGAATGAGGCTGATATTACATATCCTGGTAATCGACCGAGATAATGAGATGAAGTCAAACATAAACGGTAATCGTTATCGCGTTAAATTTACCACGCTTTACCGTAATATCGGTAACCGTTCCATCGCTAGACGGGAGTAAACACGATGCTCTGGTCATCACACGTCTCTCCTGTCTCAGGTGGAACAGTCGAAAGTGTTAATAAAGGAAGGCGGCGTCCAGCTGCTGCTCACGATAGTCGACACCCCGGGGTTCGGAGACGCCGTCGACAACAGCAACTGGTGAGTCGCACCTCTTTATCTTTGATATTCTGTTAACGTTGGGCTTGAAGAGGGAAATTCAGGCATTTTTCCTCTAAGTTGGAGGTGTAACTGGTTTTCCTCTCCCACGCAGCTGGCAGCCAATCATCGACCACATAGACAGCAAGTTCGAAGACTACCTGAATGCAGAATCACGGGTGAACAGAAGACAGATGCCCGACAGCCGGATCCACTGCTGCCTTTATTTCATCGCCCCCTCGGGACACGGGTGAGTCCAGGATCGCTTCATAAGACCAGGAGGGTCCCGGTCCCGGTTGGCGCTGGAGTCAGGCTGCTGAACAGTCGGCTTCAAGAATGAATCAGAGATTTTTTTTTTTCTTTTTTATATCCCCAGGGGGGAGTTTGTTAAGAATCTGAATGTAAAGAATGCAGAGGACTCTAGGAGGGGAAAAGGCGAGGGGAAGGGTGTGAGAACAGTCAGAGGAAATGAGAGAAAAGAAATAGTGTAGGGGAGAGGAAATGCAGGGTCAGCGGTGGCCCCCCAAAGGTCAGAGAAGGTTTGTGGTCGAAAGCAAAGATGGTCAGTTTAGGTCTTTGTTCAGTCTGAAAAATCCAGATAAAGGCCATCAGCACAGCACTTCCTGTCGTTGAGACTCGTCTTATAAAGTAAAAGATGCCTGTTCTGCACGTCGTCCTCAGCTGCTCCTAATTAAAGTTTGCGTCTCACCGTTTCCTGCTACAACGCTCCCTAGACAAAGCTGTTCAGGGGCTGAAAATAAGAGTTGAAACTGGAGTAGAAGCAGAAAAAAAAGGGTGGTGGGTTTCAGTGAGCCGGCCAAACGCCCCACAGATGATACTGATAAGTGGGGGAAAAAAAAGACTGTTAGGAATTTAAATTATGTTCATTATTCACCGACTGCCAGATAGTTTTCAGATGGTTGGTTTACAGCTCAGACGCTTCTTTCAGCAGGAATGTTTGTCCTCTGTGACGTGTTGTAAAAGTAGAAAGTGTCAGTCACGAAACTGAGAAACTTAAGTAGTTATTTCCTTCCCTTAAACTGTTAAAAAAATACACAAGACACGTTTCAGCTGTTAATCAGCTCTGTGTGTCGACGTGGAACACTGAAGAAGACGCTGTCTTCCTGTCGTCCCCGTGGTTTCGTCCCTCCGTCCTCGGCCCGTCTCTCTTCTATGGGACATTGTCCTTGTACCAGCCGGTCCTCTGTACCCAGACAGCTTTACTGCAGCCGTGAGGACGGTCAGCATCCGCTAAACGCTCCAACACTGGGGCGCCTCCACACCAGCTGACAGCGCTCACACAGGAGTACAATGACCTCCAATAATGTGGGACGGCATGGCCATCACCACCCCCCCCCCCCAACCTCCAACCCCCGAGCTCGACTCTGGCCGCCGCCATGACACGACGGGAATCTGCAGATAATCCCTCAAAAAAAGAAAAAAAAGACTGTTAAAATTAGGGGTGCATGAAAACTATTGGGCTGATAACAGGAAATTATGACGTCATCCCGATAAGTCCGATATCACGACGAATAGCCCTGATAACATATATATTTCTGTCAACACAGCAGTGCCTCGCTCCCTCTGAGCCTTGAATGACCGGCAGTGAATGTTATGTTAAAGTGACATCGGCATAATCAGAAAAACGATTACTTAATCAGGAAAATCAAGAATACCCCCTCATGCCAGAAAACAACTCGTTAACTGGGTCATAATTTTGGTAGTTGCTGACTTGAATCGATATTCGCAGTATTTTCCCACATGTTACACATAAAAAAGAAAAAAAATACAAAAGGCTAAAAGAATGACTAGCAAACGAGGGAAGGTGGGAATTTACGTTACACCTTGAATGCAGCCTGCAGCACAGCACTGATCACAACAAACATGGCAGCGTGGAACTTCATTAAAGTTTCAGAAGAAGATAGTTTGGTGGTTATTTGTGATGAATCCTCCGAGTGAATTCTACGAGGAGGGAAGCACAAGCTTTAATACGTAAAACCTGATCAGCCACCTACAACATAACAATCACTTCCATGGAGTTTTGAAATCACGCTAATGTGAGCTAACGGAAGCTAATGCTAACATGCACAAACCAGCAGCAGCCTCCCCTCTCCCTCATTCCTCTCATCTAAAGCTTCCATGAGATTAAAAAATAAAAACTACTGAACCTCATTTACTTTAATTAAAGGTATTAATTTAAATGGAACCACAAGCCAAAATCCTTTAAATGTTAATCTTTTTCAGTTAGTAATTCTGATGCATGTATTTCCATCAGTTCAAGGAGCCTTTATTCTTTTGTTATCGTGCATCCCTAGTTAAAATATCCAAAAATTTCAAAATATCACCATATTTGTGCATTTCTCTTTGTGGAATGTACTTGGTCTTGACACTGGTTTCCTCCCAGTTAGAAGATCCAGTCTGTTGTCTGTTGAAGCAGACTGGTTGGTTGTAACTCGACTTATTTTGGTCACCTTGAGTGAGACTTTGTTACCGTCTCTGAATAATCAGGACACCAAATACCAGGTTCTGTTTCTGGGCAGTTTTTGACTCTGGGATATTTCTGCTATTTCTAAAAAAAATGATTGTTTTATAACCAAATAAAAAGTGAAATTCTAAGCCGTAACTCAATAATTCTGTCCTGTTCAATGTTATTTTTCCATCTCAAAAACGGCCAAGAATAGCAATGTTTTCTCAAGGCTGAGGTCATTTTCTTCAGACGTTGAAAACATCAGTCGTGCGTCACGGATTTCTGTTTTTGGTTCATCTCATTTTATCCTGAGCAAGCAGAGACCGCGCCAAGAATCTGCCGTCAAGATGTAGATCCATAAATCAGACCAATCAGTTTAACTCCGCCATGACAGAGGAGCAAATGCTGCAGCTTCGAGTTTACTTTGTGCTTTCGTGAGCTGCGCAGGTTGGTGATGAAGCAGCTGACGCCATTTTTTTTTTAATGACCTTAAAAGTTTCGTCTCTGTCCTCCTGCAGATTGAAGCCTCTGGACATCGAGTTCATGAAACGGCTGCATGAGAAAGTCAATGTCATCCCGCTGATCGCCAAAGCAGACACTCTCACTCCAGAGGAATGCCAACAGTTCAAGAAGCAGGTCGGTGGTTTCCACAGCTGCATGCAGCTGCGGGGGGGGGGGGTGGACTGCTTTTTTTATTTGATTTTTTTCAAATCTTGTAGTGATGTTGTGCATCACGGAGCACAATCAAACGAAGAACACCTGGTGTTTCACCTGTCTGTGTCCAGTTATGACCCGCCTCAAACTGCATGGAAGCTGCCTTTTTTTCTGTTGGAGTTCGTGAACGTGGATGAAGGAAGGAAGTGGCGGCGCGGAGGGTTAAACTCTGTGGTCTGTGCGACGTGTCACATACTTCCAGCGCAGGCCGAGCCTTCAACGGCCGCCGGGAGCATGCATGTTTGATTAGCGTTTGAGTTTTAAGAGTTCCAGCTGAGATTAAACCGCTCTGAAATCGACACGACTGATTATTCAGTGTAACAGCAGCCAAACACGCCTGGAAACGGGAACAAAGAACATATGGACCAGGACGGGACAATTAATCTAAAATTAACCAGGTTCAAAATCTAGAATCTAGGGATGCACATTTTGGATTTTTTTTTTTATGACCGTTAACCGACGCCCTTTAACGATTAATAACTGTTAACCGATAAGTCCGGGAGGGTTGGCTGCCGCGATGTAGCGCACGTTGTCGTGGACACGTCCCCGTGTACACTCTCTCGGCAATGTGTCGCCGTCACTTTTGATTTATGCTAGCGCGGTCTCCGCTATGTTATTCCACGCCACAACGCAAGAGTGACAATCACGAACTAGCTAAACTTACTAAACGTATCGCTTGCGTTTTTCCACTTCCTCACCTTCTCGGTCGTATCCAGACCCACATTCATCGCTATCTCCCTCCATGAATTACTAGAATATGTGCTGTCTTTGTAGTGTGGAGAACCAGAATCGTACAGATGTGGGTACTTCCTCATTTTTTCGATGATGTGCTCTTTTCTACGCGGATGTAGAATTGACCAATCAGAGGCCTGTTGCACCTGTCGACACGCCCCCATGAGTTGATTGAATTACGTAGCTTAAAAACAAAATTGACCATTAGTATTAATCGGTTAGAGTTACTGTTATCGGTTAACGGTTAAACAGTTAACCATGTGCATTCCGAGTAGAATCTATAACTGATGCATGTGTTCATGTGCACGTCTCTTATTTAACAACGTACGCTTCTATTGAAAAACCTTCCCATTTTTTATTAATATTAACGTTGGAAATCTATTCTTCAGTTTTCATTCTTGCATTGGCTTTATGGAAGTAACTGTTTGAATGGTACGATGTAGGGTTCTGTGATGTTCACGGTGTTAATTTTCACTGGAACTTGATTTGAAAGGGGAAAAGAATCGCGAATGAAATCAAAATCGCAATATCTGCCAGAAAAATCGCGATACAATTTTTTCTCAAAATCGTTCAGCGCTAGTCACTCATATGCAAATCAAATTACAGTAACTTAAATGAAGAGTAGAGCCTTGAAATAAAAATATATAAATGAGTCTGTTCGGTTAATAAAAATACAACAAGGTCACTTGTATTAATGATGATTATATGTATTGATATTTTCATTTTGTATCGATGCTGTTAGAGCGTTCGTCATTAAACCGATATATCGAAGCATCATTACACTTCAAACAGACACGGGAATGCAGACAAACGTTCAGAAATTACTTACCCTGCCTTTAATACATTTCCAGTCCTGTCAGTTTTAAACTGCCTCGCTCTTCATCTCAGATCATGAGGGAAATCCAAGAGCACAAAATCAAGATTTATGAGTTTCCAGAGACGGATGATGAAGAGGAGAACAGGCTGGTGAAGAAGATAAAGGTATCAAGCCCCTGCACTGCTCCACAGAGCGCACAAATGCGCTTCGATTCCAGATTTACACGCTTGGATTATTTATGACGAACTGTTGTGTTGCCAGGATAAGCTGCCGCTGGCTGTGGTGGGAAGCAACACCATCATCGAGGTGAACAGCAAGAGAGTCAGAGGAAGACAATACCCCTGGGGGGTTGCAGAAGGTCTCAGTGCTTGTTTGAACTATAACAGTGGTTTCATCTGGAACACATTTAAATACACAGCTCTTCTCTATTCTACATGAAATATCCCTATTAACTAGGGATGCACGATAACTGTTTTTTAAAACCGATAACTGATAACACACACATGAAAAACTATTGTCAAGCCTCTCAAACATTTTTGTAAAGCTATCAGACAAACCTATTTGATATCTCACATTAACTTAAATAAGGTTCATTACTGACTGATACAAAAAATAAAGGCTCCTTGAACTGATGGAAATACATGCATCAGAATTACTAACTGAAAAAGATTAACATTTAAAGGATTTTGACTTGTGGTTCCATTTAAATTAATACCTTTAATTAAAGTAAATGAGGTTCAGTAGTTTTTATTTTTTTAATCTCATGGAAGCTTTAGATGAGAGGAATGAGGGAGAGGGGAGGCTGCTGCTGGCTTGCGCATGTTAGCATTAGCTTCCGTTAGCTCACATTAGCGTGATTTCAAAACTCCATGGAGGTGATTGTTATGTTGTAGGTGGCTGATCAGGTTTTACGTATTAAAGCTTGAGCTTCCCTCCTCGTAGAATTCACTCGGAGAATTCGTCACAAATAACCACCAAACTATCTTCTTCTGAAACTTTAACGAAGTTCCACGCCGCCATGTTTGTTGTGATCAGTACGCTTTGCTGCAGGCTGCATTCAAGGTGTAACGTAAATTCTGACGTTCCCTCGTTTGCTAGTTGTTCTTTCAGCCTTTTCTATTTTTTTCTTTTTTATGTGTAACATGTGGGAGAATACTGCGAATATCAATTCAAATTATCAACTACTAAAATTATGACCGACTTAACAAGTTGTTTTCTGGCATGAGGGGGTATTCTTGATTTTCCTGATTAAGAATTGTCTTTCTGATTATGCCGACGTCACTTGAACATAACATTCACTGCTGGTCATTTAGGGCTCAGAGGGAGTGAGGCACTGCTGTGTTGACAAAAATGTGTATGTTATCGGGGCTATTCGTCGTGATATTGGACTTATCGGAATGATGTCATAATTTCCTGTCATCGGCCCGATAGTTATCGTGCACCCCTAGTGTTTTTATATAAGATGTTATTTTATGTCTAAAGTACAGAAATGGTGATAGATGTGCTTCTTATTGTCGTCCTCAGTTGAGAACAGCGACCACTGCGACTTCACCATCCTCAGGGACATGCTCATCAGGTACTGACACAACAGAGACAGAAGAGGAAGCTGGGTTTGCTTCACGCGCTCATAAACCTGAATTGTTCATCTTCTGTCAGAACTCACATGCAGGACCTGAAGGACGTGACGAACAACGTCCATTATGAGAACTACCGCAGCAGGAAGCTGGCCGCCGTCACCTACAACGGAATAGACAACAACAAGGCTAAAGGGCAGCTGTCCACCAAGTAAGTCCTGAGGAACGTGCACGACCGACGGCATTGATCTGCTTCAGTCATCAGTTTCAGTCAGTTAATATTTATATTGATCTGAGGTCACATCGCCTGAACATTTTAGATTATAACAGACATCATTTTCGGATGTTTATCTTCAATACTAAAACTGTTTAGTTTCCAGTTGGTTTTCATGAACAAGATGAAGCAAATAATGACAAATGAACAGAAACCTCTCTGTTAAAGTCTCTTTATCTGGAGTAAAAAACAAAAGGGGACAGTTTGAATGAAAGTATCTGCATTTATTTATGTGGAAAACTCTCCTCAAATTTCTTTAAATGAGAAAATCACATGTTATCTAATCAGCTAAGGCAGCCATTCCCAAACTTCAGAATACCAAGGCCCAATTTGAAATGTGAAAAATCTCTGCAACCCACCGAAACCTTTAATCACAACTTTGATCAACATACAGGACTAGTAACTTTGTTCAGATATTAATGTAAGGGGTCAACAAATAGGTGACACTTGTCATATTATCAAATCAAATATCAAATCAAATCAAATCAAACTTTATTTATAGAGCGCTTTTCATGCCCTCAGGCAACACAAAGTGCTTTACATAAAAAAATAAAGATAAAAATTAAAACATTAAAACAAAATAAAAGCCGTCACACACCCCAAAGTCACAAAGCCATCCTCCCATTACCCCTCACCCCCCCATGCACCACAAACAAAACAAAACTCCCCCTTTTTTTGTCTCTTTAAAAAAAAAAAAAAGGATGAAGCACTTCTATTTGAATAAATAAATATCAAAATATCAAAACACAAATATCAAAACAAAATATACTTTATTAAGTTAAGATGACAGTAGAATAACACTTAGCTAGTTTTTGTTACTTCTTAATCTTTTAAATCATGTCGTTGGTATTTTACAGTAATTAAAAACATATTCAAAAAAGATCGAGGATTTAAAACATATTTGTTTAATTTTAATGACCTCTCACTGCCCACCTGCAGTACCGAGACGGCTCACCAGGGGGCCGGGAACCACAGTTTGGGAATAACTGAACTAAGGTTTTCATAAATGTCCATTAAAGAGAATCCATCAGAGTAAATATCTAAATAGGACGTTTCATTTTCACTGCTTTGAAAGATGTGATCGATATACTGAAGTTTATCTGTCGTGTCTCATCTTTAAATAAGTTGAATTTATTAATTAAGGCAACAGGAAGTGATGGCTGTGACATCACAGCTGTCCTTTAATCCTGTTTTATTAATTAAGGCAACAGGAAGTGACGGCTTTGACATCACAGCTGTCCTTTAATCCTGTGTCGAGTGTTTGGGTTGCAGGTAAATGAAAAAGGTACCGTTGTTTCATTCACTAACCGTCACTGAAGTCACCTCTCTGCTGCTTTGCATAAAATAAGACCACTGATTTTCATACACTTTTAATCAACGCACAACGTTTCTCCCTCATTAATTCGCACACGAGCGAGCATCTCACTAAGCCGGTAACCACGGTAACCTCAGGCCCGCTGACTCTAACACTCAGCTCACCAAAACCGACGTCGTTACTTTTTCTGAGACCTCTATTTTTTTTTTTTTCCTCAACGCGCAGTGAAACGGTAGCTCAAATTGCAAATGACATTAAATAATCTGCTTTTATTTTTGCATGAGCTCATCATCGCATGCTGTGTGTCTGTCTGTGTGTCTTTTTGTTTTTTAGACTTGAGACAGTTGAAGGAATGTAAGTGATGAATTTCTTTTTCACATATTTTTCAGACTCGTATTTGAGATCACTGTGTTTCTATTCTCTCCTCTCATTGGCTGTGATCAGGGGTTTTCCCCTCAGGGTTCCCCCTCCTCCCCCTCCCCCTCCTCCTCCTGATGTGTCGCTGTCAGTGGATATTTTCATAATTGTGGAAAGAAAACACATTTTCTGCTGTTCCTTGCAGACTTTTCCAGCCTGGATGATTATTTTCTTTCCCGCTGAATGACAGAGTCTTTCCAGTTGTGATGTAGGCTGACCTGCTTGTATTAACAGTAAAGACCGTTGTGGGAGGTGTTTGGAGCAGCGACATGCAGAAACACAGAGAGACCGTAAATGTGACACGCAGATGTCTCCTGGAGCTTGTCAGTCACATGACAACCTGTTGGTTTCTGTAAACGGACCACAAATGTAATAAAAGAGCCGTAATAGTTAAAGGTATGGTATGTAGTTCTACATAGTTCCTAACCCAGATCACTTTCTCCTCACATTCAGTGACATGATGAACAATTAGTAGATTTTCAGATTTATTTAATGAGAAGATGAACAAAAAACACGTTTAATGGTAAAACCAAAATGATGCCACAGAGGGAAATTTACCTTTTACACTCAGTTACCTGTGTTTTAATTCAAACCAAAAAGTGCATCTTAGGGACACAACATCCATAACACTCCAGTAATTCAGATCTATGAAAAAAAAAAAAAAAAAAAAACAGACTCAACTGTGATTTTTCTGTACAAACATGAAACAAAAAAGTCAGACTCCTGAGAAGTAGTTTCAAAAAGACTTAAAAGTATGTAACTTTAGCCTTTTTTTAATTAATTTATTTTTTTGCTGAAGGCCTGCGACCAACCAGGTTGTCAGAACGTCCCACAATGCATCGGTGAAGCATAGCGTTCAGTCGGCGGTCACCCGTCAGACATCCATACCATCATGCATTGTTCTCAGGACAGAAAAAACGCACAAAGACAGAGATTAATGATAAATGTATACATGGCGGTTTGACATTGGTCTGCTGAAGTTGATTTTATTGTATTTCAAATGTTATAATAAAATGTTCTAGTAAATCGGTATAATGGTGTAATGTGCGGTTAGTTTATTTTTCTCAGATAAGTAAATAAAAAAGCTCCTACAGCAGCAGCAGCTTGTTTCAGTCAACTTCCTTCAATCAGATTCACCTGAACGATCGTCAGAATGGAAATTAAAAGGTTTATGATCCATTTTCACCAAGTTTGAAAACTACTGTTCTGCAACTAATAAATAAAAGGCCATTTATTTTTTTAAGCCGGTGTTGTGTGTTATGAGTAAGATCAAGGAGATAGTGTTTTTGTTACAAAAATCAGTAGATTTGAGGTCATTCAGAAATTACTTGCCCTACCTTTAATTAGAAAAATCTAAAATCGGTCTTTGTACTTCACGTTATTATTCAGGAGCAAACAGGCAAAAGAAAAAACACATTATTATGTGAACAAATGCAGTTCTGCTGTGTTTGAAAGATTCAATGAGATGTGACAAAGCTACACCGGCCTTGAATTATGATTTAAAGGAGTCGTTCTCACTTCTCAAGCAGTTCAGAGGAAAAAGTCCGTCCACATCGAACCCAGCGGCACTGCTGCTGAGGGACCAGATACGTTTTCAGGAACTCTGAAACGTCCCGTGAAGCACCTGACGGTCATCTAGCGCCACTGAGCGGTAACGAGCTCAGCGCCAGATGACTCATCTACTCGTCTAATCTGCACCTCCTCGTCTCCTCGCTCGTCTGTCCTCCTGTGACCCAGAAAATCCATCTCTTACTTCCTGGAGTAATTCAGGAGAGTGGAAATGTGAAGCCCAACGCTGTAAAATGAATCAAGAGTAAACACATTCTCTGCTGGTCTGACAGAAACGATCGTTTAGAGCTGCAACAAAAGCATCGATAGATGGACATGGTACTTCCTCTTCAGTGGGGTTGAGCATCGTTTGGATTTTAACGATTCTCGATTCTGATTCTTTGATGTGTAGGTCAACAGATCGCAACTTATCTAACAGTAGAATTTTTTCATTAAAAAAAACTGACACATTTACACAGACAACAGGCCATTTTTATTCTTACACATTAGGCTTGGGCGGTATTACGGTAATACCGTATACTTCCGGTATTCAAAAATAGCAGCGGTATCAGTTTCAATACCGTCTTAAAAATCCAATGAATGATTTCTGTGGTTTAAAGTTTAGTTTCTCTCCTGTATCGCTGTGTGTTCTGCTTTATTTTACCGTTTATTCATGTTTGCTCGCAGCTAGTGATGGGTCGGTCGCGAACGAGAGCCGGAAAAGAGCCGGCTCTTTGAAGTGAACGACGGGAGCCGGCTCGAGATCGACGGGAGCCGGCTCTTGAGCCAGAGCGATTTTTTTTTTTTTTTTTATTATTATTTTATATTGTCTTTTAAAGCCGCATTGGTCAACATGTGTGGCTGTGGCAACGTCTGTGTGACTACACTGAGCAGGAGGGAGGGGGGGAGCAGAGTCAACAACACTCTGCTGGGGGAGGGGGGGGGGGGGTTACAGACACACACAGGAGGCAGAGAGACGAGAGCGAGAGGAGCGCAGGATTTGACCAGTTCACCAAAGATGAGTGACAACAGGAAAAGGAGTAAAATATGGACACATTTTAAAGTGTTAGACTCCGTTAAGGCAGAGTGTACACTTTGTAAAATACAAATTTCATATGGAGCAGGCTCCACAAACAACCTGCACAGGCATATTCAAACTAATCATCCAACAGTGCAATTAACAGAGTTGGAGAAAAGACCAGAAAGGGACTCTGAAGGTTTTTCACTGTAAATAGTTGCACATTTTAATTTATGTTTTGTTGAGTGATGTTTAGTTGATTTTGTTTTTTCACAAATTGAAATGGGTCTTTTTTTTATTTAGAATTTATTCATTTATATGTTAAGTTTATTAATAAAGACATATAAATACAATACATATGTAATAGTTTATGTTTTTTAAGATTAGTTATTCATTTTACACATAATTTGGTAATAAATTAATTTAATTAACAAAAAATCTGAGGAGCCACTTGGGAGCCGAAAGAGCTGGCTCTTTTTAGTGAGCCGAGCCAAAAGAGCCGGCTCTCCTCAAAGAGCCGGAATGCCCATCACTACTCGCAGCTGACTCGCTCGCCCGTTTGACTCGTCCTGTTAAGGTACTGACGATGAAAACAACACTTCCTGAGCTTGCTGCTTCAAAATAAAAGCTTCTAATGAAACTAATAATGTTGGACTTTTATGTTGAAGAATTTATAGGAAGTAAAACGTCCCGCATCAGACACTTTACTGTAAAGCGCATTTCAGCGCTGCAGGAGACAGGCTGCAGGCAGCTGCAGCAGAGAAGGGACAGTTAAAACTACAGTGAAAAGCAATAAATACACAAATAAATAACAACTGTAGTTGAGCCAACTTTATATTGAAGCACTGAACTGCTGTTTCGAGGTAAACTCGCCTTTTTTTTCAGGCATAAAGTCCCGTGGCGGGGCACATAATGGGGACGGCTGTTTTGACGGGCGGCGTCCGCCGGTGGTGTTTGTTCGCCTTAATAGTCGCGGTAATACGGTATACCCCGGTAAAATGTGAGAGAAGTTTGACGGTATCAAAATTTGGATACCGCCCAAGCCTATTACACATGCTAGCATGCACATATGCAGACACAGAATTCACTTACCGCCTAAATGTTACAACTTACAGTTGGCAGTTGGCCTCCAAAATACATTTTGCCCAACAAAAAACAAAATCAACAGTTTTTGTTTAGGAAGATGACCATATCTGCTCTTTCAGAAACAGACAGATAAACGCAGACAAAAACATAACCTCCTTGGTGGAGGTAAAAATTGTTTGTTTACCTGGGTTGCTGGGTTACGCTCATACAGACAAGGAGCTCTCCTAACCAATGGGAGGCCATGAAGATGCTAAGCGATAGCCAATATCAGAGCAGCTACAAGTATGTTTACGTTCAGTAAACTCTGGGAGCTGCGAATAACAGCGCTACTGTATTTTATCCTTTCGTATCCTGAAATTTCTTTCGTAACTAGAGGCAATATTTTCCCGTTGATGCGTTTCGTAACCTGAAAACTTCGTATGTAGAAACATTCGTAAGTTGAGGTACCACTGTATATGAGAAGGAAAGAGTTTCTGGATGAAGACGGACTCTGTTGCAGTCGAAGACGCAACGGGAGCAATGCAGTGAATTAAATACGGTACACTCGTTTATTTTTGTGGTGCCATGCAGGTGAAGGTGTTTTGCCATATTAGTCGTGCTCCCTCCTTTGGCAGTAACACGCTTCCCGCAGGTGTTGCACTGCGCCAGGTAGCTGTCATTTCCCAGACTGAAATGCAGCCAAACTGGAGAGCGGCGTCTCTTGGGATCCATGTTGTGGCGAGTGAAGTCCCGTCAGTGACGGACGTGACGTCGACACTAGCGCGGAGTTGAGTACGCCGGGCGGAGTAACATCAACAAACTAGTGTAGTCAATAAAAAATAAAAATTAGCGCGGACGTTTAGGAACCGAAGGAATCGAAACTCAAAAATCTCAAAAAATTAGGAACCGATTCCTACTTGGAATCATTTTTCGGTGCCCAACCCTACTCTTCAGTTCTCGTTGGTTTAAAATAGTTTCTGAAGTAAAGGATTAAATTGATTCCTGCCTGTCAGCTTTCTCTCTGTTCGTCTCTTCCCTTCACAACTCTGGAAAAGACTAAAACACCAGGAGACGAGTCGAGGATGTGCAGATAAATGAGATGATAGTGGAGTTAAAGTCGTAGTTTTTATTTCCGTCAGCGTCACCGCAGTCGTTCCTCTTCATCAACCAGCGGCTCCACGTGTCTCTAACTGGTCTCTACGCTGTAACTGCTGCAAACCTCCCTGACGAGCTTCACTAACGTTCAACCCTCTGCTGCCACTAACTAACAGACTCGCTGCCTTTGGCTTCCTGCAGCTCTTTCCTAAAAAACAAACCTAACCTCGTTGTTTCTTGTTTCTGTCACAGCCTTGGAGTCGGTGGTCCTTAAAGCTTCACCTGTAGCTCCCTCCTGCACCTCCCACATTACTCTGGGTGGGGGGGGGGGGGGGGTGGGCATGTATAAAGTTAGAGCAGCCAGCTGTTTGGATTTTAAAATCTGGTTGAAGTTTTTCCCTCCAGTGATGGAGACTAAAATGACTTATGATCCACTTCTTCTGATTATTACAGTAATGTTTCATTTTATTTGCTCTTCAGATGATAAATGAGGAAAATTAGAACTTATAAGGCTGCCGTTACAAGGACGAGCATCACTTTCAGGGAAATAAATAAAGGATGGATGTTAAATGTTGAGATTTTAGCTGAGCCGGCAGCAAGTAGGAATATTTTCCTGTAGTTGGTGAAAGCAGCGAGGTTGGAAGTGGGGGGCAAGTTGGTGGTGCAGGGAGACCTCAGATCAGCCAGAAAGGGAAGCTGCAGATATGGAGAGCTGGAGGAGTAAAAGACGACAGGCATCAGATAATAAGCTGCCAGGGATCAGACGTTATAATCAGCTGAGTGATAAAAGGGTGAGATCTCAAGAAGAAGAGCGTCCTTCTGTCCTTGTTTCCTCTCCTCCCTCTGAAAACTGCTCCGATCTCCGTGAACGACATGCAGACGCTCTAATGAGATTTCTCTTCGCAGGACAAATTGGCTTAAAGAAATTGATTCTGTTAAATGAAACTGATTGTGTAATTTAGAGCGTTACTCTTCGCATCACGCCGGCGTGACGTATCTGAACATGTGTGTGTGCGCGTGTTTGCGTGTGTTTGCGTGTGTTTGCGTGTGCAGGAGTCCTCTGGCCCAGATGGAGGAGGAGCGGCGAGAGCACGTGGCCAAGATGAAGAAGATGGAGATGGAGATGGAGCAGGTGTTTGAGATGAAAGTCAAGGAGAAGGTGCAGAAGCTCAAAGACTCTGAAGCAGAGGTAAAGAACCGAAACGCACCTGTTCAGTACTGCGGGAAGTAGGGGTGCTGGGGGGGCGGCAGCGCCCCCTGTTGGTGGAGCTGCAGCACCTCAAAAATATATTTAAAAAAAAACCCATTGAAAACAAGGGAGAAAAAATGTGGCAGGAAAAAAAATTAAATGTTTAAAACTTCCTTCCTCTGCGGTTGGAGCTGCGAGACCGTCGTGTCGATGAGTCAGACTTCACCCTCCGTTTGTGTCTTCAACAGCTTCAGCGGCGTCACGAGCAGATGAAGAAGAACCTGGAGGCTCAGCACAAAGAGCTGGAGGAGAAGAGACGCGTCTTCGAGGAGGAGAGAGCAAACTGGGAGGCGGAGCAACGGAAACTCGAGGCTACCAAGTGAGTCTGATGCTCGTCAGTGACGCGTCTGCACGCGCTCGTAACAGGTTCACACCTGGTTGGTTTGACCTGCTGCAGCGGTTCATCAGCAGGATGTTACACCTTAAAGCTGCTGCTCATCTGTTTTTGTTTGTTCATGCAAACTTCAGCTTTATTAACGGACTATTACCTTAAATTCTATTAGTTTTAATATAAATACTAGGGCTGGGCAAGTTAACGCGTTATTATCACGTTAACTCATTAATTTTTTTAACGCCGACATTTATTTTATCGCGCGTTAACGCATGTTGCTCACATGGTAAAACTAAAACAGACATGGAAAACGGTAAAAATCTGTGAACTTTACAGTTCAGGTCGCATGATTTCCCTGATTAATCACGATTAATCGCGATTAAAAATTTTAATAGTTGCCCAGTTCTAAACAAAACATTTTTATATTTAGTTAAAAAGTCCTGATTTTGCAAAAGTTGTGATTGAGTGAAATTTATGCTTTAAGAACATTAAGTAACAATTTTATGTCAAAAGGTTTCGATTTTGCAAAAGTCAATATTTTACGACAAAAGTTGTGATTTTATATCAAAAAGTCGGGATTCAGTGAATTTGAGGTTTAATAACAAACATTTACTTTTTGCTGCAACATTGTGAAAATTACACAAAAATTTTGTATTTGTATTTTTTTTATTTTTTTAAATGTAAATTTTTAATTTTAATACCAAAGTTGCGCCATTCACTATTTTACAGCAGAAATTTGTGCATTTCACGTCATAGAGTCGTCATTTCATGTTAAAGTTTTAATTTTGCAAAAGTTAATTGTTGTATGAAGGGTTTAAAATATTTTATTCTATAAACTGTTTCATTTATGAAGGAAGGAAATGTCACAAACTGAAGTCATTTTTTAAAATAGGAACATAAAAACAGATGAGTAGATCTGTTTTTTGCTTTTTAACCCAATAACGGCTTAATTACCTCAATAACAGCTCAATTACCTCAATAAAACATGACCTCAGTTAACTAGATGACCAGTCGATGTTCGCTGATATCAGAAACGTCTGCACCAGTGCAACTTTGATTTGATTTGACTGGAGACCCAGTGATGAATTTTCGGGGATCAAACCATCAACCGTCCCGCTGTGGTTGGAGGAGGAGCTGCAGATGGAGGTGATGACATCACATTCAGAAACACCCGCTGATTACTTGTCTTTGCTTTGTTGCAGGACTCTGGACAAAAACAAAAAGAAAGGCAAGATCTTTTAAAGACAGTCGGCAGGACCCCCCCTCCCTGAGTGTTTTTGGTTTCTTTTTTTTTTTTTTTTTTGGTTTTGTTTTGTTTGCCAACTTTGCCGGTCAGGACAAGCGGCACTGACACCACCACCCCTCCCCCCTTCGTCTCTCCTCTGCTCCACCTGCTCCCAGCCACTAGAGGGCACTCTGGGGACAGAAGGGGGAGGAGGAGCCTGAACCGCCCCCACAGAGGCCCGCCCCCACAGGGCCTCTCCCCCACAGAGCCCCGCCCCTTCCCGGGACTCGTCACCAACGAATGTGTTTACCTTAACGACAGGAAGAATAACCAGATTTTAGTAAGGCCAAACCCATATTATTATTTTAATTCTAATTATTGTTGTTTATTGTTATTGTTGTTGTTATAACGCAATACTGTCCCCACCTACTGCTACCCCCCCCCAAGGCTGCTTCTACGTGACTCTTATGCACAGATTTCTGGAAAGCGAAAACGATTCCCAGTGAGTCGCGCCCTCGTACCCTCGTACAATCAGTTTCTGGTGAAGTTTGTGTTTACAGGAAAAAAGAGTTAACAGTATTCGAACATCGATCCGATTCCCGCGCGTTGAAGTTAGAAGACGTCCCCGTTTGGCTGCGAGCGTACCTGGTAAACCTGGTAAACCTGGTAAACCTGCGTCCAGGTGACGTTGGCAGGAAACCCGAGGTCGAGAAAAAAAATAACCTAAAATGCACCTTGGGCCTTTTTATAGACTTTAAAAAAACGGCTAAAGCTTCTTTTATTCTGAAATGTAACACTTTTATTTTTCCTCTGTTTAGCTACTTCCACTAGCTTCGGACCACCATTTATAACGTCATGAGTGTTATATTTCACTTTAGTTTATTTTTATATATACCGAGCCAGCCGAAGTAATGACTTCTTTTGTATGTTTAGAAAAATCCTCAGAGACTGACAGCAGCTTCCTCTGTTAAAAACATATAAAAATGATCCTGGATGCATTTAAAAAGATGAAATAAAATTAATTTACAAAAAAAAAAAAAGAAAAGAGTCACTGCGGAAACCATCAGTGGGAAATGAAGAGTCGGCACCACATTTTGCTTTGGCTATGTACTCCATCTCTGTATTTCTAATTTTATTTTTCATTTGTAATGTACAAAGTCACTTAATAAACTTGTGATGGTATTTAGGAGAGATGGTCTGTGATGAGAGAGACGCTGAGCTCCTTTTCTTTATTTCTTTCCTGGAAACGAAGCAGGTTTGTCTTCATTGAAGGGTGAAGGTTGAATTAGTCTGAGGACGGACTGAAACGTCCCCCACTAGATGTCAGCGTGTCTCTGGAAACGTCCCCCACTAGATGTCAGCGTGTCTCTGGAAACGTCCCCCACTAGATGTCAGCGTGTCTCTGGAAACGTCCCCCACTAGATGGCAGCATGTCTCTGGAAACGTCCAACCGTGGTCTCCAGGTCCTCAGAGCTCCCACTGCTCCTGCAGTGATGACATCAGCAGTTACCGAGCAGATGTCAGGTGAAAGAATTAAACCAGTTTCAGGAACCGTACCTGGACCGCCAGGACTCCTTTTACCCATCAGCCCCACAAAGGCTTGAAACGTGTGACCTGAAAGTAAAGACAACATTTAGTCTTTCAATCTTAAACTGAAGGGTCCTATTCTGGAGTTTAAAACGTTCAAATGACACGTACTTCTCCGTGCTGTCTGAATTTTGTCTGTTCGGGAGTAAAATGTAAAAAAAATTAGGGCTGGGCAAGTTAACGCGTTATTATTGCGTTAACGCATTAATTTATTAAAGCCGACATTTATTTTATCGCGTGTTAACGCATGTTGCTCACATGCTTTTGTTTAGAAAAGTCTGTTACTGGCTGCTGCAGAACCGGAAAACAGTAAACATAAGGAAAAGCTAAAAACATGGAGAACGGTAAAAATCAGTGAACTTTACAGTTCAGGTAGCAACTCAGGTAGCAATATTAACAATTCTGTCTAAAAAAAAATTCTAGACTGCAACAAAACTTTGGCGTTATTCCTCCATGTTCCATCAGATCTGCTCCATGTGTTCACTGTCCTGCTGTTCTCTAGCTGGTTACTGCAGTGCAGCTCCATCTAGTGGCACAGATGTGTAATGACAACAGAAAGTCCAGTCCTCAATTATAAAACAAATTCAGTTTGGCCTGTTTTTTAATTTTGTATTTTTGATTTAAGTCTAAAATTGAAATATAAAAAAAACAGGCATCTTTTTTTCAGTTTTTTGTGTTAGATTAAAAAACGTAATAAAATGTCATTTTTTAATTTTTTTTAAATTTTTGATTGACGATTGAAAATGTAAAGAATGAATGATACATGGATTGATAAAGTTACTGAACTTTAACATGGACATTTTCATTTTAAAGTTCTCCCAGACGGAGGATTCAACAGAAACAAGGTTATTTGTAACAACTGACAAGTTGAACTCCCCGTTAAAAGTTTCTGCTGTTACCTCAGAAATGACCTGTTTAATGTTCTGATTGTGGCCTCTAGATTGTTAGGATTTTGTTTGTAGACTTTTATTTTTTCATAAAAACAGGATGACATTAATGTCCTGGCAGTGGTAATAAGATTTATTTTATTTTACATTTTTTAAGATGAGATTTACACTAAATATGTGTTACTGACAAGTGCTGATGTTAAAACTGTTTGAACAACAAATGTTATGACACTTTAGTTCATATGTCAGCAGAACATTTAGATAAAAGTGTATTTACACTACTTTTGAATTAATTATTTGATTTTGCATATATAATACGATTAATCACAATTAAAAATTTTAATCATTGCCCAGCCCTATTAAAAATACATTTTCTTGTTAGAACTTGAAGCTGCAGTTTGGAACAAACTCTTCTGGTCTGAGTGAAATCTTAAAACCTTACCGGATCCTTTCCTCCTGACGAGTCCAAGACACCGGCGTTGTCTTGTCTTCCTGCACATCCTCGCTAATGCATCTTCAATTCCCTGTGAGTTTGGCCGTTTGTTCTGGCACAAGTTTGAAAAAAAGAAAAGAAAAGCAGTGATTGTTTTGAATGCACATCTTCCACCTGAGCAGCAGCTGAGTCCCAGGAATGTTACAGTTTTTATATCAGAGTATCAGGTGCGTTACCTCCTTCCAGCTGTCAGCGTTTTGACAGATGTTCGACAGCAGCAGCACCAGAACCAGAGCGAGTTTAAGCGTCTCCATCACCGATTTATCCCCGACGCGTCTGCGTGGACTTCAGGTGATGTTTCAGACGTCTTCAGCTCCTCACAGCTGGATTGATCTGATGAAGGGAGCAGCGGAGGGTCCTTCCAGATGAAGGGGGGGGGGGTCCATTAACACAGTTGGTGTGCTGTTACTCACAGCTCCAGCGGATGATGTGAGTTGATGCTCTTGTGCGACAGTAACAGAATCGTGGTCCGTTCTGGCTCCTGTAATTAAGATGTGATTCATCTTGTTGGTGAGGTGGTTTGACTGGTAGTTTACCCTCAGTTACCCAGTAAAACCAACATACTGGTCCTCTCAGGATGTTGTTGGGTACAACATCAGTGCTGCAGCTTTATTAGAGAAAAACATACAATACAGTCGTACAATACATATACAATAATAAAATACATATATGTCGACTGTATTTTAATTTATTTTGTCTAAAAGAACATGCAGCACCTCAGTGATTCTGACGTGTTAGCATTTATGTCTCAGATTATATATAATCTGTTATAAACAATCAGCTACCTGGTTATTAATATATATTAACTTTTGAATTGTATTAACACAGAAATCATTACATGTGGGATAACTTTAAAGTGTGCCTCCATATTTGTATTCATAATTAAATACACATTCCTAGAGGGGGGATGAAAACAAGCTCCAGATGAAGTTAGATCCAACTAAACAGAAAAATCATGGAGACACAAAAAGGATATAATATACTTCAGATTGACATAAAAAAAAACGAATGGGAAGTGTTTCTTAAAATGTATATTCTTAACCATCAAAATACATCAATTTATTAAACACATCAGATGTTTTAGTGGGATTGCTTTTGATTATAGTTTATATATATATAGCGCTCTGATTATCCGACAAGTGATATTTCAGTAGTCGGGACTCCGGTGGTAACTAAATTCACATCGACAGCAAACACAAACAACATTTATCTTGTGGAGTTAGCCATCAGGCAAGGTTTTGAAGCTGAACTTACCATTCAAAATAATATCTTTTGTATCCACGGTTTGTTTACGTCTGTCTGTCTGCGGCATGGCAGTCGACGTCAGTGCATGGCTTCCTGTTTTGACAAACTACGGAGGACTACAACTACGGCGGGGCCCGAGGCTCATTAAACCTACTCTCCCTTCTACTGTTGTACATGAAACGGCCAGGCGCGTTAATCCGCGTTAAAAAAATTAGTTGCGTTAAAATTATTTTGCGTTAATCACGCGTTAACGCGTTAACTTTGACAGCCCTAATATATATATATATATATATATATATTTATATATATGTTTTTGAAAGTGTCTTCACTGGATTAAATGCATAGAACAGTGCCAAATAAAAGTATTTCCACCATACCTTTATGTATGTATGTGTGTGTATATATATATATATATATATATATATATATATATATATATATATATATATATATATATATGTACTTTTTAAAATTTTATTAGATATATTTGCTTATTTTTTATATTTCAGGGGTTTTTAGGCTGCCGATACTTTTGTCGACTGAGGCCGTTTTTAATCTGCTGCAGAAATAAACTCTTACTTAACTTGACTAACTGTAGAGACCAAAACTGTTTTGTTTTTATTTTTTATTTTTGTACCAGGTTGTAAATGTCTATTTATGCTGTTAATTTGGACGTTTTAACATGAAGGTCTGTGGCATAGACCGCCTCTGGTGGTCAGTAGAGGAACTGCAGTGAACCGCAGGAACTGAAGCGAAAAGGTCAGAACGCGTTCGCGCTTCTCTGAGCCGTTTGTTCCTCTCCGACCACCGTAGTCGGCGCCTCTGCCCGCCTCGTGCTTAAAGGTCCGGAACCGTAACAGAAGTCTGTCAGTCGGTTCGACATTTTTTTATCCGGACCAACTGTGTTCTTGAGATGTTCGGAGGTGTTCGTTTGTGTTAAGTCGTCCGTTACTACCGGAGCAATGGCCGCGCTGTCGTCTTTGTTTTGGTTCCTCGTTCTCGTGACAGGTCACATGACCGAAGCTACGCGGAGCCCGAGGCGGCGTTCGGCGATTTCCGAGGACCGGTCCGTCTTTGGTTTCCATGGCAACGGGGAGGCCCCCAGCCCGCGCACCGGTCCGGAGCCGCAGCCGGGTGACCCCGCGGCCGCCTTCAGGGTCCCGACTCTGGACGGGGAGTTCTCGTACGAACCCGGCGCCCCGAAGGGATCTCTGGTGGTTCACGCCTTCACCAACAAGTCCGGCTTCCTGGAGGGCCTCTGGAGCTCCGAGTCCTCCCTGTCCAGCCTGGTCGAGGGTCTGCCGGACAGCGCGCAGCTGCTCTTCCTGTCCCTGGACGACGAGGCGACCAGCGACGCTCTGTGGATGAGGGAGCAGCTGCAGCGGGCCGCCGTCAGAAGGTAATCGGGGGGAGGACGCTGCTCTCGGGCTGTGAAGTGGTGGTCTGAGCCGGTCACGGTGGGTCATGACGGGTCAACTTTTTAAAAATAAAATGGCAACATTTTGTATTAAAATTGTGAATTATGCAATGTCGTGACTTTTTATTAAAAAGAAAAACCAAGGATTTTGTTTCAACATTGTGACATTTTTCTCCTAAACTCACAAACTTCAAATTAAAACAGCAATTTTAACTCCATATTACCATTTCTTGAAGTAAAATATCATCAAAATCATGAGTTTATGTTTTAGAATTGAGAATTACGAATAGATGCAACTTAATTTACAAAAATCATGACGTTTTGTAACTTTTGTCATGAAAATCAAAAATTTCGTAAATCATGAATTTTTAATTCAATATTGCAACTAATGTTGTAAAATTTCGATTTTTTTAATGATTGCAACTTTCTATCCTAAAATTAATATTTCTTTTATTAAACAACTACAAAATCACTCATTTTGCAATTAAAAAAAGTTAAGTTAATTTAATAAATAAAATCTCAAATTTGGCTAAATTGTGACTTTTTTTTTTTATGTATTTCAAGTATCAATATCAACAATTATGATCAAAATCAAGACCTTTTTTCATAAAATCATGAATTTTACAAAATCACAACTTTTTAACTCAAAATTACAACCTTTTGATATAAAATGTCAACTTTTGCAAAATCTTGAGATTTTGATGTAAAATTATGACTTCATATCAGTAAATCAGAATTTATTTATCACAAAATTTGCAACTTTTTTTGTTGTAAAAAGCACATTTATGTAATTAAAATCTCAAATTTCACTAAATTGTGACTTGACAGAAAGTTATGACTTCATCATAAAATCACAAACTTTATAAAACTGCATCTTTTTGACAGAAATTCCCAAATTTATGTTGTAAAATTTCATGTTTTCACTATAAAAACCTGGAATTTTTGTTGAAATAGGACGGTTAAGAGCGCCACTTTTGATGATTAAAACAGCTATTTTAGCTCCGTATTACCATTTCGTGATGTAAAATATCATCAAAATAATGAGTTTATGTTGTAGAATTGAGAATTACGAATAGCTGCAACTTAATTTACAAAAATCTTGACGTTTGTCATGAAAATAAAAAAAACGTGACTTTTTAATTCAATATTGCAACTAATGTTTTAAATTGTCAACTTTTGCAATATCATGTTTTGACATAAAACTCAGGCTTTTATGTTGTAAAATTTCGATTTTTTTTTATGATTGCAACTTTCTATCCTAAAATTAAGATTTTTTTTTAAACAACTACAAAATCACTCATTTTGCAATTAAAAAAAGTTAAGTTAATTTAATAAATAAAATCTCAAATTTGGCTAAATTGTGAATTTTTTTGACGTATTTCAAGTATCAATATCAACAATTATGATCAAAATCAAGACCTTTTTTCATAAAATCATGAATTTTACAAAATCACAACGTTTTAACTCAAAATTACAACCTTTTGATATAAAATGTCAACTTTGGCAAAATCTTGAGATTCTGATGTAAGATTATGACTTGATAGCAGTAAATCAGAATTTATTTATCACAATTGTTAATTTAAAAAAAAATTGCAACTTTTTGTTGTAAAAAGCACATTTATGTCATTAAAATCTCAAATTTCACTAAATTGTGACTTTTGACAGAAAATTATGACTTCGTCATAAAACCACAAACTTTATAAAACTGCATCTTTTTGACAGAAATTCCCAAATTTATGTTGTAAAATTTCATGTTTTCAATTTAAAAACCTGGAATTTTTGTTGAAAAATCTGGACGGTTAAGAGCACCACTTTTGTTGGTGAAATAGCTACTCAAGGCCGTCAAGGTAAAGGGTCGAGGGGGCGGGGCTTGAGCAGCACCTGGCGTCATTTTATTTCAGTTAACGAAAATGTTTTTTCAATTCTAGTTTTCATTACTTTGTTTTCGTTAACGATAATAACCTTGGTCTGCAGTTCTTCTAAGGATGCAGCTCGACTGTCTAATTAAACCCCGCCCACTTTCCTGCAGTAAGAAGGAAGTCCTGACCCGGCTGCACTTCTCTCCGATGCCGGTCTTTTCACTGGGCAACTGGATCCCCAGTGTCCTCTATAACTGGGGCTGCGTGGGACACAACTGTGGTCTCTCCCAGGCCGTTTTCATGGCTGACGGTAAGATCGACGTTCCCCGACACGCCTGAGTTAGACGGAGGTGTCCGTGACGGTGGCGGGACTTTCCTCTCCATCTTTTCCCTGCAGGGTGGAAAATGCCCATCGTTATCAAGAGGCTGGATGCCAGGTATGACTGGCTCATGGTGCGCTGGAGTTCAAAGTCTTATCGGCTGGTTGACGCCGGAGACGGGTGTCAGCCCTGGGCCTCGGTGGCCGGCGCCGTGGCCTGGGTCTCTGAGGACAACTGCTCTTTCTTCACCAAGGTCTGTTGATGCTGATTGGTTCTTCGGGATAATAAACCTATTTGATATCTCACATCAACTTAAATAAGGTTCATTACTGAATGATCTAAAAAATAAAGGCTCCTTGAACTGATGGAAATACATGCATCAGAATTAAAGGATTTTGACATGTGGTTCCATTTAAATGAATACCTTTAATTAAAGTAAATGAGGTTCAGTAGTTTTTTGTTTTTTTATCTCATGGAAGCTTTAGGTGAGAGGAATGAGGGAGAGGAGAGACTGCTGCTGGCTTGCGCATGTTAGCATTAGCTTCCGTTAGCTCCCGTTAGCACGATTTCAAAACTCCATGGAAGTGATTGTTATGTTGTAGGTGGCTGATCAGGTTTTACGTATTAAAGCTTGTGCTTCCCTCCTCGTAGAATTCACTCAGAGGATTCGTCACAAATAACCACCAAACTATCTTCTTCTGAAACTTTAACGAAGTTCCACGCCGCCATGTTTGTTGTGATCAGCGCTGTGCTGCAGGCTGCATTCAAGTTGTAACGTAAATTCCCACGTTCCCTCGTCTTTTTTCAAACTTTTCTATATTTTTTTCTTTTTTTATGTGTAACATGAGGGAAAATACTGTGAATATCACTTAAAGTCAGCAACTACTAAAATTATGACCGAGTTAACGAGTTGTTTTCTGGCATGAGGGGGTATTCTTTATTTTCCTTATTGAGTAATCGTTTTTCTGATTATACCAACATCACTTGAACATAACATTCACTGCAGGTCATTCAAGGCTCAGAGGGAGCGAGGCACTGCCGTTTTGACAAAAATATATATGTTATCGGGGCTATTGGTCATGATATCGGAGTTATCGGGATGATGTCATAATTTCGTGTTATCGGCCCGATAGTTATCATGCACCCCTAATTTGCATCATATGTTTGTTTCAGAGGACTTCTTCTTTTCATCTTCATTATCTTATCAGTCATGTGATTAAACCGTGAGCCTGCTAAATCAGCAGCAGGTCACCTGACGGTGAACCACACTTCATTTCCTCCAGGTCCAGAGCATGGCCGGATCCAACGCCTCCGGCGTCCTCGTCTATTCCCTCCCCGGTCGTCCAATCCAGGACATGAACTGTGTCGAGAACGAGTGTTACACTCCGCTCAACATCCCGGCTGCCATGGTGCACCAGGAGGTTTCGGTTGCAGAGGCTTTCCGGTAAGGTCCGGCTCACCTGAAGGATTAAAGCGCCGCTCATATTGATGCACAGTGACCTTGTTGCACGGGTTACGTGCAACAAGGTCGCTGCTTTTCTTTTAATGAAGACGTGACGACCTGAACTTGTTTTGCAGCCTGAGGCAGGTGGTGAATGTTTCCTTCCAGACCACCCCGTCTCCAAACTTCTTCATTGGCATTGACCAGCAGGGGGCGCTGGCGGAGATGGGCTGGTTCCTCTACCCGTCCTTCAGCTTCGTCAACTGGCAGGCCCAGTGGTGAGAGGACGGGAAACATGTGGCTGTAATGTAAAAGGATTAGGGCTGGGCAACGATTAAAATGTTTAATCGCGATTAATCACATGATTTCCCTGATTAATCACGATTAATCGCATTGTATACGCAAAATCAAATAATGAATTCAAAAGTAGTGTAAAGGTCACTTTTATTTAAATGTTCTGCTGCCATATGAACTAAAGTGTCATAACATTTGTTGTTCAAACACTTTTAACATCAGCACTTGTCAGTAACACATATTTAGTGTAAATCTCATCTTTAAAAATGTCAAATAAAGTAAAGCTTATTGCCACTGCCAGGGGATTAATGTCATCCTGTTTTTTTCAGAAAATAAAAAAAAGTCTACCAACAAAACATAAAAAACAAAAAAATGCCTGTTTTTTTAATATTTCAATTTTAGCAAACAGGCCATGGGACGGAATTTGTTTTTAATATTTTATTGTCTGGTTTATGTGACCCAGAAATGGCTTTGATTTATAATCAAGGAACAGACTTTCTGTTGTCATTACACATCTGTGCCACTAGATGGAGCCGCACTGCAGTAACCAGCTACAGCAGCCGTTCCCAAACTTCGGAATACCAAGGCCCGATTTTGAAATGTGAAAAATGTCCGCGGCCCATGGAAACCTTTAAACACCACTTTGATCAACATGCAAGACTAAAACTATATTCCAATATAATCCAATTGTTTTTTTTTTTATTTATTTCTAATTATTTTTTAAATCATCTAATAAATATTGAACAGTAATCAAAAACATATTTTAAAAAATCGAGGATTTAAACTAATTAGTTTAATTTTAATAACCTCTCACGGCCCACCTGCAGTACCTCGACAGCCCACCAGGGGGCCGCGGCCCACACTTTGGGAATCACTGAGCTAGAGAACAGCAGGACAGTGAACACATGGAGCAGATCTGATGATAAATGGAGGAATGACGCCATCGTCTTGAACAAAGGGGTTTGAAAGTTTTTTTTTTCAGACATAATTGTTAATATTGCTACCTGAGTTGCTACCTGAACTGTAAAGTTCACTGATTTTTACAGTTCTCCATGTCCGCATGTTTACCTGCCAATTATCTTCCGGTTCTGCAGCAGCCAGTAACAGACTTTTCTAAACAAAAGCACGTGAGCGACATGTGTTAACGCGCGACAAAATAAATGTCGGCGTTAATAAATTAATGCGTTAACGCGATAATAACTTAACTTTGCGTTAACTTGCCCAGCCCTAAAAAGGATGCAACAAACTATCTGCCTTCTCTGTTCAAAGGTTTGGATGGAGAAGACGGACAGTTTGAAAGAGAAGTTAAAAAAAAAAGTCATTTGAGTGAGCTGATGTTCAGCTCCTCCAGCATCACTACAGACTGATTGACTGATTGATTGATTTATTGATTTTGTTTTGGCATTTAAGTGTCACTGCTTCTGTCTCCAGGTTCGATTTCTCCGCTGATCTGCAGACCAAACTCCAAAGTCCTGCGACAGTCGTTTCTGTCTTTGACAAAGTCCAAATGCAGGGGGATAAAGGAGCCGTGGCCACAGTCGGGCTGCCTTCAGGTGAATCCATTGGCAGTGGATTAGACATCATCGCTCCGGGTGATAAGATGATTGTAGAAGTTGTTTACATTTAAAGTTGGGGTAGGTGCGGGTTTGCAGTAACACTCTGAATCAGTGCAGTTCTGATGTTTAACCCGGACCGGTCCTGAGCATCGTAACACACCGTCCTGCAGCAGCTCTCGGTGAGTTCGGCGGTCTCAACAGCGGTTTCTTCCTCGTGTGTCCGCAGACCTGTTGGACTTCGACGCCCTGGAGCTGGACGCGTCGCTGTCGTGTCCCGGCAGGAGGGACTCGTCCTGCGCCCAGTGGGACCACACGGTGCAGCTGTTCGTGTGCTGCGACCAGCTCGGCCCGTACTGCAACACGGAGCTGGGCCGCTGGATCACGGCGTTCCGCAGGTAACGACGCCCGGACGTGGAAACCCCTCTGACGGCAGCAGTGTTGTACCTGAACACGTTCATTGAACGAAAGTTCATGAACTAGTTCATATTTTTCACAAACGTGAACTGAGCGCGCTCTCTTTCTCCTTCACCAGCGGGGGGTGTGAACGAGTTCATTTGGGCAGTTGTGAACGACGTTCTTTCAAAGTTCACGCACGGTCAAAATCGTTCCAGGTTTCCAGTGAACCCCATTTAAAATCCACCACAAACGAGCCTGATATGTATCTGAGGAAATCAATCAAACATGGCAACACCGGCCATTTGGCAGCAGGTTTTTCCTGATATTTTTAATAAACTGTAAAGCAGTGATTCCCAAAGTGTGGGCCGCGGCCCCCTGGTGGGTCGTTGTGGGACTGCGGGTGGGCCATGAGAGGTCATTAAAATTAAACAAATGTGTTTTAAATCCTCGATCTTTTTAAAATATGTTTTTAATTACTGTAAAATATTCATGACATGATTAAAAAAAACAAGAAGTAATAAAACAAATCAGTTAAGTGTTATTCTACTGTCATCTTAACTTAATATGACAAGTGTCACCTTTATTTGTTGAAGTGAAGCCAAACTTTGGAGCGTTTGAACCTGGTGGGCGCCATTGTTGTTTACAACTCCAATGCGCGTGCTTAACCGATGTAACTTAATCACGTAAGTGCTTTCTGGAATTGACTTTGCGTAACTTGCGTAAATTACGTGAGATTCGTGCTGGTTGGAATCGATCAGAGAATTGCTGGATAAACTGCCAAACGATTCCATGGAATTGAAACACACAGAATCGGTTCCTGTAGAGAACCGGTTCTCTACAGGAACCGGTTCTCTACAGGAACCGGTTCTCTACAGGAACCGGTTTCCTGAACTTCAACTGGTTCTGGTTCCACCAGAGAGGAGCTGAAGGTCCTTCTTCTTCTGCTGCTGCTGTAAACTCAAGGAACCACAAGAGAGTGACAATCTCTGTTAGGAAGATGTGGAACTAATAGACTAAAAGAATTCAAAATTCGTTCCTGATTTTTAACGGAAGCCCGTGAAGCGAGGCTGAGATTGTACGATCTGCTGATGCTCATCAGTCTTTTCAAGACGTTCTGCTACCAAGAAGCTGCAGTGGAACAATCTGGAAGCCACAGATGCACAGATGAGGTTCTCTGCTTCACCGTGACTTAGGCTTGGGCGGTATTACGGTAATACCGTATACTTCCGGTATTCAAAAATAGCAGCGGTATCAGTTTCAATACCGTCTTAAAAATGCAATGAGTGATTTCTGTGGTTTAAAGTTTAGTTTCTCTCCTGTACCGCTGTGTGTTCTGCTTTATTTTACCGTTTATTCATGTTCGCTTGCAGCTGACTCGCTCGCCCGTAGGTACTGACGATGAAAACAACACTTCCTGAGTTTGCTGCTTCAAAATAAAAGCTTCTAATGAAACTAATAATGTTGGACTTTTATGTTGGAGAATTTATAGGAAGTAAAACGTCCAGCATCAGACACTTTACTATAAAGCGCGTTTCAGCGCTGCAGGAGACAGGCTGCAGGCACCTGCAGCAGAGAAAGGACAGTTAAAACTACAGTAAAAAGCAAGAAATACACAAATAAATGACAACTGTAGTTGAGCAAACTTTATATTGAAGCACTGAACTGCTGTTTCGAGGTAAACTCGCCTTTTTTTCAGGCGTAAAGTCCCGCGGCGGCGCACATAATGGGGATGGCTGTTTTGACGGGCAGCATCCGCCGGTGGTGTGTGTTCCCCTTAATAGTCGCGGGAATACCGTATACCCCGGTAAAATGTGAGGGAAGTTTGATGGTATCAAAATTTGGATACCGCCCAAGCCTACCGTGACTGTATTTCAGCCATATAAATATAAAAATACTGGTGATGTAAGTGGCCCCGCGCTGATATCATCCATGAGATCAGTATTTGGCTGTGATGAAAAAAAAAAAAAAAAGAAAAGTACTTTCACACTAAAATTGACCTTAACCACCGTTTAGTTTAGTAAAAGTAATAATATGATTTAGCAGCAGGGAGGGTGATGAGTTCTCTGTTAGCATTAGCTCTGGTCCATAGGTCTGTCCCACACCAGAGCTATGTTAACATCAGACAGTCGCAGCATTGTATTAATATAATTAATAAAGCGACGTTAACATCACTAGCCTCACCTTATACTTAACAAAATAAATATCCAGGGCCATATATATATTTGTAGACAACAAGGCAGGCTTATACCTGGCTAGCAATCTAGCCGGAATGCTAACGGAGAGATGTTTTCACTCATCACCCTCCCTGCTGCTAAATCATATTATTACTTTTACTAAACGGTGGTTAAATCAATCTTCTAATAAACAAAGTAAACTTACAGTGGAGTAAATGTAGGTGTGTTTTGTAACTTTGTAACTTCCAGCATTTCAGCTCCAAACGTTCTGGACACCTCGAGTCACTGTTGCAGGTCCCCAGCAGCAATATTTCACCATGGAGTTATTATAGTATAATATTAACACTGATGATACACATCGCAAAAATAGCAAATTAACACAGTCCTTAATGCAGGAGCAGCAAGTTTGTCCGACCTAGCAACAGTAACTAGGAAGGGGGCGGTGCTTACCGAAAGGTCAATTGTTCAAAGTTCTGTCCTGCGTGCTGTGAATGTGGTTTATGGTCATTTTGCATCCATTTAAATAACTTTTCAGCAGAACTGAGGAGAAATGGTGGGCGGGGCATGATCAGACTGACCAATCAGCAGGGCGGGCATCTAGGGGCGGGGCTCAGTTCCACACTTCCACTGAACGAGAAGATGAAAGTGATAATGTCGTCTGTCTGATGTGTCTCTTTGCAGAGGCACCGGTCACTGGCTGACGGACGTGTCCCCTCTGATGCCGCTGCTGGACGCCAGTAAATGCACCTTCACCATGAAGACGGTGCCGTGGGCGATGCCCTGGATCGCCTCCCTCAACCTGAGGTTCAGCAACCGGACGGGTAAACGCTGCGACGGCGCCGGAAACAGAAACGAGCTCCTCGTCAGCGTCACGTGACGCGTCGTAAACGAATTCCTATTTTCCGAGTTTTTGTCAAAACTTTGAGAAACAACCAGGAGAACGTAGATCGAAATGAACGGAGATGATCAGGAATGGCGTGCTGTGACGTTCGGTTGCGATTCATCAAAGGGTGTTTACAAAATGTGTGAAGAAGATTTTCTCGTTAGACTGATTGCAGCATTTAAACTGTATTACAGTTTTCTTTGTTGGCCTTTCCTCATCAGAAATTAAATTAAGAGTCAGATGAATAAAACTCTTGAGTTTAAAGTACAAGAAATAAATTCTGGGTGAAAAATTACTGAGCGCTGAAATTATCTGTTCGTGGAGCAAGATTTTTACTGGACAAGAAGTTTGATGCGGCACAAAAACAAGCGAAAGACACTGAAAATGAGCTAATAATAATAATAATAATAATAATAATAATAATAATAATAATAATAATAATAATAATAATAATAATAATAATAATTCCAAGTGGCTGTAAAAAGACCCAAAAAGATATAAAGAGATGCATTTTAAAAATAAAATAAATTAATGAACAAAAAATAAATGAAATTGAAATAGAGAAAAGATGAAATTTAAAAAATATAATCTAGAAATGAGTTTATTTCTTGTATTTTATGCAGCATTTTTTACAGTGCAGCTAAAAGAAATACTCAAATTAAAGTGGACATTACTCAGCAGAGCAAAGAGTTAAAAGCTTTGACTTTGAGATTGATGCTTATTTTAGCAATAAATTTATTAAATGTTTGATTTCATGGCTCATTGAGACATTAAAGACGTATTTGTGACAAATTTAAGTTTATCATGACTAAGTGACCAAATCATGAGAGAGATAATTGTCTTGTTTCAAACACTTCAGGTGTAAGATTTCAGATCTTGATAAGTGTAGTTCATTGTACTACACTGTAGGTTATTGTACTACACTGTACTTCAGTGTAATACCATGTAGTACACTGTAGTTCAGTGTAGTACCGAATCAGTACAAGAGAAGCTCTGCGTTTGGAAATAAAAGTTTCAGATGAAAGTAGTGCCCATTTAGCAGAACGACAGCGTTGAGCAGCTGTTTCACCGTTCAAGTAGCAGCTTTACGTCCAAAACTTGTGATTTTAAGAGATTTTCCAGCGAAATTCTACAAAAGCAGTGATTTTTTTTTTTTTAAACAACAAACAGTTGGAATTTTTGTCAAATTTGCAGTTTTGCACATTTTGTGATTTAAAAAAAAAAAACTTTTAAGACAAGAAGTTATGATTTTGTGAATTTTGAGTTTGACAAAATTAGCTTTTAATGACAAAATTATGACATTGTGAAATTAAAAATTTTATGACAATTTTTTTAGTTTTGTTTTTTTAAATCACATGAAGTTGTGATGTTTTGTTACATAAAAGCTCTCTTTCAGTATTAACCTAAGAGGTCGTGATTCTGCAAAATTTGACATTTTATGAAAAAATACTAATGAACGAAAAAATAATAGAAACTATGTAGCTTCCCCTTTGGCTATGGAAAAATTTACTTATGCTACAGAGTGTTAGACAGAGTCTTGAACCAAGCATTGACAGACGGTGCTTCCATAGCTTTCCATGAGATGGCAATACAGTGTTTAGCTTGTAATGAGCACATGTATACCATCTTTTTATCTGCATTTGACAATCTTAGGTCTGTTGGGAAAACTCCAAGAATGAATAATTTAGGACAGATGGGCAATCTGATGGAGCTAATCTCAGAGATTCGTTCTATTACCTTTTCCCAAAATTCCCTAATTTTAGGGCAGGTCCACAGGCAGTGATAAAGTGTGCCCTCCTCTCGACCACACTTAATGCAGAGGTCAGGGATGTTGTTGTTGAAGCGGTGCAATAGGGAAGGAGTCATGTATGTGCGCATAATCCATTTATACTGTATAAATTTAAATCTGGTATTGATAGTTTGAGTCTGTGCTGTGTGACACACCATTTTTAATTCATCCTCAGAAATTTCTGTATCTATGTCACTGGACCACTTCATTCTCTTTTCATTTGAAGATTCATTAGAGTTTTCCACGATTAAGCTATAAGTAACAGAAATCTGACAACGTTTGTGCATATAATTTAGTACAGTCTCTTCAAGACTGGACAGTGGTGGTTTGTTTATGTGTTTATATTTTTTCAAAATGTAACTCCTAATTTGCAAATATTTGAAGAAGTGGTTCCTGGGTATATTGTAAGCACCATGTAATTCCTCAAAGCTATACAATACCTTATCTGCATCATACATGTCTCTAATTTTACTAATTCCTTTCATTGCCCATGATTTGAACCCTGAGTCATTTCTTCCTGCTGGAAACCGGTGGTTTCCCCAAATTGGGGTAAACCCTGACAGATCTGGGTCAATGCCCAAATGTGATTGCACTTTGTGCCAGACTATGATGGAGTTTTTAACGAAGGGGTTGTGTGTATTCTTTAACAGGTTTTTCAATGAATCAGAAAATAAGTATAATTTTAATGGCAAGGTGGATGTGGTAAAAATTTTCTATTTGAACCCAAGAATTTTTCAGTTCATTTGAGAACCAATGCATGATTGCCTTAATCTGGGCTGCCCAGTAATACCATAAAAAGTTTGGCACTTGTAGGCCCCCTCTATCATAAGGAGGATAAAGTAAGGACAGCCTAAGTCTTGGGCACCTGTTATTCCAGATAAAATTAGTTATTCATTCTTTCAATTTAGGGAATAGGGTAGATGAGGGACTAAGTGGGATAGATTGAAAAAGATACAAGAATTTTGGTAAGATATTCATTTTAATTATATTTACACGACCAACTAAAGATATGGGGAGATCTGACCATCTCTTCAGAGTATTACTGGTTGAAGATAAAATTGGGTTATAGTTTTCTGAAACTATATCATGTATTTTGGGGATGACCTGTATCCCCAAGTACTTAAAGCCCTTGGATGCGTTATGAATTTCATTCCCCACTGTTGGGTTATTTCTTTCTTTGTTATTCAGAAACATAATATTAGACTTGGTTTTGTTGACTTTGTAGCCAGAGATTTTCCCAAAGGTTGCTATTGTGTGAAGAAAAGCAGGAAGGGATTGTGTCAGATTTTTAAAGAAGAGTATGATGTCGTCTGCAAAAAGGCTAATTCTGTGTTCATAGCTTCCTATTGTTACTCCCCGTATCAGTGGATGTGATCTGATTGTTAGGGCCAGTGGTTCTATGGACATTACAAACAAAAGGGGCGACAATGGACATCTTTGACGTGTTCCTCTGGTAAGTTTGAATGGTTTGGATATCATAGAGTTGGTCAAGATTTCTGCAGTGGGTCTATTATATAATAACTTCACCCATTTAATAATATTTTGTCCCAGGCCGAATCTAGGGAGAATATCAAATAGATATGGCCATTCTAGCCTATCAAAGGCCTTCTCGCAATCTACGGAGAGTAAGGCCACATCGGGGTGTCCATTTTCTATATTAATAATATTTAAGACTCTTCTAAGATTGTGAAAAGCTTGTCTTCCTACTACAAATCAATTTTGATCTTCATGAATCAGACTAGGTAGGAGTTTCTCCAGTCTCCGTGCAATGACTTTAGCAATTAGTTTTGTGTCTGAGTTCAGAAGGGATATGGGTCGGTAAGATTCACATTTAGAAGGTGACTTACCAGGTTTCAATATTGTAGTGATGAGGGCTGTCGAGAAGGAAGGCGGTAAGGAGCCTGTTTTGAAGGCTTCTTCTAGCATACTGAATAAGTGGGGTATCAACAAATCTTTAAAGGTCTTATATATTTCAATGGGCAGCCCGTCTGGACCAGCAGTTTTTCCACTTTGCATAGACGTTAGGGCACTATAAAACTCCTCTAACTCTAGTGGTCTCTCCAGAGTTTCCATATCTTCTTGAGAAAGAGTAGGGAAATCCAGGGCATCAAGAAAGCCATTTAAAGATGATTTATCAGCTGAGAATTCAGATTTATAAAGTGTTTCATAGAATTTCTGAAATGTTTCATTTATTTCTTTGGGGTCTGAAGTCCTAGTTCCATTTGATTTTTCTATCTCATGTATAGATCTCTCATTCTGTAGAGTTTTAATACGCCAGGCAAGTAATTTGCCTGCCTTTTCTCCTTGATCGTAGAATTGTTGTTTTAATTTATTTAGATTATTTAAGGCCTTATTTACTGATTTTTCATTATACTGGGCTCTAAGTGTATTTAATCTTTGCTCTACAGTTGGTGTCTTATTAATTACAATTTGTTCTTCTAGTGTTTTAATTTCCTTTTCAATTTCTAACAGCTTCTTTTTAAATTCTTTAGATTTAAAACTGGTATAGCTTATTATTTGCCCTCTGATATAAGCCTTAAAGGCATCCCATCTGATTAGCGATGAAGTTTCATTTTTGTTGAGCTTGAAAAATACATCTATGTTTGCATTAAGGAACTGTACAAACTCAGGATCTTGGAGCCATTTGTTATCAAATCTCCATCTAGGAGGCCCACTGTATTCTTTACCAACCTTAATCTCCTCCCATTATAACTTCCCCACTTAAAGTTGAAATTGTTAGAAAAATATTCTTGTAAAAATCAGGATCATCCTTATTCGGCCCATAGACATTAACTAAATTAAGATAATTTCCAAATAAACTGCCCCCAGGGTCCATAATAGTTGAGATTATCTGAATTGGAATAGATTTGTGAATTAAGATAGCTACTCCTCTAGCATGAGATGAGAAGTTAGCAGCAAACACCTGCCCCTGCCACCTTCTACGTATTCTGATGACTTCAGTGGAGACTAAGTGAGTTTCTTGTAGAAATATAATTCTAGAGCCCAAGTGTTTTATTCTAGTCATTACCTGTTTTATTTTCACCAAACTGCCTAAGCCTCTTATGTTCCATGATGATAATTTGCATACCTGGTTATCTGCCATTAGGGGATGCTATGGGGAGTCTTAACAAAGAGCGTGAGCTATACTGAAAAATTAGGTAATATGAGGGGAGACAGAGAAGAGGGCAATACAAAAAAAAACAATAAAAGTAAATAAAATGACTATACACATGAAATAATGAAAACCTACACAAGAACCACAAAAAAACATTTTGCTAGAACATGCAAAATGTTGAACAGGTAACATCCACCTACTGACTGCCTACTTTACAGTCTAAACTAAGTATATCCACCTTCCAATAGCTCCTGATTGGGAGCAAGAATAAGTCAAATAAACTAAATTAACCACCTTTAGTCTCTGTGTATTCAAATAATAGCAGTAATAATACCACCCCTTTATGTTAGGGCAAAATGAACATTTTAGAGTAGGCTATAGCCAAAAACATGTGTCACATTAATCTAAAAATAATTCTGAAAGCAAATAGATTACTCAGTCCAAGCATGACATATTTAGTTAGCAATACCCTTTAAGGTGAGAGACAACAGAATAATATTAGGCCCAATTAAATCAACCATTTTTCTTTTCCTTTTTCTACTTGTAAACATCTTTTAAATCAAGTCAGGCTCCTGTACTGGAGGATAAGTAACCAATTCTGTTGCATATATTGCAAATTTAGGCTACAATTGCACATATAGCAACACATCACCCTGACTCTGAAATAGATTCCCCATCAATGCTGTGAAGAAACTTCTCCACTTCTCCGGGCGTCTGGAAGACGATGTCTTTGCCCTCGTATGTCACCCGGAGCTTGGCTGGGTACTGAAGACCAGACTCTATTCCCTTGGAGTGTAGAGTCTGTTTCACCGCATAGTAGAAGATCCGCTGGCTCTGCACGTCGGCTGAAAAGTCCGAGAAAAGTTTCACCTGACGGTTGTTGTACATAATCGCTTTCTTCTTCCGCGCCGCGTTCATCACCCGGACTTTATCTTTGAAGTTCAGGAATTTCGCGATCAGTGGTCTTGGACGTTCAGGTGTCGGCTTCTGCTTCTGCTTGCCTGAAGTGTTGGCAGGTGGAGTAACTGCTATGCGGTGAGCCCGCTCGATCTGCAGCGGATGGGGGAAGTTCTCCGGTCCCAGGACTTCGGTGAACCAGTTCTGCAGAAAGGATTCAGCATCAGCACCCTCCACCCTTTCTTCCAGCCCAATGATGCGTAGATTAGAACGGCATAAGCGGTTCTCAAGGTCGTCATTCTTTCCCGTAAGTTGTTTCACTTTAGCTTCCAACTCTGACACCGTTGCTGTTAACTGTGCTGTTACATCTTCCATGTCTCCTATGTGTTGTTCAGCTGTGGTCATCCAGCTTTTCATAGCATCCAAATCCGATCTAATGTGGGCTATGCCATCAATAATTTCCCTGTGGCGCTCTAAGGTTTCAGTCTTGAGAAGATCAATGGCCTCCAACACTGCGTCTTGATTCTCGACATCCCGGCTTCGGCCACTGTTTGTTGCGTCCATCCTCACGCTGTCCTCCACTGAACAGGTTGCTAGTTCGGAGCCAGCATGGAGTCCGCCACTTGGTGAAGTTTTTGTCGGCTTGTTAGGTTGATTGGCAGGTTTAGTTTTGCCCTTTCTTGTGCCTGACATAGTTAACCTTGCTTTGAAATGTCTGTGTGTTCTTTTTGAGTTCGTTGTTTAGATTTTTAAGGGAGTAGAATTTAGTAGTATTGCAGAGACCAAAAAGCAGCGTCTGCCTAGCACACCGCCATTAGCAGAAGTCTCCTCTTTTTGTGTCAAAAAGTAGCGATTTTGTGAAAGTTTTTTTCCTTTATGACAAAAAGCTGCAACATTTAAGTTTAGTCTCATGACTTTCTGAAATTTGATTCAACAGGAAAATGTTGCTTTTTCACTAAAAAGTTGCAGTTTTTCTGATGAGTATCATGATTGGGTGGATGTGGAAATAAATGTCTGTTATTAGGAAGAATAGTTCTGTAGATATAATATATTAAGTGGTTGTCATCTTACTGAATGCACCCTTTTCTATTTGCTTGAGCAGCGTTTCATCAGACTAAAATGACTCAACCATGGAATTAATCATGAAGAGTCTTTCACGTCTTTCATGTTTGGTTTATTTGTCGGTCGCCACGTTTCTTGACTCTGGTGTTTTTCCACTGACTGTAAAACATTTGTTTGTTCCAGGAGGCGCCGTGGAGACGGTCCGTCCCTTCAGGGTGGAGTCTCTGTACGGCGGGGGAACCTTCGACAGAAACTACAACAGGAGGTACCGGCCAACCAAGTTCCCCGTGCCGCCGTCGACCAAGAAGGTACGAGAAGCGAACAGGTAACCTCAGCCTCGGCGCTCCTGTGGGTGGGGGGGGTCTCACCGGCCGTGTGTCGGGTTTCAGGTGGAGCTGTACGCCGTCATCACGGGACACGGCAGTGATGAGAACGGCTGCGGAGAGTTCTGCGTCACCTCCCACCACTTCCTGATCAACGCCGTTTACAACAACACGCGGATATTTGATTCTGCAGGTGAGCAGAGGACGCCGTCTGCGGCGGTAAGATCTACCATTATTCAGCAAAGGAATTATACCTGTGATTAAATCAACCGAACTCTGCTGCGTTTCAGCGGATTTATCATGTGGCAACCGAGTTTTTCCCACCATGTAATGCTGTTCTTTAAAGCCACTCTGTGCTGCAAAACCTCTTTTGACCACATGGGGGCGACTGATCTGCTTAGTAGGGATGTAACAATATGGAAAATTTGATATCTTGATTATAGCGAACAAATTATCATGGTTTACGATATTATTGCGGTATTCTTAATTGCTGTACAAATGTCCAAACACAGATACATTTAAATAATTTCACAAAATCTTGTGATTTTCTTGTCATACTAAAAACATCAGAGGCCAAAATCTTATCAAAATGAAACTTTCACATTAAAAGGGCAAACAGCTGGCACAGAGGTTTTATTTTAAATGAACAAAATAAATAACAGGAACAAAGCTTATTTGTGCAAATTTAAACACTTTAACAACCATAGTATGTCAAAATATGCAAACAATTATCAGGAACAAAAATTATAGAGCAAGTTCAAATGAAATAAACTTTGGACTTTAAGCTGAACCTTAAATACGTATAAATGTGCAAATAAAGAAACAGTTGTTTAGGAGCCAAATATGTTGTTCTGAATTGTAGTTCACTCTGTGTGTCTGTGGGTGTCGCTGTATTGTTACCTGAGGGTCAGGTATAAAGGTAGCTGCCTGTTATTGGCTTGGTGTTTGACCCGGAAAGGCAAAAGGTTTTTGACCGCTGTGGCGCTAACTGCCGGCGTTATGGTTGTCTGATCAGTTAATGGAATAAACGATTACGAAACGTTTACGAAATGCGAGTTAGCGAAGCGCGTCGACCAGGTTACTCTTGGTCAAACATCTCAGTAGCATTAGCCTTAGCTCCTTCAAGTTGCTTCTACAAATTACAATAAAACGTAAACAAGTGCTCTGTAGACAGGATAACTGTCCTCCACCAGTTGTTCCTCTGCATTCTTAAAATAAAAAAAGAAAATATCCCCAGACCTTGGATTTCGTCATTTTAGTGGGTTGGTAAATGTCCTGCATGCTATCACCACTTTCCGCCATGCTAACGTTACATTGCTGATGTTACTAGCTACATATATACGAGAGACACGGTCGTGTGTCGCTCGCAGACTTGAATGAGGCTGATATTACACATCCTGGTAATCGACCGCAGTAATGAGATGAAGTCAAACATAAACGGTAATCGTTATCGTGTAAAATTTTACCGCGCTTTACTGTAATACCGCTAACCGTTCCATCCCTACTGCTGAGCCACTCATGATGCTGCATTAATGAGTGGGTTTGGTAATAACACTCTGTCCCACCAGAGGGAGCTGGAAGTTGGATAGTTGCTGCTTTTCCTTGGTGATGCTGCCCCCATGTGGTCAGACCTGGTGTTGGCTGGTACTTCGAGCAGCTCACACGTGCAAACTAAAATTACATAAAAAGCTCCATAAAAGCTAATAAAGGTGAGATCATCTTTCAGTTGGTGTTTCATAGATCAATTCATGTGGAAAATTAAAGTTAAATTATAATGAAAAGCTAAAACGGTCATTGGCAGTAGGGCTCTTTAAATCACACGTTAGCCGGTTGTGTTCATGCACGGAGGTAAGAGCGCACGAGTGGTCATTTCCTGCACTGATGTCCGTGTTTCCGTGCGTTTTTCCATCGTGGCGTCTGAACCGACAGGAACGGCTCTGGGTTGCACGCTGCGGGTGAAGGAGGGCGCGGTGCCCAACGAGCACGGCACGTGGCTGTACGGGCGAGGAGGCTGGTGCGACGGGCTGCAGGTGAACCCCTGGAGGATCGACGTCACCGACCAGGTTCGTCCCTCAACCACCGAACGCTTTCAGTCAGGGGTCAGTGAGATTATTCAGCATTAAAACAGAAATAAATACAGAAGTAAACACGTGCATCTGCTGGAGCCACCGGTCCAGTTAGGGGGTTTCAGCTCCCAGTGCTCCCATCACTGCAGCTCTTCCTTCAGCCCTTGGTGTTTCTGGAGCTTCTCGTTCTCCTGATTGTGTTCAGCACCACCATGACTGGCTCAACCATCACCAGTTTCAGTCTGGACCTGGAAGTCCCACAGGATCTTCACCCTCTTGTTCTCAATCACTGTTGGAGGTGTCTCCATCCTGACCCTGGGTCCTCCAGTCCAGACTGGTGCAGATGTTTCTCCTGCTACCTGGTTGGTCCATGTCTGCTTTACCTGCCAGCCCTGCTGTGATGTTCTGCTCTGGTTCAGGGTTTCAGGGTTTCAGGGTCTGGGGTCCTGCCTGGTGTGGTAGACCTGTAGATCTTGAGTTTAGGCCGTGTTCTTCTGCAGCCACGATCAGTTCCTCTGTGCCGTCTTTCAGTCCAGCTTTTTCCAGCCGCTGGTCTGTTTTCCTGACGTCAGCCACCTCTTATCCGTCCATGATAACCCGTCTGGTTCCTCCATGTTGGGTTCAGCTACTGACTTTGGTTCAGAAGATCAGGGGCTCAAACCACAATCCATATATGTTTAACATATTTAATCTTCTAAAGGTTTCTCAAAGAACATGAAGCTGCAGTCGGTGTCGGAGGAAAAGCTCTACAGTGGAGTAAGAATCATTAGATTTAAGGAGCACTTCGTCATCCTGAAGTGAGTTATTGACCCCGAAGGCTCCTCATCTTCTGTTAACTCAAGCAAATTCTTTTTCGTCTTCTTCTTCTGTTAAAGGGCTGTGTATGCTCTCGCGGCAATGTGTCACCGTCAGCTTGTCTCAGAGATGCCGCCGTCACTTTTGATTTATGCTAGCGTGGTTTCCGCTATGTTATTCCACGCCACAACACAAGAGGGACAATCACGAACTAGCTAAACTTACTAAACTTATCTCTTGCGTTTTTCCACTTCCTCACAGTCTCGGCCGTATCCAGACCCACATTCATCGCTATCTCCCTCCATGAATTACTAGAATATGTGCTGTCTTTGTAGTGTGGAGAACCAGAATCGTACAGATGTGGGTACTTCCTCATTTCTTCGATGACGTGCTCTTTTCTACGTGGATGTAGAATTGACCAATCAGAGGCCTCCCTTCTCTCCTCTCTGCGACACTCTCTCTGTCAACCTACAATTTTGGGGAGGTGCACCGGAGTGTCTGCATAGGGTGGGGGGGCATCTCTGCGTCGTCTGCGTAGGTGATGCAGACGACCTGACTTTCAAGTATAAATCAGGCTTTACTCAAGCAAATTATTTTTTTTTTCTTCTTCTTCTTCTTCCTCTTCTGCTAACTCAAGCAAATTCTTCTTCTGCTAACAACTCAAGCAAATTCTTCTTCTTCTTCTTCTTCTGCTAACAACTCAAGCAAATTCTTCTTCTGCTGCTGCTGATCTTTTCCCAGTTTAATAGCAATGCAACCCATCCATTCAATGATAATAATAAAAAAATATTAAGTAAATAAAGAATAATAAACAGTACGATAAAAAGCTAAAAACAGCGTTGAAATGAAGGGCTGGACTCGTTACAGATGTGAGACTGAAACATTACTGGACGACCTCAGTTGGATTATTTCTCTCTTCCTGTCCTCTTTCAGCTGGACATGAGCGGTTCTGAGTCCAACACCGTCATCTACTTCGGCTTGTTTGGCGGCCAGGATCCTAATCCGTCCCAGCAGCCCGGATGCATCATCATGTCTTCGTTTCTCATCTTCTACAAGTGACGCTGCGCTGTGGAGCTGCCTTGAATGTTATACACTGTACAATCAGTTCAAACATTAAATTCTATTTTTTTCATTGATTTTCCTTTTTTTTCCCCTTTCTTTTTGATTTGTGTCCTTTGTCTGATTTTTTTTTTTTTTTTTACACAAGCAGTAAATTAAACATGCACCTGCAGCAGCAGAAGTTTTTTTCTTTTCTCTTAAGAGGATGCTTCACACCCAGAAGAGACTTTACAGCTGAAGAGACACTCCAGAAGATTCTTTTCTCCATCTCAGCCTGAACACACCGTCCTGAGAGCAGCCACTCCTCCGTAATTACAAGCAATCACGTCCAATTTGCACCTTTCAGACTATTTCTCGGTGACTCATCTCCCCGGTGGGCTTCAGGTGGCCCGCTGGTCCTCCACCCTGCGTCCGACGGCCGTTTTGCCATTAACACTGCTGAGTTAATTTGCTTGGCCAAGGACGAGGCGACGGCAGATGTGGAAAATTGTCAGAGGTTTAATCATGAGTACTGAATTTTTATTCTGGTACAATGCAACATATAGCACCACTGTTGTGTTGTGAGAAACTTGCATTGACTTGACATTTATTCATGAGATACACGTGTCTAAAGACACTAACAGTGAGAACGCTTCTTGCAAATGCTCTTGAAATGTGAAGGTTAGTTGTTCTCTGGTTAGTGGTTTGTTAGTGTTACAGAGTTTGTCTTTAGTTTTAACAAAACTGCTGAAAAGTAACTGAAGTTTACAGAATACACAAATCCTATTTAACAGGACAACCCCCCCACTAAAACATAAAAACAATAACTAGCTTACAACAATTTAAAACGTAGAACTCCACTTGACTGAATGCTAACATGTGATGCTCTCATTGATGCGGCCAGAAACACGAAGGCACTGAAGATGAGGTGCACGTCTGTGGCACAGTCAGTGTTTCTGAACCTTGGCTTGTTCGACATCCATGTTCACTTTCGCGGCCGTTTCAACGTACGTTAGACCTTCGCGCAGGTTTCTATGCAGATCTTCTCATTATCAAACCGGTTTTCATTTCCTAGACAGCCTCCGTACCAGAACTGGGCGCAGGAGTTGGCGATGGCGTCGTAGTACCACTTCACCACGTAGTCCCGACACGGACCTGGGTCCAGGATCTGGTTGCAGCCGTCTTCTGGACACACACACACACAAAAAGAGCAAACTAAAATAACCTGTGGAGTTCCCCAAGGCTCCATCCTGGGGCCACTGCTGTTTAACATCTACATCAGGGGTGTCAGACTAATTTCCAATGAGGGCCACATCAGCATCATGGTTGCCCTCGAAGGGCCAGACTGGCAGCATGAACGTAACAAAATGCAAATGAAATCAAAATGAATTAAACTACACTTTATTGTTAAATAACTGCTGTTGGACATGTTGGGCTAGTTTGTAAAGGTTTTTCTCAAGTACATCAGTTCTGAAAATCGTCTTGATGTCTTGCTCATGGTGATATACTGTTATCGTTGTGGGTAACAATGAAATGCATTGTGGGAGATGTAGTTTATTGTCAATGCATGCTTTGAAGCGGTATAAGATTATTTTAAATCTTAAAATATTAGTTTAAAATTGAAGCAAATAATGAAAAAGCTCTAAAGGGCCACATAAAATGATGTAGCGGGCCACATTTGGCCTGCGGGCCTTGCGTTTGACACATGTGGTCTATATGCTCCCACTCGCTCAAATGATGAAAAACAACACAATATGTTTCCACTACTATGCTGATGACACACAAATCTACATAACCATTTCACCAGGAGACTCCGATCCAAACACTGACCAGATGCATTGATCAAATTAGAGACTGGATGTGTCAGAACTTCCTTCAGTTAAATGAAGACAAAACTGAAATAATAGTTTTTGGAGCCAAGGAAGAAAGATTAAAAGTCAGTACAGTGGTACCTCTACTTACGAAATTAATTGGTTCTGGAAGTAGTTTCGTAACCTGAAACTTTCGTAAGTAGAGACGCATTTTCCATGTAAATGGCCTAATCTGTTCCAAGCTCACCAAAATTCAAACATATTTTTTTTTATAAATTATAAATAACACATGAAATGACATGAAAACCTGTAAGAAATACATGTTAGAACTAGTAAAAACCTTCACCAAGCACAACAATTATCGAAAATTTGAAAGTGATCCAGAATCCAGGATTTCTTCCGGATCACACCCAAAATGAAATCAGTTCTTCCTTTTCACATTTCACAACTCCTGAAAATTTCATCAAAATCCATCCATAACTTTTTGAGTTATCTTGAACACAGACAGACAGATAAACGCCAGCAAAAACATAAAAATTGTTCGTTTACCTGGGTTGCTGGGTTACGCTCATACAGACAAGGGGCCCTCCTAGCTAATGGGATGCCAGGAAGATGCTAAGCGGTAGCCAATGGGCTGCCAGGAAGATGCTAAGCGATAGCCAATGGGATGCCAGGAAGACGCTAAGCGATAGTCAATGGGATGCCAGGAAGATGCTAAGCGATAGCCAATGGGATGCCAGGAAGATGCTAAGCGGTAGCCAATGGGATGCCAGGAAGATGCTAAGCGGTAACCAATGGGATGCCAGGAAGATGCTAAGCGATAGCCAATGGGATGCCAGGAAGATGCTAAGCGGTAGCCAATGGGATGCCAGGAAGATGCTAAGCGATAGCCAATGGGCTCCAGTTTTAGCTAACACCAGGAAACTGGATCATATAACTCCAGTCCTCAGATCTTCACACTGGCTTCCTGTTTGTCAAAGAACTGACTTCAAAATCCTGCTGTTAGTTTACAAAGCACTGAATGGTTCATGGCAAAAATACATTCAGGATCTTCTGGTTCTCTTTATAAATCAGTCTTGCACCTCAACTCTTTCTTTTGTGCCCTCATGCCAAGTCCATCCGTTCCAGTGGGAACGTCTGTAACCTGTTGCCACCAAACTCGTCCTCCCGGTGTTTTTCGGAGCCTCATTTGCCTCGTGTGCCTTGGAAATGTTTAAACTCCGGCTGTGGTTTCGGGACAGAATACGCTGGTGCTCACTCACGGCCTCCCAGGTCACGGTCCCTGTCAAAGGTGTGAATCAGGGCACCTGGACTTCATCTCACCTTCCACCCCGAACACAGAACAAGCTGCCATTTTTGGACTGTGCTGCACATACTGAGGTGGATGGAGGTCTGAACACAGCTCTACACAAACACAAACCAGTATCTGGCCTTTGATTCACAGCAACCAATTAGGACAAAAACTGTCCGTCATCAGAACTCGACACCATTGGGCCGAAACATTCAACAAAGTAAAGGAACACAAGCGAATCAAGAAGCTCTTCAGAGCAGCAGATACCCAAACTAGACTTTTGTACAGTCTACCACGAAATCTGGAAAAGAAAAGTGTATTTCCTTGTGCTGACCACTAGGGGGCATGTTCCGTGTTTCATACACCAGGTGCAGCACAATGTGAAGTTGGATAAGATTATGGTGACAACTAAATATATCCTCGCAGTTATAGAATAATTTACGTTTTATTAACAAAACAAAAGGCCATATCTTCATGATATTCTTTGTTATATTTACAGCATTTTTGCTTTTTTTTGTAGCTGGGATGCCATCGTCCACATTTTTACATGACAAACAGATGCTGCAGGTCCTGGTCAAGAAATCAGCCAACATAGATCCTCCTCTGAAGACACAACTCAACTTTGTGACTGGAACTTTCAAGTGAGGTGCTACCTAATGAGTGACGTCAAACCTTAAGACATAAAAACTCAGTCTACGTGTCATTAAACGCCTCACGGCATCGTCCGCAGTTACCTGATGTATGGATGTCTGAGGGCAGCAGCTGGGGAGTCTGGGGAGACGGCGCGGGCATCTCCTCCTCAGGAAGGGCCCTCAGCGTGGGCCCCGCGGGCCCAATGGCGCCGTTGATGTGGTGCGTGGGGTTGTTCATGTCAAACTGAGGGAGGAACTCTGTTACGGGCCTGAAGGGCTCCCTGTCAAAGAAGGGGAACCTCTGAGTTTTGGAGACCGTTCTGTCGTTGTTTGTCTTGGGTCTCTGTAGCGTGACCGACTCTTTAACGGCGTTCGACGCTGGAGACTCGGGCTGCGACAGAGGAGAGAAGGTTGGTTTTAGTTTACTTCAACAACAACGCCCCATTTAGTTCCATCAAACACTCAGTGTAAGTTGAAAAAACATGCAAACCCTTGCGGTTTTACGACTAAGGGCTCCTCTACACTTAGGGTTGAGCACCGAAAAACGATTCCAAGTAGGAATCGGTTCCTAACATCTGGTTCTGGAATCGTTGAGCAAATTTTTGAATTTTGATTCCTTTTTTCGGTTCCTACATGTCCGTACTATTTTTTTTTGTTTGTTTTTTTTTTTTATTTACTGCACTAGTTTGTTGTTGTTACTCTGCCCGGCGTTTTCAACTCCGCGCTAGTGGCAACGTCACGTCCGTCGCCGACGGGACTTCACTCGCCACAACATGGATCCCAAGAGACGCTGCTCTCCAGTTTGGTTGCATTTCAGTCCAGGAAATGACGGCTACCTGGTGCAGTGAAACACCTGCGGGAAGCGTGTTACTGCCAAAGGAGGGATCACGACTAATATGGCAAAACATTTTCGCCTGCATGGCATCACAAAAATAAACGAGTGTACCGTTTTTAATTCACTGCGTTGCTCTCCCGCTTGTAACCATTCTCATATATATGTGTACAGTAGAGGTCTTCGGGATAACCCGACAACCCGGGGTTCCAACCTGACCCGAGTCGGGTTTCGGGTCCATTCAAAAGACGTGACTCCAGGTTCTGGTCTGAATCGGTACAGTTAGTCTCGGGTCTGGTTGGTGCTCTCTGACAGGCTGGGTCCACGTTTACTCCAGAGAGGTAAAGATATTGGCGGTGGCAGCCAATGTCAGGACTCGGGGCAGTTTAATTAATTATTCATTAACGTGGCGTGTTTGTCATGAAACAATCGTGTTGCTGTAGCGTGTTATTAGCGTGTTATTAGCGGTTTGCCCGGCAGCTGTAAAGCATAACGGATCGCAAACATGACAACGTTGGATGAGAGAACATATTCACGGCACGTCCTGACCGGTGTAGGCTATTAGCGTTAGCAGTTGCTACCAATAGCATCTGTATCCACAAAGAAAATAACGACGTGGATTTATTGTTGTTTCCATCACGTAGCCTATGTAGCAACTGAACCGGTAGAAGAAGACAACTTTAGGTAAGAAAATCAAGTTTTATTCAACGCTAGACAACTTTAACATGAGCAACTATGGGCTGGATTGTCTCGGTTCTATTCAGGTAACTCGGTTCAGTTCGTGGTCATAAACTAAAGACTAAAGTCCGGTCGGATCCGGGTCCAAATATTGCAGGCAGGTCCATTTGGGTTCGGACTCCCGAACTTATGATAATAGCTCAGGTTGGGTCGGTTTCGGGTAGAATTTTCACGGGTCCATTCAGGTTCGGGTCTATGAAAGTGGACCCGTGAAGACCTCTAGTGTACAGGCCTCTTCCACACCTAGCGAACGCGTGTTTTCCACAGCAGGCACACTATCTGTGCCAAACATTCACATTTGAATTCTGAAATTATGATTTTAATTGAATAAAGAAGTTGGCTGTAACTGGAATGAGATGCCTGTACAGATAGTCCTCTTTATACACTTTCTGTACACTCACAAAGTTAAAAAGACCGCCGTTTGTTTGCAGTGATTCCAGCCACACAATCACTGAAGAGAATAGCTATTTATTTTGATGCAGGTGCCAAAATTAATTAATTGCCACAATAGAACCGGGGTTGATTTAACTCCACAATGTTCCTTCGGGTCTGGTACCCAAAACGGATCTACGTAGCGGAGTGGTGGAACTCTTGCCAGCCGTGCGGCAGATCCAGGTTTGATTCACGGTTGTGTCAGGAAGGAGCATCTGGCCTATAACTGATGCCAAATCAATCATGCAGATCACACTGAGCTTCCGGCGAGAAGGTTTATCCAAAACAGAGCTACACAGTTTCCTCTTTCATGGCGAAACAGCAGAGCGACGTAGAGAAGACGCAGCTTTGTTCAGCTCACCGTCATCATCTGGACCCTCCTGAAGTCTCCTATGAAGGTGGGCATGTCCAGGCCCTGCCTGGATGGAGGTTTCTGGATACTGAAGATCTCTGAAAACCCTCGAGAGCGTTGAGCGGTGGTATCGTTTTCAAAGATACAGAGCAGCATTTTCATCTCCAGAACTGCAAAAGCAGAAGATCAGAGCAGTGAATCGACAGCTATACATACTTTTATAGTTTTATTCATGCATATATATACATATATGCATATATAAATATGCATATTTCAACCACAGTTTAAACCTTCAGTGCTCTTTGGAGACACCAATGTTCTGTACACTTAAAAAGGTAAAATTACCCATCCACACATCACTTATATATGAATAATTACATTTTTGAGTACAGTGATCCCTCGCCAATTTGCAGTTTAAGTTCCGCGGTTTTAGTTATTCGTGGATTTTTCAGAAATATATAATATAATTTTAAAAAATTTTAAAAATCGCGGAAACATCACAGGATATTGTGAGCCAGCCTGGCCCCTTTAAGAAGGTGGCCTTATGGGTAATGATGTGGCCTTATGGGTAATGTAGTGTCTGTGTCGTGGGACGGCAGAAGAAAACGGGGTTAGATGAAAAGTGTAGTGAGCATCAACAGCAGCCCAGCGTGTATAGATTTACATTCTCTGTTAACCGACAGGAGCCCAACAATACAACCTGTGTGATGTTACAAGTTCCTGCAGCACCAGAATAAAGTTCCCGTTCCATGCAGAGAAAACCGGACTGTTTCTTTTGTTGTTGTTAGCGTGTTAGCCGCTAATTACGAGCCAAAAATAGCAGAATACCAGCAGTTTGTTTACTACGGCTCAGAGACCAGAGGCTGTGAAGGAAACAGAAAGACCACAGTTGAGCCTTTGTCTTGTTTCGCTACTTTTTTACGGTTTTTAAATATATCTTAAACACATTATTGAGGCTCGGGTGGGCTCTGGCTCCAGTTCATGGATTTTGATTTATGTGTCGGGGGGGGGGGGGGGGGGTCCCCATTAACCACGAAAAATAAGGGATCACTGTATTGTCAGAGTTTATTTTTCAATGGGTCAATTTCTGTGAAATTAGTGCTAAAAGTGGTCATTTAGCTGCAGGTGGTCATGCTGGATGACCAGCCTGCAGAAGCGGTGCAAACGCGCAGACGTCTTGGTTCTGGTGTCGATGGCCAACAGTATTTTGAGTCCCGGGTGGACGAGTTGTGCAAAGAAGCACCGAGATTTTGCATTTTTGTTGTAAACTCTGCAGTTCTAATGTGGATGGCTCTCGTTTGGGATCCGAAAGCATGTGTTGCTTTCTATAGAAGAAAAAACAAACCATCACTTTCTAACCTGGTCTCCTTTGTGAAAGAGATCTCTGATGTCAGTGGGACTAAGCTGGTTTAAAATAATAATAAAAAAAAACAAAAAAAAACAGAAAACCCACAATTCCAATAATAGCACATGACGTCACTTTGTTCAAAGTCTACAGAGGCCGATGTTGAGGACGCTTTCAGCGCACACGAGTGATCAGAGGTTAATAGAGATATCTTGATCCTTGAATGCATGTTGTTCTCATTCAGAGTTGCTTTGATTCACATTATCTGAAGCCTTTAGATCTTAGCAGGTACAAACTAACGAGTCATTTAAAGGGTGAATTCCAATTCCTCCCTTAACCGTCAGTCTCAACCCTCAATCTCAAAAATGCGCACTCCCGCTAAGTGCCAGTGTTGTCCTGATTCTAAGAACGACAAATTGAGGGACGAGTTTGAGGGCTGTATCGCCCTCAATATTGAGATTTTCCAACACCACCCTTGGAAGTAAGGGCTACCCAGAAGGCACTGGGTAATTTAGCCAAGACATCTTCGAAAAGGATGGCGACAAAAAATGCTAGCTACAAATGTAAATATGAAAAATGAAATGAAAATGAAAAATACTTTATTTATCCCATAAAGGGAAATTCAATGTAGTAAGGGCTCTCTCTCTTTTTTTTTTTTATAAACAACAGACAGAAATAATAATATAACTAGAAAATTTCAGAGAAATTTTGATATGTGCATGCCTGCTTGCAGCACATTTATTGTCGCTTGCTGCTGCTTAATGCACGTCCATCTTCAGAGCAGGGTCATGTTTGGACGTGTTACCTATTACGCTCTTATGCAACATTTCCATGGGCCAACATCAGTGTGTGACCTCAGAAATGCACTTCTGGAAGAATGGTCAAAAATCCCCAATAAACACACTTCCTAGGAGTGTTGAAGCTGTTCATGCTGCAAAGGGTGGAGCCACATCATATTGATTAGGAATGGGATGAACTAAATGGTGAAACTTCGCCCCCAAAGGTCGAGGTCATCATAGGGAGGGTCAGTGATGTCAAGCCTACCCACCAGTAACCCACTAGTGAAAATAGCATGTCTCTAGCCCACACAGAGGCTGAGAAATGGGATTCGTGGCGTGCGTGATGGCGAAACTCCGCCCCCAAAGGTCGAGGTCATCATAGGGAGGGTCAGTGAAGTTAAGGCTACCCACTAGTAACCCACTAGAGAAAATTGCATGTCTCTAGCCCACACAGAGGCTGAGAAATGGGATTCGTGGCGTGCGTGATGGCGAAACTCCGCCCCCAAAGGTCAAGGTCATCATAGGGAGGGTCAGTGATGTCAAGCCTACCCACTAGTAACCCACGAGAGAAAATAGCATGTCTCTAGCCCACACAGAGGCTGAGAAATGGGATTCGTGGCGTGCGTGATGGTGAAACTCCGCCCCCAAAGGTCGAGGTCATCATAGGGAGGGTCAGTGATGTCAAGGCTACCCACCAGTAACCCACTAGAGAAAAAAGCATGTCTCTAGCCCACACAGAGGCTGAGAAATGGGATTCGTGGTTTGCGTGATGGCGAAACTCCGCCCCCAAAGGTCGAGGTCATCATAGGGAGGGTCAGTGATGTCAAGGCTACCCACTAGTAACCCACTAGAGAAAAAAGCATGTCTCTAGCCCACACAGAGGCTGAGAAATGGGATTCGTGGCGTGCGTGATGGCGAAACTCCGCCCCCAAAGGTCAAGGTCATCATAGGGAGGGTCAGTGATGTCAAGGCTACCCATTAGTAACCCACTAGAGAAAAAAGCATGTCTCTAGCCCACACAGAGGCTGAGAAATGGGAGTGCAAAGACATGTCTGAAAAATCATAAAACGTAAATCGCGATTTCTCAGAGACGATAAATCACAACAATACACGGCTTCAGTATGTTATCGTTCCAAGTCTTGTGACCCGTTTAAAGTTTGAATGGTGTCTCTGCGATAAAATATGGCTGAGCTATAGAGCTCCAAAGAAAGCAGATTTTTACCGGTTTTTGGCGTCTAGCGTCGCCATGGTAACACTTTTGACGGAGAAAAGTAATAGCACACATCGCACGGTCGAGACCTACGTTTTGATATATGTCATGCATGTGTGCACCTTACGGTTATGCCCCTATTAACGGACAAAAAATGATGCGGAATAATAATAAAAACTAGAAAATTTCGGAGAAATTTTGATATGTGCATGCCCGCTTGCAGCACATTTATTGCCAGCACTTGAGTATTATTGCCAGCACTTGAGTAAAATGGCCCTCTGTGCCCCCAAAGGTCGAGGTCATCATAGGGAGGGTCAGTGATGTCAAGGCTACCCACTAGTAACCCACTAGAGAAAAAAGCATGTCTCTAGCCCACACAGAGGCTGAGAAGTGGGATTCGTGGCGTGCGTGATGGCGAAACTCCGCCCCAAAGGTCGAGGTCATCATAGGGAGGGTCAGTGATGTCAAGCCTACCCACCAGTAACCCACTAGAGAAAATAGCATGTCTCTAGCCCACACAGAGGCTGAGAAATGGGATTTGTGGCATGCGTGATGTCGAAACTCCGCCCCCAAAGGTTGAGGTCATCATAGGGAGGGTCAGTGAAGTTAAGGCTACCCACTAGTAACCCACGAGAGAAAATAGCATGTCTCTAGCCCACACAGAGGCTGAGAAATGGGATTCGTGGCGTGCGTGATGGTGAAACTCCGCCCCCAAAGGTCGAGGTCATCATAGGGAGGGTCAGTGATGTCAAGGCTACCCACTAGTAACCCACTAGAGAAAAAAGCATGTCTCTAGCCCACACAGAGGCTGAGAAATGGGATTCGTGGCGTGCGTGATGGCGAAACTCCGCCCCCAAAGGTCGAGGTCATCATAGGGAGGGTCAGTGATGTCAAGGCTACCCACTAGTAACCCACTAGAGAAAAAAGCATGTCTCTAGCCCACACAGAGGCTGAGAAATGGGATTCGTGGCGTGCGTGATGGCGAAACTCCGCCCCCAAAGGTCGAGGTCATCATAGGGAGGGTCAGTGATGTCAAGGCTACCCACTAGTAACCCACTAGAGAAAAAAGCATGTCTCTAGCCCACACAGAGGCTGAGAAATGGGAGTGCAAAGACATGTCTTAAAAAATCATAAAACGTAAATCGCGATTTCTCAGAGACGATAAATCACAACAATACACGGCTTCAGTATGTTATCGTTCCAAGTCTTGTGACCCGTTTAAAGTTTGAATGGTGTCTCTGCGATAAAATATGGCTGAGCTATAGAGCTCCAAAGAAAGCCGATATTTACCGGTTTTTGGCATCTAGCGTCGCCATGGTAACACTTTTGACGGAGAAAAGTAATAGCACACATCACACGGTCGAGACCTACGTTTTGATATATTTCATGCATGTGTGCACCTTACGGTTATGCCCCTATTAACGGACAAAAAATGATGCGGAATAATAATAATAATAATAATAACTAGAAAATTTCGGAGAAATTTTGAGGCGTGGCCAATTAAGCCGCCAATTAAGCCGCCCGTCAACGCAGTGACGAGAGTGGCCTGCAGAGTCCTGACCAAAACCTGATAGAAGACTTCTGGGATATTGACCTTCTGGGCCAACATCAGTGTGTGACCTCAGAAATGCACTTCTGGAAGAATGCTCAAAAATCCCCAATAAACACACTTCCTAGAAGTGTTTAAGCTGTTCATGCTGCAAAGGGTGGAGCCACATCATATTGATTAGGAATGGGATGAACTAAAGCTCATATGTGAGTCAAGGCTGTGATCATTCTCATAATATATCATTTACTGTGCCTGAAGAACAGGCAGAAAGGGGCGGGGCTTCAGGAGAGGCAGTCACATGTGCGGCTCCTCCTGCGTGTGTATGTGTGTCTGTGAGAAAAGGGAGAGAGAAAAAAAAGGCAGCGACCTCCTAATTACACTGTCCAGTCAGTCCAAACCTGGATTTTTGTGTTCGAACAAACGGCTGTAATTTAAAAGCTGAATAAGTTTTTCTAAAAATTCTTGAACCGGAAGCGCCACAAGGGTTTCAGCTACACGGTGATATATTTTTATGTCGTCAATGTTTTCCGTTTTTAAACTAGAGCAGTTTTAAAAAGTATAAATTTATCATCTGGAGCTGGCAGCCTGTGTATTCTGTAAAAATCCGATTTTCCATGTCCCGAACAAACTGCTGTAATTTAAAAGCTGAATAAGTTTTTCAAAAAATTCTTGAACCGTGAGCGCCACAAGGCTTTCAGAATTCCAGGGATATATTTCTTGTTTCGCAAATGCCTACGGTTTTTAAATTACGGCAGTGTAAAAACATGAAACATTTTCTTGTCAGACGAGAGAAATCAGAAATGTCCCCATTGAAATACAATGGAGTTGGGAAGGAGCACCTTGAACTCTAGGTTGATTTGACGAAAAACTAAACACCACACAGACACAAAAGTCACATCATCTGAAAGAGGACAAAAATGCCTACGTTTTGATGTATAATTTATGTAGGTTGAGCAAAAGGAGTGGACGTGAAAGAGGAAAAGGCAGTTTTAATTTTTTTTTTCTTCTCTCCTCAGAGCTAGAGTGCGTGATGACATCACTAGAGTGAGGAGGGTTTTTTGAAGATTTTGTAAAAATCATAAAACGTAAATCGCGATTTCTCAAAGACCGTAAATCACAACAATACACGGCTTCAGTATGTTATAGGTCAAAGTCTTGTGACCCGTTTAAACTTCGAATGGTGTCTCTGTGATGAAATATGGCCGTGCTAGACAGGTCCAAAGATGGGTGGGTTTTGGGTTTTTCTTTCCTGGAATTCTGACAAATCCCATTCATTCCTATGGGACAAAAACTCGCCGTTTTTTGGGATTTTCGGGAATACCGTTCGACGGAACGCCACCAAAAGTCATAGCACACCGATCCCGATCAAGCCGGTCGTTTTGATGTATTTTTTGTTGGGTTTTTCTCAAAGCTGCGGGCCGTGAAAACCGTCAAAATTCTTGACGGAATACGGAAGAATAAGTTACGAGAATAAATAATCTAGCAGAATAGTAATAGGTGTGGCTTCAATGCTTGCATTGGCCATGCTTCGCATGGCCAATGCTGCGCATTGGCCACGCCTAATATAAGAAAAGGGAAACTCATCCTGGATACTAATATACGCCTTCCGAAACGCGTTTTTTGCCATTTTCTCAGTCGTTTTTTGGGTTTTTCGGGATTTTTTTCTTCCATAGCGAGGGCGGTGTCCCCCCAGATGCCCTCGCAGGGGCAACTTCCCAGAGGGCCATTTTATGCCCCCCCCAGGGCCATTTTGGGCCATTCTGCAGCATTGCAATATGTGCATGCCACTACTGGCATGCACATAACTAGAAAATTTCGGAGAAATTTTGATATGTGCATGCCCGCTTGCAGCACATTTATTGTCGCTTGCTGCTGCTTAATGCACGTCCATCTTCAGAGCAGGGTCATGTTTGGATGTGTTACCTGTTACGCTCTTATGCAACATTTTCATGGGCCAACATCAGTGTGTGACCTCAGAAATGCACTTCTGGAAGAATGGTCAAAAATCCCCAATAAACACACTTCCTAGGAGTGTTGAAGCTGTTCATGCTGCAAAGGGTGGAGCCACATCATATTGATTAGGAATGGGATGAACTAAATGGTCAAACTCCGCCCCCAAAGGTCGAGGTCATCATAGGGAGGGTCAGTGATGTCAAGCCTACCCACCAATAACCCACTAGTGAAAATAGCATGTCTCTAGCCCACACAGAGGCTGAGAAATGGGATTTGTGGCGTGCGTGATGGCGAAACTCCGCCCCCAAAGGTCGAGGTCATCATAGGGAGGGTCAGTGATGTCAAGGCTACCCACTAGTAACCCACTAGAGAAAAAAGCATGTCTCTAGCCCACACAGAGGCTGAGAAATGGGATTCGTGGCGTGCATGATGGCGAAACTCCGCCCCCAAAGGTCGAGGTCATCATAGGGAGGGTCAGTGATGTCAAGGCTACCCACTAGTAACCCACTAGAGAAAAAAGCATGTCTCTAGCCCACACAGAGGCTGAGAAATGGGATTCGTGGCGTGCGTGATGGCGAAACTCCGCCCCCAAAGGTCAAGGTCATCATAGGGAGGGTCAGTGATGTCAAGGCTACCCATTAGTAACCCACTAGAGAAAAAAGCATGTCTCTAGCCCACACAGAGGCTGAGAAATGGGAGTGCAAAGACATGTCTTAAAAAATCATAAAACGTAAATCGCGATTTCTCAGAGACGATAAATCACAACAATACACGGCTTCAGTATGTTATCGTTCCAAGTCTTGTGACCCGTTTAAAGTTTGAATGGTGTCTCTGCGATAAAATATGGCTGAGCTATAGAGCTCCAAAGAAAGCTGATTTTTATCGGTTTTTGGCATCTAGCGTCGCCATGGTAACACTTTTGACGGAGAAAAGTAATAGCACACATCGCACGGTCGAGACCTATGTTTTGATATATGTCATGCATGTGTGCACCTTACGGTTATGCCCCTATTAACGGACAAAAAATGATGCGGAATAATAATAAAAACTAGAAAATTTCGGAGAAATTTTGATATGTGCATGCCCGCTTGCAGCACATTTATTGTCGCTTGCTGCTGCTTAATGCACGTCCATCTTCAGAGCAGGGTGATGTTTGGACGTGTTACCGCTGCCCCAGCGGCCTCTTTCCCTCCTTCTCGCCTCCGGCTCTCTGCATTTCTCCATCTCCGAAGCCAGAAAGAAGCAGAAAGTCGAGATCTCGAGTTTGAAAGTCGAGATCTCGAGTTTGAAAGTCGAGATCTCGAGTTTGATCTGGCTTCTGCAGCAGAGACGGAGATGGAGAGATCGCTCTATCAGAGGCCGCTGGGGCAGCGTACAGCTGCAGGCACCCCGAGGGAACTGCCGTCACGCCAGCCCTCTCTTCTCAAAAGTCTGTCACGCCAGCCCTCTTTGAAATATTTGTGCCGTTTTGCTGTTGAAATTACTTGTAAATACATGATTTTAATGTCACTTTATTTTGAAATTCCACATTAAATTGGGCTGAAACTTGTTGAGTGACATTCCCAGATGGGATACTATTAGTGAGAAGTGGAATGAGTCTGTGGAAACTAGGACTTTTTATTTTACAAGTCTTTCAAAGTAGTGACAGTATACTGCATTTATACCTGATTTTGATGTCACTTTATTTTGAAATTCCACATCAGATTGGCGGCAGAGTCCAGACTAGTTATTATTACTATTTTATTTGAATGAATCTTGCAAGACAAAAAAAAAAAAAAAAAGCATCCGCAGGCCGGATTCGAACCGGAGTCTACCAGGTGAAAGTCGGTGCATTAGACCGTTACGCTATTAAGCAACACACTGTGTCGCTGTCTCAACCCCCGCCTCTGCAGCAGAGACGGTTCAGGTCCTCCCTCCCGCGGGGTGCCGTTCACGACCGACCACTACCGCCGGAGCTGTAGTCGAGCTCGTGGCGCTTTTTTTGGGTTTTTTTGGATTTTCGTAGTTCGGGGGGCGTCTGCCGGTCCTCCTCGAGGCTCCTGCGGCAGAGAGGGTCTCGCCCCCCTCTCTGCCGCGGTCCAAAACACCTCACTAGTCTGGACTCTGCCAGCTCCGTCTACGCAGCCCCCCGGGGCGGTGGACTCTCCTTCTCTCTCCGGCAGCCGTTCCTCCGCACAGCCGAGCGCACGCATTTCACAAGTCAACTGCATTGCAAATCAAACTCGAGATCTCGAGTTTGAAACTCGAGATCTCGACTTTCAAACTCGAGATCTCGAGTTTGAAACTGGAGAAAAAAAATTCCTATTTGGTGAATGTTTTCCGTTTTTAAACTAGAGCAGTTTTAAAAAGTAAAAAATTCATCCGCCGTAGCTGGCACGCAACTTGCCTTACGCTGGCATCGAACTCGCTGTCCCTCATATGGAAGGCGGCTGCCTTAACCACTGGACTAACGTGGCACATGATGTCACACGGTAGACAAGAGTATAACTCTTTGTGTAAACACAAGTCTAAACGGTCTATTCAATCAACGTACTGTACTGTAGGTTTACTACAGTTATATTTGTTATTAGGTGAATGTTTTCCGTTTTTAAACTAGATCAGTTTTAAGTAGTTTAAATTCATCCACTGTAGCTGGCATATTTTGCCATTTGCTTTAGGGTGGGATCGAACTCGATGTCCCCGTATGTGGGGCGGCTGCTTTTACCACTGGACTAACATGGCACATGACTTTGCTTGGTAGAGGAGAGTATAAGTCTTTGTGGAAAAATATATCATTGTCATATATCATATGTCATAGTCCAAAGTCTTGTGACCCCTTTAAAGTTTGAATGCTGTCTGTGCTATAAAATATGGCTGAGCTATAGAGCTCCAAAGAGGGCAAAGAGGGCCCAAGAAGACAATTTTCACCGGTTTTTGGCATCTACCGTCGCCACGGTAACACTTTTGACAAAGAAAAGTAATAGCACACATCACACGGTCGAGACCTTCGTTTTGATATATTTCATGCATTTGTGCACATTACGGCCTGGCACGCGACATATGCCTCTAGCTGGGATTGAACCCATGACTTAACTTGGAGTCGTTCAAAATCCCATTCATTTCTATGGGACAATTTTGACCGGTTTTTGGCGTCTAGCGTCGCCATGGTAACACTTTTGACGGAGAAAAGTAATAGCACACATCGCACGGTCGAGACCTACGTTTTGATATATTCCATGCATGTGTGCACCTTACGCTTATGCCCCTATTAACGGACAAAAAATGATGCGGAATAAGAAAAGGGAAACCCATCCTGGATACTAATATACGCCTTCCGAAACGCGTTTTTTGCCATTTTCTCAGTGGTTTTTTGGGTTTTTTTGGATTTTTTTCTTCCATAGCGAGGGCGGTGTCCCCCCAGATGCCCTCGCAGGGGCAACTTCCCAGAGGGCCATTTTATGCCCCCCCCAGGGCCATTTTGGGCCATTCTGCAGCATTGCAATATGTGCTGCCACTGCAGTGGCATGCACATAATAAGAAAAAAAGGGAAACCCATCCTGGATACTAATATACGCCTTCCGAAACGCGTTTTTTGCCATTTTCTCAGTGGTTTTTTGGGTTTTTTTGGATTTTTTTCTTCCATAGCGAGGGCGGTGTCCCCCCAGATGCCCTCGCAGGGGCAACTTTCCAGAGGGCCATTTTATGCCCCCCCCAGGGCCATTTTGGGCCATTCTGCAGCATTGCAATATGTGCTGCCACTGCAGTGGCATGCACATAATAACAGGTGTTAAGTCCTGTCGTGGAGGCTGATGGCTGGTGGCAGGAATGAACTTCTGTATCTCCTGGTGGTCGAGGGTTTTCCCATTTCTAAGTCACAAGATAGCCCTGACACTTACTTTCAAAGGTTAAGATTGAGGGCCAAAAATTAAGGGTTAAGGGAGGAATTGGAATTGGCCCAAAATCTCTCCGAACACTGTGTGACGATACTGACCCCGGAGCTTGGGGGCCCCCTAGTGGCTACATCTGCACATAGCAAAAAAAAAAAAACACTCCAGATGTGAGTAAATTAACTTTGACTGGACAATCCTCACAGCCCACCCACATAAAAAAAATAAATAAATAAGTAAAACTGCACCACCAGGTCATGAGGTCATCAGGTCATTTACCTTGAAACGTTTTGAATTCATCGATCAGGTACAGATGTTCACTCTTGGGATCAGACGCGATGAACATGAGCTCCTCCTTGAACTCCTCAAAGTTGGAGTTGCTCTGGTTCACCACCCCGATCACAAACATCTCGATGTTGCTCTCTTTAGCTTCAGTCACCGCCCTCTCCAGGCTGATCACGTCCCTCTTATCGGTCTGGCCGTCCGTGATGATCATGGCCACCCGCCTCACGCCCATCCGCATCGGGCTCAGCATCTGGTTGCTCCGGTGGATGGCGCTGCCCGTGTAAGTGCCTTCGCCCAGGTAGTTCATGGAGCGCACCTTCGATTTGATTTCGTCCTGCGTGGCCCTGTCCGCCAGCATGACGACGTCTACGACGATGTGGCTGTACAGGACCACACCGACGCTCGTGTTGTTCTGGCCGACCGATATGCGGTCGACCATGGCGTTCACGAAGTCCTTGATTGTGTTGAAGTTTTCGGGGCCCACGCTCTCGGAGCTGTCGATCACGAAGACCAGCTCTAAAGGCATTTGGAGGCACTTCTTCTCACAATCTGATGAAGCAGGACAGGAGAGGGGTGAATGGTCACAAACTTTGGCAGAAAATGTTGAACCACCTCATCCTCTCCTGGAGGATGTTCGTTTAGTTTTTATTTAACAGAAGGGAAAAAAGCAGAGTTACAACAGTTATTTTATTTATTCACCCATGACACCATATTCAAGATTTAGATCCACAGAGTTGATGAAAATTCATCCTGAGTCAGGATGGCTTTGTAATATCGGTATATCAGTATGCTGCCCCCCGCTGGTTTGGAGAGGCATTGTTACATAATGTTCCTTAAATAAAAAAATAGGGCTGGGCACCAATTAAAATTTTTAATCACGATTAAAGCATGATTTCCCTGATTAATCACGATTAATCGTATTGTATACAGAAAATCAAATAATGAATTCAAAAGTAGTGTAAAGGTCACTTTTATTTAAATGTTCTGCTCCCATATGAACTAAAGTGTCATAACATTTGTTGTTCAAACACTTTTAACATCAACACTTTTCAGTGACACATATTTAGTGTAAATCTCATCTTAAAAAATGTAAAATAAAATAAAGCTTATTGCCACTGCCAGGGCATTAATGTCATCCTGTTTTTTTTTTTCAGAAAAATAAAAAAAGTCTACCAACAAAATCCTAACAATCTATAGGCCACAATCAGAACATTAAAACAGGTAATTTTTGAGTTAACAGCAGAAAATTTTAACGGGGAGTTCAACTTGTCAGTTCTCCTCTGGGAGAACTTTAAAATTAAAATGTCCATGTTAAAGTTCTGTAACTATCAGTTTGTAATTATCTGTGAATCATGTGCTTTTTTCCATTTTCAGTTGTCAATCAAAAATTTAAAAAGTGACTTTTTATTTTTTTTCTGTTTTTTTTTTTTTTTATCTCACATTAAAAAAAAGGCCTGTTTTTTTAATATTTCAATTTTAGCAAACAGGCCACGGAACTGAATTTGTTTTTAATATTTTATTGTCTGGTTTACGTGACCCAGAAATGGCTTTGTTTTATAATCAAGGAACAGACTTTCTGCTGTCATTACACATCTGTGCCACTAGATGGAGCCGCACTGCAGTAACCAGCTAGAGAACAGCAGGACAGTGAACACATGGAGCAGATCTGATGGAACATGGAGGAATGACACCATCGTCTTGAACAAAGGGGTTTGAAAGTTTTTTTTTCAGACAGAATTGTTAATATTGCTACCTGAGTTGCTACCTGAACTGTAAAGTTCACTGATTTTTACCGTTCTCCATGTCTGTTTTAGCTTCTTTGCATGTTTACCTGCCAATTATTTTTTGGTTCCGCAGCAGTCAGTAACAGACTTTTCAAAACATGTGAGCAACATGCATTAGCGCGCGATAAAATAAATGTCGGCTTTAATAAATTAATGTGTTTACGCGATAATAACGCGTTAGCTTGCCCAGCCCTAAAAAAAACATTATCTTGCTGTGATAACTGGTATCTTTTTCAGACCAAGAAGAGGAAAAAGTTCTGGAATAATGAACCAAAAAAAGAAAAGAAAAGTACCATTTGGCTTCTATGGTAATTTTTTTTTTTTTTTTTTTTTTTTGGTACATGGACTTTATCCATCGGGTTCCCAATTTCTCAAATAGCAGTTAACGGATCCACTTTGCGAGACGAAACTTTATTTGGACGTGAACTCTTCCTTCGAAGATGATGTCATGTAAGATGTCATGTACCATTATTTTGCAGCATGATCATAATTTTTTTCCCCCTTTAGATGACAAAAACTGAATAAACATCCTTCAAGAGAGCAGTTTGATGAGGTTTGTAATCAGTTCACTAATTTTCTGCAGACTGAATACTTACTGCACAGGGATCTCACTATTTTGATGATCTCATCCCTCTGTGAGAATAAAATACATTAGAAGTGATTAAATATTGATTAATTTCTTTTTTATTATCTGAGCCTATTAAGATACTTCTTTATTAAAATAAAAGTTCAAAGTAGCATCTTTAAATTTGTTTGAATGTAATGTAATGAAATGTAAAGAAATCGAGTTAAAAGTAACTTAAATTTGATGAAATAAATACATTTTTAGGTAACTTTGAAACATTGTGACCTGACAATTTTTTTGTTACTTCAGTGAACAAAAATTTCAAGTAATTACTGAAAAAAGTGAGTTTTAGCTCTAATTTGGTTTTAGTTTTAGTTGAGTGCAGCTTTATACTTACTGAAAGTCCAGGATCTCCCTTTGTTCCTGGTCTGCCCTGTCATTTGAAAGAGGTCATTTTTTTTATGAACATGCCTTGATTTACTTCAAATTACTCAATACTTAAGTTTATACTTAAAGTTCAGAATGATTTATTGTACTGTCTTCTCATTCTTCTGGTGGCTATATAATAAGGTCAGTACCATTGGTCCGATGTCTCCTGGATTTCCAGGCTCCCCTCTGTCTCCTTTTTTTGCCCGTCAAACCTCTGAACCCTCGGTCCCCCTGCAGAGGGAAAGAAATCGTGATTTCTGTGATACTTCTCATCACATAAGGATACGGTGGGTTTCCATTAGCAGGGGTCAGGTGTAAATACTATGAAAAAGCCGGCTTTATCCTTGTTTTTTTCAGCCATTGTGTCTCCATTTACAGTGATGGAACTGGTAGGATCCACTGACTTAGCAAAGAAGCTCTCCAAACCACCTGGTGGTGATAGCACACCACTTTTGCTGTTTGACATCTACCAGTAAATGAAATGATAATAGGAAGACAGCCAAGAAGAAAACAAGAATAAAAACCAAAATGGAACAACAAGATTGGCATCGCAGGAGCTGATGTGGTAACTGTGTTTCTGTTTGCATACACTGTAGTGGTGATGGTAGGGATGCACGATAATTATTGACCCGCTAACTATTGGGCTGATAACAGGAAATTATGACATTATCCCGATAACTCCGATATCACGACGAATAGCCCCGATAACATTTATATTTTTGTCAACACAGCAGTGTCTCGCTCCCTCTGAGCCTTGAATGACCGGTAGTGAATGTTATGTTCAAGTGACATCGGCATAATCAGAAAAACGATTTCTCAATAAAGAAAATCAAGAATACCGCCTCATGCCAGAAAACAACTCGTTAACTCGGTCATAATTTTGGTAGTTGCTGACTTTAATTGATACAGTATTTCCCCTCATGTTACACATATAAAAAGAAAAAAAAAATTGAAAAGGCTGAAAGAACGACTAGCAAAGAGGGAACGTGGGAATTTACGTTACACCTTGAATGCAGCCTGCAGCACAGTGCGCTGATAAAAACAAACAAACATGGCGGCGATTATATGGAACTGCGTAAAAGTTTCAGAAGAAGATAATTAGCTGGTTATTTGTGACAAATGCTCCAAGCAAAGGAAGGAAAAATAGCACCAGCTTTAATACGTCAAACCTGATCAGCCACCTGAAACATAACCATCGCTGCCATGGAGTTTTGAAATCGCGCTAACGTGAGCTAACATGAGCTAACGTTAAGCAAGCCAGCAGCAGGTCACCTTATTTAAATTAATATGAGATATCAAATAGGTTTGTTTGATAGCTTTACGAAAATGTCTGAGAGGCTTGCCAATAGTTTTTCTTTTTTTTTTTTTCATTTACTTTTTTATTGGTTTTTGATTTAACATGTAAACAGACAAACAGTCAAACAGTCAACATGAAGACCTATGGGCGAATACTGAAATATCCATGAGAAAGTAAAAGCGTACATAAGGGGACTGGTTAACACCTCCAGTATAGTAATTGAAAAAAAAAGGAAAAAAGTTATATAAGTAAAGGAGTGTGTACACAAAAATATTCTGATAGTCCAGGTTAGGATTACTTGAGATCTGGTCTTATGGTTGAAACATAAGAACTCCATTTTTGCCAATTATCTGTAAATGCCTCTTTTTGTGTTCTTAAATTAAATGTGATTCCATTACAAAGATGCTGTATACTGTATCAATCCATTCATCTATACTTGGTGCCTCCCTCTTCAACCATTTCTTCGTTATTGATTTCTTACAAGCCACCAGTAATATTCTCAGTAAATATTTATCTTTGTTCCTCCACTCCAGTTCATCTATATCCACCAGGTATAACAAATTAAAACAAAAAGTTATTTTTGTTGAAAACACAGTCTCTAGCGTTTGATGTACACGTAGCCAAAATGGGGTTACAACAGGACAACACCAGAATATATGATAGTGGTTCGCCTCTTTGCTTCCACAACATCTCCAACATTCTGTCTGATTGGAATATGATCTCTTTTGATATGGGGTACAGAAATAGGGAATTACATTTTTCCATGTATATTCTCTCCAAAGTGGAGAATTTGTTGTTTTCCATTGTTGTTTAAAAATTTCCTTCCAGTTCTCGTGAGAAATTGTGGTATTGCTTTCAGTTTCCCATCTTGATTTTACATTAGATGTATTTTCTTTATTAAAAGATTGAAGACTTGTGTATAGTTTTGAAATTATCTTCTTATAAGGTTCATCTTTATAAGCTTTTAAAAATTCCTGTAGAATATCATTTTCAGGTTCATAATTTTTCATAATTTTTTTCCCAATATAGTCTCTTATTTGTATGTACCTGAATAGGTCCTGGTTCTGTAAACCGAATTTGTCCTTAAGATCTTGGAAACTTGCGACTGTTCCTTTACTTATTAATGAATGGTATGTTGTAAGTCCTAAGGAGGTCCATTCCTTGAATCTATGGTCATGTTGATTAGGTGTAAATTGTGGGTCATATGCAAACCATTTCAAGATTTCGAGTGTCTTTAAGTTGAACTGTTTTGATATATCACTCAGAAGGTTTAATGAATTAATGATCCATGGATTATCTTGATCAGTAAGTTGTTTGTGTAGTGATGGGTCCCCGATCAATGCAGTGATTGGAAGACCTTTTCCCATTGTTTGTTCAATATTTTTCCATCTGGCTTTGTAGCTAGGTATACACCAGCAAATTAAAGGCCTGAGTTGGGCTGCCCTGTAATAGTCTTTAAGAATAGGAAGAGCTAGTCCTCCTTTTTCTTTTGATAACTGGAGTATCTTATATCGTATCCTGGGTTTTTTTCCAGCCCATATGTACCTAGAAATTAATCTGTCCCATTCTTTAAATTGTTTTTCTGGTGCTTCTAAGGGTAATGACTGAAAAAGGTATAATACCCTTGGTAATATGTTCATCTTGATGGATTCAATACGTGAACTGAGGCTTAGATATGGTACCAGACTCCATCTATGAATATCTTCTTTGATTTCCTTAATAAGAGGTTTATAATTGATTTCGGCTAATTTTGACAGATCTTTAGGGATATGAATTCCTAGATATTTTATAGATTTTTCATCCCAATTTAGCTGGTATTTCTGACGGAGATCAGGAGGAGGATTGTAATCAAAACTAAGGATCTGTGTTTTTTGAACATTTAATTTATAACCTGAAAAAGAGCCATACTCATTTAAACATGTCATTAATGCTGGCAAGGATCGTGTTGGATTACTCAGATATATTAATACATCGTCAGCAAATAACGCCAGTTTCTGGTCATCTACCATTTTTATCCCCTCGATTGCTTCATTTTGTCTTATTCCTTGAGCTAAAGGCTCGATAAAAATTGCAAAGAGAAGAGGACTCAGTGGACATCCTTGTCTCGTTGAGCGTTCAAGTTTGAATGATTCTGAGAGTTCACCATTAATCTTTAGCCGTGCTGATGGGTTTTTGTATAGTGTTTCTATTGTTTGTATTATTGTCTCATTAAAGCCAAATTTTCCCATTACCTTGAATAGGAAGGTTCATCTTACAGAATCGAAGGCTTTCTCTGCGTCCAAGCTCACTATCATAGCCTGGAGATTGTTTTGGTTGGAATGTCTAATAATTTGTAGTGTACGTCTTATATTGTCTTGGGTTTGTCTATTTTGAATGAAACCTGTTTGATCCAAATGTATAATCTGTGGCAAAATCTTGTCAAATCTTTTAGCAAGGATAGAAGTGAACATCTTGTAATCTAGGTTCAGTACACTAATTGGCCTGTAATTAGTGCATTCTGATTTATCTTTTCCTGATTTTGGAATAACCGATATTGTTGCTTCCCTCCAGGAAATTGGAGTCTCTTTCGTTTGCAAAACCCAATTAAATGTTTTCACCAATATAGGCGTCAATACATCTCTGAGAGTTTTGTACCATTGTGCTGTGTATCCATCAGGGGATTTATTTGTCTTCAATCTTGTTATGGCGTTTTTGACTTCTTCCGTTGTTATCGCTGACATTAACGTATTATTTTGAGTTTCAGAAAGGACCGGTAATTCCAAAGATTCCAAAGATTCCAAAAATCTTCCATTTTTGTGTCATTATCTACCTGTGGTTGGGCGTATAGTTTTTTGATAAAAAATTTTAAAACAATTTTTAATATTATCAATGTCATGGTGAGTTTTTTTAGTCACTGGGTCTTTTATAAAGTAGATCGTATTATCTGCTTGTTGTTTTCGCAGTTTAAAGGCAAGGAGACGAGCATGTTTACTGCCTCCTTCATAGTATTTTTGTTTTGTGTACATTAATTTTTTCTGAATTTCCTGTGCATATATCTCGTCTATTTCATTTTTTTATTTTTCATCATCTCTATTTTTATATTTGAGTTTAATGAATTTTTATGTTGTTGTTCTAATGCTTCTAGTTCGTTATGAAGTTTATCCAGTTTCTCCTTCCTGCGTTTCTTAATCAGTGATGTCATAGCGATTAATTTGCCTCTCATTACTACCTTACATGCGTCCCAAAGCACGGTCGGTGACACCTCTCCGTTATCATTAAATTTGAGATATTCCTTTATTTCATTTGTTAAATGTTCTGCTGTGTCTTTATTTAAGATACTGGAGTTCAGTTTCCACAGTGTTTCTTTACGTCTAGTTCCTATGTTTACTGACAAATATACTGGGCAGTGGTCTGATATATCCATACATCCTATTTGACATTTTTCCACCCACTGTCTATCCTTCTTAAACATCAGGAAGTAGTCGATTCTTGAGTATATTGAATGTGGGGAGGAGAAATAAGTATAATCCCTAGTTAACAAGTTATTTTCTCTCCATACATCAACTATACCTAACTCTGCCATTAAAGTGCGTGTTTTTTTAGCAGCATTATTGGGTTTGTGCATTCTCGTGCCAGAGGAATCCATGTTTGGGTTTAAAGTTAAATTGAAATCTCCTCCACAAATTGTTATTCCCTCTGATCCCATCGTTATTTTGTCAAATATTTGTTGATAGAATTCCCACCCTGACCCTGGTGGTGCATATACATTATACAGAGTCATTAAAACACCATCTATCTTGCCCTTAATCAAAATAAGTGTGCCTTCCTTGTCTGTTATTTGTGTTAGATGTTCATAAACAATATTCCCTGAAATCAAAATGGCCACACCTCTGTTGTGTTTTGATCTATTTGAGGATGAAAAGACATATTTAAAGCCCTTCCTCTTAAGTTTTTTGTGTTCTATTTCTGTGAGATGTGTCTCTTGTAGAAAGGCTATATCTATTTTTTCATTCTGTAATTTAGTTAAAATTTTGGTCCTCTTAGCCGGTTTAAGAATCCCGTTCACATTCAAAGTGACTATTTTCATCATTTGATCGATGGAGTGGAGTAACTTAAAACCTCCTCATGTACTGTATTACCTTCAGTTATTATTGCAGCTGTATGTAGGTCTTCAGAACAGAAACAGAAGGGACAGAACAACGTCCCAGCAGAAATACGAACAAGAACAGTTTCTTCCGTGAGTAGGGAAAATATTATTCCCTTTGAGTCCCTGTTGGTGGGTGGGGGGATATTCCTTCTGCAAAGGACGGGGCCCCCCCAAGGGGTGGAATGATCTCTTCCATTCCTCCTAGGTATGTCCAACATTATTCTAAGTATGATCCAGCCAGTCAGATGCATTTTCCTGTGCGTTCAGTAGTGACCAAGCAGTTTTACAAGGTTAGAAAGGTCTATATTTTAGAGGGGGTCTACAAGGGGTGGGAAGAAAATAAAGAGGAAATGCAAACCTTGCATCTTAAAACTAAATGTATTCTTGAAAGAAAAAAAAAAAACAAAAAAAAAAACTAAATAATAATAAAATAAAATAATTACTTTGCCCTTATGTCAATCAGAACTGAAAAGTATATCTCCCCTGTACAATGTCATTGTGTGTATTTTACCACAGTCACCTCCATCACCTCTACTATTAGTTCTTTTGGATTCAGTCCTGCATGGTCACTTATCTGTCCCCTCAGCGCTGTGTTTCTCTCCTGAACTCCTGCAGCTTCTGTCTCACGCGTGATGTCGTCTGGTTTCCGTCCTCTCTGGGAGCGACGTGTTGCCACGGAAACGCTTTTCGGATACATTCCTCCATGTTCATGTCCGATGTGGCCCTCGGCGTCTCCACTTCTATTCCGTGTGCCCTCAGGGCGAGTGCTGCCTCCTGAGCGCTCTCGTAGGTCCGGGTCCCACTGCTCCAGTGGATGCGGATTCTTGCGAGAGGGGTTTGGAAACGTATTCCTTTTTCTTTTAATGTCTTCTTGATTTCTTTATAGGCTCGGCGCTTTATCATTACTTCATTAGAGTAGTCGTGGTCAAAGAAAATCTGCTTTTCACCCACACATACTTTCTTTCCCCATGCTGACTTTAGCACCATCTCTTTTATTTCGAATCGTAAAAAGTTCACGATAACAGACCTGGGTGGTGAGTTGGAGTCGGGTTTTGCGACTAATGCTCTGTGCGCTCTCTGGATCTCCAATTTGACTCCGTCCGGCAGGACAAGTTCGGCGGTGAGCAAATTGTTGACAAAGTCCACCATTGAAGTGCCTTCTGTATTTTCCGGTACCCCGTAGAGCCGTATGTTATTTCTCCTGGATCTGTTCTCTAAATCGGTCAGTTTTTCTTGCATCTTACTGTGTTGGTTAAGAAGCATCAGGAGGGCGTCTCTCGCCACCGGGCCGCTGGCTTCCAGATCTGATATTCGGGTTTCAGCTGCACTAATAGCCTCACCTTGGGCTTGTAGAGTAGCGGCAGTTTCGGTTAGCTTCTGGCTAATTTCCTCTTTGAATGTTGTTAACTCTTCTCTTAAGTCTCTTCTGAGGTCGGACTGAAAGTCTTTGAGAGTGTTTTGCATCTCGCGTTTGAATTCCAGCAGGTTTTTGGTAACAGACGTTAATTCTTGAAGTATATCACCAGCTTGAGTTTTCTCAATTAGCTTCGTCGTGTCGTCATTTTCTTCCTCCTCGGAGTCCTCAGAGTCGGGTATGGGTTGTAACGACGGTTGCGTTATATTCCCTGCTCTTTGTGCACTTTTTTTGTCCTCTGTTTGTCCTCGCTCCTTTCATTGTGGCGAAACACAGCCTCTGAGGGTCAATATCTCGAGTATTATTTAGTTTTGCAACCGACTGGCCTGGAGCTACCGTCTACTGCTGCATTCCACTATGCCGCCTTAACCGGAAGTCTCCAATAGTTTTTAAATTCAAATAATAAATATCTGTTCATTTAAAGAGTCAAAACTATTTTTGATTTGTTCATAGTACTGATGTAATGATCTTAGGTATGTGTGTGTGTTATCGGTATCAGTATCAGCCTTTAGGAGCTGAAAGTTATCGGTTATCGGTATCGGTTTTAAAAAACAGTTATCGTGCATCCCTAGGTGATGGTGATGAATGAGAACTAATGGCACAAACTCAAAGTGGACACTGAAACGGCTGGACAACGTCACCTCCAACCAACAGCACACACAGTCAGTGATAAGTTAACACCCCCCCCCCCCCTCCCCCCCCCCCGGCAGTTTTTTCAGGCTGTGCTAAAGTACTTAACAAGTTAGAAGTACTTGAAAAGTTACCTTTTCTCCTGGCAGACCTTGTCCTGGAATACCTCTGGGCCCAGGGAGTCCCTGAACTCCAGGATCCCCCTGAGGACATTCAGCACAGTTCATGTTAAGTTAAAACCTAAAGACTTCAGCATCTTTGAGGAGGTTGTTGACTGATTACTAGAAATGAATAAACAACAACAGAAGAGCTGTCTATAAACAGCATTATTCTAATGTTTTTACCCTGGATGTGACAGTCCTACCTTTGGTCCTTGTATGCCCTCTCCGGTTAAACCCTGAGGACCAGGTGGCCCCATTTGACCAATAGAACCCTGAAGGAAAAGACACCAAGGTGACTTTCCAATACCTTCCAGCAGTGCATTTACAGGCTTCAAGAAATACACAAAAAGTAGTTCTTTGAATCAAAGACATTAGCTGCCTATGGATTCTGTTACAGAGGTTGTATTAGCCTACTTTAGGTCATATTTATCCAAAGACCTCAATTTGTTAATATCAATGAAAAGTCATCCTCATAACACCAGAGTTGGTCATGGTGTTCCACAGGGCTCTCTGCTAGGACCGATACTCTTCACTCAATATATGCTTCCAATAGGTATGATAACTGGGCAGCATGGCAAAAACTTTCATTTCTATGCAGATGATGCTCAGATATACACATTCATAAAGCCCGACCACTCAGTTTGCTGGACAACAAATGGCATAAAGATCGGACAACTGCAGCTCCTTAGCAGTCGGCCGTCCTAAAATTACTCTCAAAAGCCTGGAGCTGATCCAAAACGCTTCAAAAAGAGTTCTGAAGGGGATTAGCAGGTCAGATTATGATGACCTGCAAATCATAATGGTGTCCTGTGTGGACAGAATTTGAAGCTCCTCTTCTGAGCTGAACTGAATTACCTTCGGACCAATCAGACCTATCCCTGGTGGTCCAGCAGGTCCACGAGGTCCAAGAAAGCCTCTGTCTCCCTGAAAACAAGATGCTGTCAGTTTTCAAACAATGATACTTTCTTTTTACCGTACAATCATGAAAATAAACAATGAAATTACATTTCCAGGATGTTTTTATACTTTATGAGTCACTATAATTTCATATATCAGGCTCTCTGCAAAATATCAGTAATGAAATGCAGACTAGACTTTTAGTACACACAATATTGTAACATGTCTTCCTAAAATATCCACTAGTCACATGGTGCTTGTCACCTTTGGTCCAGGTAAACCGATGCCATCTTGTCCGATCTCTCCTGTCATGCCAGGTGGTCCAGGAGGTCCCTAAGACATGGTTTTTTAAGAAATGACACATACCAAAGCGCTGAGCGTGGAAATCAGGAGCAGCGAGGCGATCAAGGTGGCCATCACGTAGTTTCAGGTAAATACTCACTGGGGAGCCGGGGGGGCCTTCACCTTTCTGTCCAGGTGGCCCAAAAGGCCCTGGTGGCCCACTATCACCCTACAAACCAGAAATAACTTATAGTTACTTTCTGTACTCTGAGTGGATAAATAAATGAAGACGATCCTAAACCTGAACTGAGCTCACCTTGGGTCCAGGTAAACCGATCCCTGTCTCTCCCATAGGTCCAGGAGGACCTTGTGGACCCATTTCTCCCTGAGGAAGAACCAGACACAAATCAGTAAACTGCAAAAAACAGAACAAAACAAAAAAGACACAAGCTAAAATACAAGAAATAAGCTCTGAGTGGAAATGACTCAACACAGGTGAAATCTGCAAAAAACGTATTTTTACTTGACATCAAATCGCATCTCCAGTTTCGATCTGGTAGACGTCCAAGGGTTTGAAACAAGTTAAAAAAATAATGCAAATGAATTTAAAACAGACTTGCTACAGTCTAGTAACTTGTGAAAAACACTGAAAAGTAGCAAATCATTCTACGTTGGTGCAAAATTGAAAACCAGGGAACAAGAAAATAAACTCAAACTAAGGTTTTAGGCCCCGAGCACCGAGGCCCAAATCTTTATTATTATTATTATTATTATTATTATTATTATTATTATTGTTATTATTATTATAAATTAATCGCCTTATTTGGGGCCTTAATATGCTCGAGAACTCACCAAATCACAACTTTCTGACATTAAGTCATTAAATCACAAAACTGACTCTTTGCCAAAAATTTCCAACTTTGTTAAATTCACATTTTTGTTGTAAAAATCATGAATTTTGTTGTAAAATTGCAACTTACAAAATCATAAAAAAAAAAAAATCTGGACTTTTTCACTTATGTCAACTTCTTATTGCAAAATCACATTTTTTCAATGTAAATTTATGACTTTACGTCGTAAAAGTGTTTGGACAAAGATTCTCAACTTCTTGTTATTATTGTCAGCAGAGTTTATGTGGCTTCTTTAAACCAACATTTTATAGTAAAAGAGAAAAATAAAGATGGACTTTAGGGTGTAGTTGCTCGTTTTGACTGTAAATTTCTCAACGCAATATTTGCTATTCAAATATTCATGATAAGAGTAAAACAAGATAAACCTCCACCAAGAGTAACAGTTCTCCCATATAGCGATTTACAGATTGCGATAAAATCCGCCTTCTGGATCAGATCCAGATCAGCCTTTGAAATTTGATAGAGGTTCCCATTGTCAATCCTTGAGTCAAATTTCATGAGTTTTGGTCAATAATTAACGGAGATATCAAGAAACAAAATTTTCGGCCCCATTGACCGCAATGTTATCAAAAATTTGAAAGTGATCCATAATCCAGGATTTCTTCCGGATCACACCCAAAATGAAATCAGTTCTTTCTTTTCACATTTCTGACAACTCCTGAAAATTTCATCAAAATCCATCCATAACTTTTTGAGTTATCTTGAACACAGACAAACAGATAAACACCAGAAATAACATAACCTTCTTGGTGGAGGTAAAAATTACATATTTCCAGGTCTAAGTATTTAAATCTTGACAAGAATGGAACAATTTGCAGCGTAGTTAAAACAGCATCAGGGACCACGTTGGTTTACCTTGGCACCAGGAATCCCCCTCCCTGGAGGTCCAGTTGCTCCTGGGGGCCCGATACTTCCCCGTTCCCCCTGGGACACATGACATCACTTATCAGACTGACATTTTAGAAGGTAGTGAGGTGGTGCTCAGATATTTGGAGCTCAGCTGTAGGAAGGACTCATCCTGGACTGTTGGAGTTACATCCATGTGGTCGTTAGAGCCCAACGGCTTTGCGTGAACACACCTTTGGTCCCACTGGTCCGGGAGGACCGACCGCCCCCGGCTGGCCTCGACCACCGCGGTCCCCTCGGTCTCCCTGCCAAAGCAACGGAAAAATAATCTCTGAACTAGGGATGTAACGATATGGAAAATTTGATATCTCGATTATCGTGACCAAATTATCACGGTTTACGATATTATCGCGGTATTCTTCATTGCTGTACAAATGTCTAAAAAACACATACATTTAAATAATTTAACAAAATCTTGTGATTTTCTTGTCATACTAAAACATCAGAAGCCAAAATATTATTAAAATGAAACTTTCACATTAAAAGGGCAAACAACTGGCACAGAAAGAGGTTTTATTTTAAATGAACAAAATAAATAACAGGAACAAAGCCTATTTGTCTGGTGCAAATTTAAATAAACACTTTAACAACCATAGTAGGTCAAAATATGCAAACAATTATCAGCAACAAAAATTATAGTGCAAGTTCAAATGAAATAAACTTTGGACTTTAAGCTGAACCTTAAATAAGTATAAATGTGCAAATAAAGAAACAGTTGTAAAAGAGCAAATATGTTGTTCTGAATTGTAGTTCACTCTGTGTGTCTGTGGGTGTCGCTGTGTTGTTACCTGAGGGTCAGGTATAAAGGTAGCTGCCTGTTATTGGTTAGCTGTTTGACCCGGAAGGGCAAAAGGTTTTTGACCGCTGTGGCGCTAACTGCCGGCGTTATGGTTGTCGGATCAGTTAATGGAATAAATTAATATTTTAACTGCATCATCGTTCTGGTCATTTTTCGATCAACACGCAACGGTAACATTTACGAAATGCGAGTTAGCGAAGCGCGTCGACCAGGTTACTCTTGGTCAAAGATCTCAGTAGCTTGAAGCATTAGCCTTAGCTCCTTCAAGTTGCTTCTACAAATTACAATAAAATGTAGACAAGTGCTCTGTAGACAGGATAATTGTCCTCCACCAGTTGTGTCTCTGCATTCTATATATATGTCCAGACCTCGGACTTTGTCATTTTAGTGAGTTGATAAATGTCCTGCGTGCTATCACCACTCTCGGCCATGCTAATGTTACAATGCTGATGTTACAAGCTACAAATTCACGTGAGACACAGTCGCGAGTCGCTCGCAGACTTGAATGAGGCTGATATTACACATCCTGGTAATTGACCGCGATAATGAGATGAAGTCAAACATAAACGGTAATTGTTATTGCGTAAAATTTTACAGCGCTTTACCGTAATACCGGTAACCGTTCCATCCCTAGTCTGAACAAGACAGCAGAGGACTTCACAGGACAGAATAGCACGAAAAAATTAATCTACAAAACATTCTTTCGATAAAACATACAGACTCACCTTCCCTCCAGGGGCTCCTTTACCGGGAGCCCCATCGGGTCCCCTGAGCCCAGGGATCCCCATGTCACCCTGGAGATGTTTGAAAAACAGTCAGAGAGGAGCAAAGAGGATGGACCAACTCGTATAGATGATAACAATGGTTAAAAAAGAAAGCAAGAACATGTTAGATGTCACCTTCGGTCCAGGTATTCCATCCTCTCCTGGCAGGCCTGATATCCCTGGTAAGCCCTTTGTTCCAGGTTCACCCTGAAAAGAAGAAAAATCAAACAAATGTGAACATTAAACAGCTTCACCCAACTGGTGATCGGTGCAGCAGGGCTCAGAGGACTCACCTTGGGTCCCGGTTCTCCCAGACCTCTTTCACCTGGCAGTCCAGGCTCACCTGTGGGACCCTGGTTCCCCTGAGGAAAGTGTTCACACAGTCAGTGGGGGGGTCAGAGTGATGCGTTCTCCATCCCATAATTGCTGCTCAAATTATAAATCAACTTAACAAGAAACCTTGTTTCCAGTTCAGGTCTGGTAGGTGTTCAAGGGTTAAAACAGGTGAAAAAAGCTGAAGTTTAGATCAAATCGCTTAAAAACAGTAAGAAGTGAAAGACACTGAAAATGAGCAATTCATTTTTAATACTTGAAAGAATTGAAGGCCCAAGAAAAACTAAATAAACTCATGAATTTAAGTAAAATTATTTAATGTTAGTGGAGTTTGTTGACGTGGTTACTTGAAGGAAATTTTTTATTATAAAAAAGAAGATTAAAAAGCTGAAACCTACAATATAATATATAATATAATAGTCCTACTTGTTTTAATGACAGTTTTTATTGTTTATTACTATTTATTGTTCCCAGAAAAATCACAAATTTCGCATAATTACAACTTTTTAACTTAATATTGTAACTTTTTGTAGTAAAATAATGACTTTTGCAAAAGTGCAACTTTTTGTCATAAAAAGTGATTTTTTTTTGTAAAAAAAATAAATAAATTTGACAGAAGAAATGACTTTATGCTGCAAAACAGCAAATTTTGTATAATTGCAGCTTTGTGTCCTAAAATCATAGCATTTTGTCCTAAAATCAGTTTTTGCAAAGTCGCGACCTTTTAAATTTTTGTTATAAAATATTTTAGAAAATTGCAACTTTCTGTCCTAAAATCAAATTTTTTTTCTGGTAAAATCACAAATTTCGCTGTGCTGCAACTTTGTGGTACAAAGCAAACATTTTTTGTAAAAACATAACTAATGATGTTTAAAACGTGCACGCCTGACTGTCAGTAGAAACTTTCTATGTTGTTGAGCCATTAGCTCCACCCCTTAGCAAGCCTCCAGGAGTCCAACCAATCAGAAAACAGCTGAGCCAAATCTGCTCATTATCAGGAAGATAATGACGAAGACGAAATAATTACAGGCTTTTGGAGTTACGCTGGATATAAAGCCACTCCAGGACTACCGCAGGTTCAGATTAGATGCTGAAAATGAGTATACTATGGATATTTCAAGCAGATCAGTACTTTTTTTTCTTCTTTGCCCTGATTTGGACTTTTGACTCAGTTCCAAATCTTTAAGTCCATATGTTGACCTGCCAAGGTGCTGCAGATGACTACAGAGAAAACTAAAGCTCCCAAGAAGCCCCAACGATATTTTATAATTTTATTATTATTTAATTTATTTTGTAATTTCCTAAAACAGCAGGACGTGTCACTTTTATTGTAGCTGCAACTGGGGGTGTGGAATATGGGAAAACTGGAATTCAAAACTATGACATTAAGGGTAGGACATGCGTAAATGGAAGTTTCTTAACTGAAAGTCTTTATCGAAAATATATTCTTAAATCAAAATAAATAACTGTTTCACGTTATGAGCGATTTACCAACGGCAGCTCCTACAGTCAGCTGAGCCTCATCCATTCATGAACTGATCAAAACATAATCAGTGTTTTGCTTTTGGTTGGTGAGGTCAACGTCGTCCAGTTAGTGGATGTCCTTCGACTGTCTTACCTTCGGTCCTAACAGTCCAATACCCGGAGCACCTCTTGGTCCAGCTGGTCCAGGTGGGCCCCGGTCTCCCTAAAGAGAGAGAGGTTAAGTTGGAAAGCAAATGACTTAATCTCTCTGACAGTGAGACCAATGGCTTCGATTTTAGCTGTTGATTTCTTTCGTTCAAATAATTAGATGTTAAGTTGCTTTCATGTCACTTCAGGCTTAGAGAAACCAAAGAAGTATACAGTGATCCCTTGCCAATTTGCGGTTTAGGTTCCACGGTTTTAGTTATTTGCGGATTTTTCCGAAATACATAATATAATTTGAAAAAATTTTAAAAATCATGGAAACATCACAGGATGTTGTACGCGTTCTCTCACAGTGAAAGAAATGTTGTGAGCCAGCCTGGCCCCCATTAAGAAGGTGGCCTTATGGGTAATGATGTGGCCTTATGGGTAATGTAGTGTGTGTGTTGTAGGACGGCAGAAGAAAACGGGGTTAGATAAAAAGTGGAGTGAGCATCAACAGCAGCCCAGCGTGTATAGATTTACATTCTCTGTTAACTGACAGGAGCCCAACAATACAACCTGTGTGATGTTACAAGTTCCTGCAGTGCCAGAATAAAGTTCCCGTTCCATGCAGAGAAAACCAGACTGTTTCTTTTGTTGTTGTTAGCATGTTAGCCGCTAATTACCAGCCAAAAAATAGCACAATACCAGCAGTTTCTTTACTACGGTTCAGAGACCAGAGGCTGTGAAGTATGGAGCCCCCTTTGGGTCATAATTCAATGAATAAATGAGTCTATTATTATCAAATACAGGCGTTTATTATTATGAAATACGTATCCATTATTATGAAATGTTTCCCATTATTATGAAATACATGTTTATTATTATGAAATACTTCCCATTATTATGAAAAAATGTAATTATTATATAATATGTTTTTATTATTATTTAATCTTAGTTTAATGCATAATAGTTTATTTCAGAATGGCTTTTGTATTTAAGAATGAGTTTTTACATAATTGCTTCCTTTTTCATAAGAATGAGCTTTTACATAATAATGACATAATAATGATAATAATGATAATGATAATGATAATAATGATAATGATAATAATGCCACTGGGCGGGACCAGTGGTTGACCTGCACGCTCATTGGCTGATCCTTCTCCATTCTACGCTCTGACATCGACTAGTTGGTGGGGGACTCACATCGAGCCTGTTAGCTCTCTTTCGGAGTAAGTTAGAAAAAGACCTTTCTCCTGTCGCCATGCCGTCAAAATCAAGTTTTCCCTACATTTCGCGCTACGTTTCTTAGTCGATGTCAACTTTTAACCGTAAACTGAGGTGCATTCTGCCACCTACTGGCCTGGAGTATATACATCGCACCTCTCGCCCACTATCGATATTCACTGTTCTGTTGCTTATGCCTGAATGAAAGAGCAGCCAGTCACATAAATGGCTCCGCCCTCTCTGCTGTGATTGACACACAAATCATTCTTATGAAGAACGAATCCATTATTATGTAAAAGCTCATTCTTATGAAAAACAAAACCATTATCATAATAATGGGAAATATTTCATAATAATAGACTTATTTATTCATTGAATTATGACCCAAACGGGGCTCCATAGTGAAGGTAACAGAAAGACCACAGTTGAGCCTTTGTCTTGTTTCGCTGCGGTGTATCGCTACTTTTTTGGGGTTTTTAAACATATTTTAAACACATTATTGAGGCTCGGGGGGCTCCGGCTCCAGTTGGCGGATTTTGATTTTCGCGGTCCCCATTAACCGCGAAAAATAAGGGATCACTGTATTATACCAAAGATTGTAGAGAGCTGCTGATCACTGGGAACAAATTAAAGAAAAAGGACACTCAAGCTCTGTGAAGATTTTACATTATTCTACTGAGTTAATTAGTAACAGCAGCTAATCAACGACGTGGGGCAGCAGTCTCAATCACTTCCTCTTTGACACTGTTCCCTGAACCACTGCCCCACGTCTCCCCCTGGAGCTCCGCTAAAGGCAGGGTAAGTGATTTCTCGGTGTCACCTATATTGATATTTGAGACAAAACATCGACGAAACACAGAGACCTGGGCTCCTCCCCCCACCTCCGTTCAGTCCTCCAGTGGTTTGGAGAGCTGGATTATTTTTATTAAAGTCATGAGATGGGCAACCAGTGGATGGTTCTGGTTCAGAAATCACACAGAATACCTCACCCTGCCTTTAGAGGTGGTGTAGATGATCCTATCAAGAAGCATTTTTTGTTGTATTTGATAAAATTGTGTTGATTGGCTGAATCTGAGACGTCGACGTCCTGCAGAGACTGGATGAAAAACATCTTTCTGCGGGGCTTTAACGGTTTGGATAACGTTTGTTTCCGGTACGAACATCAGCAATCTAGTTTGTACCTTTTCTCCTTGAAGTCCCATCCCAGGAGGACCAACCGGACCTTGAGACCCAGGTGATCCACGGTTACCCTGGCAAAAAAAACAACCGCAGTGAATAATCCAGCTCTGAACACTGGAAAACAAAGAAGTCAAAACACAGAAGATGCTTCAGAATCTGTAGATGTTCGTCCTGAAGTTGAGTGAACATCGAAGTTGGGATGTTCCTTCACCTTGTCACCTTTAACTCCAACACCAGCAGATCCGCGACTCCCCGGTGGACCAACAAATCCTCGATCGCCCTGAAACAAAGGTGAAGGACCTGACACATCACTGCTGTCTTAATTTAGTTCTCTGACCTGCATGAAGATATAAAGACTCAAGACTGAGGAAACACTGAAGGTGGCAGATTTCAGTGGTTGTTTCAGTCGTGGTGTTGGTGGATAAAACCAACATTAAACATCTGCCAGTCATGATTTCAGCACCGCTGTTTTGGGCCATCACATGATCAATGACCAAAGACGCTGCTCACTTTCGGTCCAGGGAGCCCCTCTCCAGCAGGTCCAGGGTCTCCTTTTGGTCCAGGTGGCCCCAATGGCCCCTGAAAGAGAGACAGCTCCTGATCAAAAACTAGCTGTAAGCAAAGATGTAGCCAACCTGCTCTGGGGTTACAGTGGGGGCTGTTTTTTTTTTCTTTTTTTTAAGATTTAATTTCCAGAGGATCTCAGCATCTGTATATATCCATCCATCCATTTTCTATACCCATTTCATCCTTGAAGGGTCACGGGGATCTGCTGGAGCCTATCCCAGCTGTCTACGGGCAAAGCACGGGGAGAACATGGAAACTCCACACAGAAAGGCCCCAAGGTTCAATCCAGGACCCCCCCCCTGCCGAGGTTCGAACCAGGAACCTTCTAGCTGTGAGGCAACAGTGCTAACCACTAAGCCACCGTGTTGCCCTATATCTAAATCTATATCTAGCTGCTGTATATATCTATATCTATATCTGACAACAGGTATGTGATGCTTCTAGGGCTGGGCAAGTTAACGTGTTATTATCGCGTTAACTCATTAATTTATTAATGCCGACATTTATTTTATCGCGCGTTAACGCATGTTGCTCACATGTTTTTGTTTAGAAAAGTCTGTTACTGGTAAAAAAAAAAGCTTAAACAGACATGGAGAACGGTAAAAATCTGTGAACTTTACAGTTCAGGTAGCAACTCAGGTAGTAATATTAACAATTCTGTCTGAAAAAAAAAAACAATTCTGGACTGCAACAAAACTTTGTGGTCATTCGTCCATGTTCCATCAGATCTGCTCCATGTGTTCACTGTCCTGCTGTTCTCTAGCTGGTTACTGCAGTGCGGCTCCATCTAGTGGCACAGATGTGTAATGACAACAGAAAGTCCAGTCCTCCATTATAAAACTAATTCAGTTCTGTGGCCCGTTTTTCATTTCGTATTTTTGATCCAAGTCTAAAATTTATAATATTTATATGTCATTCTATTGTGCATTTATTCCATTTTAGTACCTGTTCTATATTTTTCTTTATTTCCTATATTTCTATATTTTTCTTATATCTTATATGTTTATATGTTCTGCACCAGACATCAAGCTAAATTCCTTGTATGTGAAAACGTACCTGGCAATAAAACTGTTTCTGATTCTGATTCTGATTTCTGATTTCTGAAATGGAAATATTTTTCATTTTTTGTGTTAGATTAAAAAACAAAAAACGTAATAAAATGTAATTTACTAATTTTTGATTGATACACGTATTGGTAAAGTTACTGAACTTTAACATGAACAGTGATCGACAGTGATCAACACTGATCGACAGTGATTGACAGTGATTGACAGTAATCAACAGTGATCAACAGTGATCGACAGTAATCAACAGTGATCGGCAGTAATCAACAGTGATCGACAGTAATCAACAGTATTCAACAGTATTCAACAGTGATCGACAGTAATCAACAGTGATCGACAGTAATCAACAGTGATCGGCAGTAATCAACACTGATCGACAGTGATTAACAGTAATCAACAGTTATCAACAGTAATCAACAGTGATTGACAGTGATTAACAGTAATCAACAGTAATCAACAGTGATCAACAGTGATCGACAGTGATCGACAGTGATCAATAGTGATCGACAGTAATCAACAGTGATCGACAGTGATTGACAGTGATCGACAGTGATCAACAGTGATTGACAGTGATCGACAGTGATCGACAGTGATCAACAGTAATCAACAGTGATCGACAGTGATCGACAGTGATCGACAGTAATCAGCAGTGATCGACAGTGATCGACAGTGATCGACAGTAATCAGCAGTGATTGACAGTGATCAACAGTGATCAACAGTGATCGACAGTGATCGACAGTAATCAGCAGTGAGCAACAGTGATCGACAGTGATCAACAGTGATCGACAGTGATCGACAGTGATCAACAGTGATCGACAGTAATCAACAGTGATCGACAGTGATCGACAGTAATCAGCAGTGATCAACAGTGATCGACAGTAATTAGCAGTGATCGACAGTGATCAACAGTGATCGACAGTGATCGACAATGATCGACAGTGATCGACAGTAATCAAAAGTGATCAACAGTGAGCGACAGTGATCAACAGTGATCAACAGTGATCAACAGTGATTGACAGTGATCACTGTCGATCACTGTCGATCACTGTTGATCAACAGTAATCAACAGTAATTAACAGTAATCGACAGTGAGCGACAGTGATCAACAGTGATCAACAGTGATCAACAGTGATCAACAGTGATTGACAGTGATCACTGTCGATCACTGTCGATCACTGTTGATCAACAGTAATCAACAGTAATTAACAGTAATCGACAGTGATCGACAGTAATTGACAGTGATCAACAGTGATCAACAGTGATCGACAGTGATCAACAGTAATCAATGTATCTTCGTACTAACCGGCAGTCCTGGTTCTCCGGTCCCAGCAGGACCCATGGGTCCCTGTTTTCCCTGAATGCCCTTTTCACCCTGTAAACAGCCAACAGCTTCAGTCAGCGACTCAGTGATGAGCAGAAAATGCAATCAATGGCTGATTATCTTCCTTCTCCAGAAAACACAACTCAGCTGAATCTTCCCTGAAGGTGGAAACCGCTCGAAAATGATCTGTCTTAAAATATTTCTGAATAAACCATAAAAGAGTGGGGGTGGGTGGGGGGTTATTTTGACCAAATGAAAAGGAAAAATAAACGCGCAGACATCCTGTTTGACCAGGATCACAGGGCTGTAGAGGACACTCTTACAGGAATATATGAAACAGTCACCTTTGCTCCTGGAAATCCGATCCCGTTGTCTCCTGGTGGTCCAGGAACACCGATGTGACCTCTGTCTCCCTGTAAAAAGATAAGATACGGTAAGATAATTCAGAGCAGATGAAGACAGTAAACGATCATGTTCCTTTTGATCACTCTGGATCTGTCTCTTGGGTTTTGGTTTGGATGTTTGTCATTTCATTTCAGGTTATCAGGATTTGGTTTTTTTAATCAGTAATCCTTTGACAGTATATGAACCCTCCTTGATTTCTGTTGTTTCTGGTCAGATCTTCTGAATCGACTCTAACTGGGGACTAAAATGTTGTTGCAGTTCCTCTACTGACCACCAGGGTCCGGCTCCAACAGTGAGTCCAACGTTGGACAAGAAATAAACACATTTACAGTCTGGTACAAAAAACAGCTTTGGTATCTGTATAGCCAGATTTACATCCGTGATATTATTATTATTTTATTTTTTGTGCCACATCATATTAAATCAGTGTTTCCCAAAGTGTGGGCCGCGGCCCCCTGGTGGGCTGTCGCAGTACTGCGGGTGGGCCGTGAGAGGTCATTTAAATTAAACAAATATATTTATAAATGCTGAATCTTTTTAAAATATGTTTTTAATTACTGTAAAATATTAATATGATTAAAAAACATTAAGACGTAACAAAAAAAAAACAGTTAAGTGTTATTCTACTGTCATCTTAACTTAATATGACAAGTGTCACCTTATTAGTTGACCCCTCACATTATTATCGGATCATGGTTCCTGGTCCTGAATGTTGATCACAGTTGTGATTAAAGGTTCTGGTGGGCTGCAGAGATTTTTCACATTTCAAACTGGGCCTTGGTATTCTGAAGTTTGGGAATGGCTGGTATATTGCATAATACATGTCTAATGATTAAACATTTTGCGAGTAGCTTTCAGGTGTGTGTTTTGTTGGAATCAGTGAAGCTTTGAAAGATCTTGTATCTGGGATGAAGGATAGTATTCTGAGAAGATTTATCTCCCAAAACTTCCACACACATAAAAATGTTACATCAAAACTTTTGATTTGATGACACTTTATCTGACAGGGTCGAACTAAATTGGTCTCATACGTGATACATGATCATATTTGTTAAGGAAATAAATAAAAGGTAAAGTTTTACTGGCAAAGCTGGACATTTGACGCTCTGACCATATGGAGCCCCGTTTGGGTCATAATTCAATTAATAAATGAGTCTATTATTATGAAATACAGGCGTTTATTATGAAATACGTATCCATTATTATGAAGTGTTTTGCCATTATTTTGAAATACATGTTTATTATTATTAAATATTTCACATTATTATGAAATATATGTGTATTATTATGAAATATTTCCCATTATTATGAAAAAAATGTAATTATTATGAAATATATGTTTATTATTATTTAATCTTAGTTTAATGCATAATAGTTTATTTCAGAATGGCTTTTTTTTTTTTTATCTATGAATGAGTTTTTACATAATTGCTTCCTTTTTCATAAGAATGAGCTTTTACATAATAATGACATTCTGCCACTGGGCGGGACCAGTGGTTGACCTGCACGCTCATTGGCTGATCCTTCTCCATTCTACGCTCTGACACCGACTAGTTAAAATGATAATTTATCAGGCGATACTATTTTGACCCGATTTGACGAGGTTTTAGAAATGGTCGGGATGATAGAGGCCTTTGAAAATGTTACTGTTGATGATGCCACTATCCATATTCACTGTTCTGTTGCTTATGCCTAAATGAAAGAGCAGCCAGTCACATAAATGGCTCCGCCCTCTCTGCTGTGATTGACACACAAATCATTCTTACGAAAAACGAAACCATCATCATAATAATGGGAAATATTTCATAATAATTAACGCCTGTATTTCATAATAATAGACTCATTTATTCATTGAATTATGACCCAAACGGGGCTCCATCTGACCAAAGTGGTTGTGTGATTTAGGATATTGCTGCACTCTGCTGTCGCTACCACCAGGGGGCATCGGTGGCAGGAGTTTTCACATCCTGTCCAGGAAAAAAAAAAGTTTTTAAAACTTTGAGAGACTTACTTTTGGTCCTGCTGGTCCCTCAGGACCCACGTCTCCCGTTGGTCCATCTAGACCCTGTAAAAATATATATTTTTTAAATTAAAAAAGTCCTCAGTTTGGCACAGAAATCCTGCTCAGCATCATCAATAACACTTTCCACACTGGTCTGCAGCCTCCTCCGACGTGCAGCAACAGATACGAACTACAGACGGAGCTTCGCGCCGAAGGGCCGACCCGCGGGTCCCCAAACGAACGACCGCGGGACAAAAAACTCTCAGCGGGATTAACATTAACATGCACGGCTTTCATTCCGTTGGGTTTTCATGCCTCGCTCACAAAACAACAAGGTTGAACCAACACTGCGACGGTAGCACAGGAGAGGAAGAGTGGCGACCAGACCGCCGCGCTAATCCCATCACACAAAGTCTGTTCCTGCAGAAGAATAATATCCTGCAAGCCTGGTTTCACAGCTATGGCGTCGGGATTACCCTTAATCCAATATTCACATTCCATTAGTGCAGAGATGAATAACACTGCCATTTTTTTTCATACAGGAGAGGCAACCAGACTGTCTGGTGAGCATGAACCTTGATGTCTATGAATTAGGCAGCAGACTGTACATTCAGAGGTGTGAAGAAACAGCATGCCGACCTGATGGCGGACTTTCACGGAAAGCATGGAAGAGCATAAAATGACCAGTCAAATGGATACGGAGAAATCTCAGCAGAACTTGAGATCACAGGAGGTACGAGGCTAATACCGGTATTACAAGGGTCACAGATGTTCAAACCGAAGACTCTGTGAAGTGAAGACTACCTCTTCTCCTTTTGGTCCGGATGGGCCTGGAGGTCCCTCGGGTCCCTGTAAGATATCACTTCATTTATCAGCAGAACACCTTGTGTGATATTTAATGAGATATTAACGTAAATGATGGACATACTCTGGCACCCTTTTCTCCAGGAGGGCCACACTCCCCTCTCTCCCCCTGAAAGACCAAACACATCCGGTTACTCCTCCGTGACAGGAATCTTCATCAAGAGAATGAAACGGCTGGCGGCCGTTAGGTGCACCTCACCTTGTTGCCCTTATACCCTGGAGGGCCCTGAAAAAGTTTTAAAGTCAGTGTTTCATTCAGTGATGATTGAAAGTTGAGTGAGAAAATATGGGGGGGGGGTTTTTACCTGTGGACCATCAAGTCCAGGTCGACCGTCAAAGCCGGGTTCTCCCTTTAGACAGAAAAGAAAAAGCTTCACTGAGTGATTTCTGCTTCTGCGTGGAAAACATGGCGTGCGCGACACATGCAGCCTACGTAAAGGACCCGTGCTGAAGCTGGTGTTCGTGCTTGTTCATTGCTGTTTATGTAATTACACCACCAAACACTAGGTGGCAGCACGGGTTCTCTTCTGCAGCGCTGTAGCCAGCAGCGTAGAGCTTCCTTTTGTTTACTTCCTTTATGTTAGCTCAGATGCAGCAACGAAGCAAACGTAGCGTAACTTAATGGAGGTTGGGGCTAAAACTTTTACAGTAGTTACAGAAAGCTATCCAGTTGGTGTTTATTAGGGCTGGGCAATGATTAAAAATTTTAATCGCGATTAATCCCATTATTTCCCTAATTAATCACGAATAATCGCATTGTATACGGAAAATCAAATAATGAATTCAAAAGTAGTGTAAAGGTCACTTTTATTTAAATGTTCTGCTGCCATATGAACTAAAGTGTCATAACATTTGTTGTTCAAACACTTTTAACATCAGCACTTGTCAGTGACAAATATTTAGTGTAAATCTCATCTTAAAAAATGTAAAATAAAATAAAGCTTATTGCCACTGCCAGGGCATTAATGTCATCCTGTTTTTATAAAAAAAATTAAAAAAGTCTACAAACAAAATCCAACAAAATCAGAACATTAAAACAGGTCATTTCTGAGGTAACAGCAGAAACTTTTAACGGGGAGTTAAACTTGTCAGTTGTTACAAATAACCTTGTTTCTGTTGAATCCTCCGTCTGGGAGAACTTTAAAATAAAAATGTCCATGTTAAAGTTCAGTAACTTTATCAATCCATGTATCATTCATTCTTTCAAATTTTCAATTTTCAATCAAAAAAAAAAAAAAAAAAAAAAAAAAGTTACATTTTATGACATTTTTCGTTTTAATCCAACACAAAAAACGAAAGAAAAAAAGCCTGTTTTTATTAATATTTAAATTTCAGACTTGTATCAAAAATATGAAATGAAAAAATGGGCCACAGAACTGAATTTGTTTTATAATGGAGGACTGGACTTTCTGTTGTCATTACACATCTGTGCCACTAGATGGAGCTGCACTGCAGTAACCAGCTAGAGAACAGCAGGACAGTGAACACATGGAGCAGATCTGATGGAATATGGAGGAATGACCACAAAGTTTTGTTGCAGTCCAGAATTTTTTTTTCAGACAGAATTGTTAATATTGCTACCTGAGTTGCTACCTGAACTGTAAAGTTCACTGATTTTTACCGTTCTCCATGTCTGTTTTTACCTTTTCCTTATGTTTACCTGCCAATTATCTTCCGGTTCCGCAGCAGCCAGAAACAGACTTTTCAAAACAAAAGCATGTGAGCAACATGCGTTAACGTGCGATAAAATAAATGTTGGCGTTAATAAATTAATGCGTTAATGCGATAATAATGTGTTAACTTGCCCAGCCCTAGTGTTTTACTTGTTATTTGTACCACTTTGCAATAACACCACCAACCACTAGATGGCGGTGCAGGTTCTTTTCTGCAGAGCTGCAGTTTGTAGTGCTGAGGTTCTTCTTTACTTCCCGTCTGTAGGTCAAACACGGGACCGGAGCGAATCAAGCAGATCTTCATGTGAGCTGGAGCTGATAAATGTTGATATGCATAAAACAAAACTTGGTTGCCCCTTTAAAATTCAGGTTCTCTACCAGAGGCCTGGAAGCTGGATGATTCCACACAATCATAGTCATGAAAAACCAAACAACGGTTTTCTGAGACAGTATGTGATGCAGAAAATGATTTTTAATGCTATATTACCCACCGTCTGGCTGTTCGTCACTTGAGCATTCCTTTACGCAGCACAAATGAAACCAGAGGAAAAGTCAATGAAGCTATGATGTCCTTCAAAAGCCCCCCAGAGAACCCTTGGAACGGTTTGGTCCAACTGTACTTTGAGATATATGAATGAAACCGCCTTTTGTTACCACTTACCCTCCCTCCTTTTTGACCAGGCGGTCCCGTTTCCCCCGGGTCGCCGTTTCTGCCCTGCACACAGAACAAGTAAGTCAGAATTAAAAGCTGCGGAACAAACCGAGACAACGGCTGAAAAAGAAGCGCTGCCCTCGAAAACTTACGGGACTTCCTGGAGGGCCTCGGTCTCCTTTTTCGCACAAACACACCCGAGGACACTAACGGAGGGAGGTCGGAAGTCAGTGCGGTGCATTTACATCACGTCACGTAGAGAAATAACATCCCGAACTGCATTTAAGAGCTTACCTCCTCCAGGGCAACTTCACTCTGCAAGGAAAACACAACATAAAAAATAGTCAGGGTTCAGTTACAGTGGACAACGATACATGATTTGTTGATGGCTGATTAACTTCAGAGGGAGCTATGGAGGGAAAATATTCCCCCTTTTGACCGTCGCTATGCAGTTTATCCACCTCTTTATTTTTCTTTCTTTTTTTAGGGCGGCTAGTCTTTCTGAAAACGCTGCTGTAAAAGTACTTGGTGGTGGTAGACCTGATGATCCACCAAATCGCCGATATCGATATCAATATCAATATCGATATCGACATCAATATCGTCATCAATATCAATATCAAATATCAATATCAATATGGATATCAATATCGATATCCATATTTATATTGATGTCGATATTGATATCGGTATCGATATCGATAATGATAATGATAACGATAACTATATCGATATCGATATTGGCAATTTGGTGGATGTGGATGGAGCACCAGCAGCAGGGAAGTTAGCTCCAGAAATTCCATATAGAATTATTTTAAACCACTACTCCCACTACAGAATTAAATTAGTTTGTACAGGGACAAGAGGATAAGGGGAAGGGTAACGCAATCGTCTGTGACGCGACACTTGATCTCACACAGTGTGGGAGAGTTTTGTTGAGTTTAAAGGACAGAAAAAAGGTTTTATTGACGTGAAAAACATCTGTGTTTCCAGGCACAGGTACCCCCCTTACCTGAGCTGGACACTCACCATCGCTTTGATCAGCTTCTCCTCCAGCTGGGCGTCCTGGAGACTCTGGACGTACTGCTGGGCGGGGGTGCTGGCAATGGTCCGGAGCTTGGCGGCGTTCTGATTCTGGGCGACATCGGACAACCCAATGACGAAGAACTTGATGCCGTAGCTTTTTGCCTCGGCCGCCGCCGGAAACACGTCGGGGTTACGCGGGTGATCGACGCCGTCGGTCATCAGCAGCGCCACCCTGACGCTGTTCTTGGGCGTCTCCTGCAGCAACAGCTGCGTGGCGTTGGTGATGGCGTAGGTGGTGTAGGTGCCGTGGCCGATGTAGTACATGCTGCTGACTTTGTCGTGGAACGAATCCAGGTCTTTCCAGGCTGAGAATCTGTGCTCCATGTACACAGAGCTGCTGTACTGAAGGGCCGCCATTCGCACCTTCATCTTCCAGTTCACCTTAAACTTGGAGCTCACCTGCAGCATGGCAAGCTGGGTGCTGAAGCTCAGCACGAAGGCCTTCTGCCGCTCGAACAAGAGAAACGTGGCGCTCTCGGAGCTGTCCAGGATGAAGACCACATCCAGTGAGCATGTCAGAACAGCTGCAGAAGGAAATGACAAAAAATCTGAAGCGATGCCAAAGACTGAAGCTGGATGCTGAAAGTAATTCTCCGTGTTCTTTTATCTGGTGCCATTGACGAGACTAGAAACAAAGGTCAATTAAAGAGTTTAATGCAATCATGAAATACAAAGATTCAATATGCCATGCAGAATATTTTAATCAACCGATGGTACATCTCCCTGACGCCACAAGAGATGCCAGGGAAATGCACGCTGGGTGTCAGATTGTGTCCGTTCTTCAAAGATCCAGAGGAGGCGGATCCTTGGTTCTTCTGAGTTTTATGGCTCTTTGTCTTCGAGTCCAGATGGTAAGCAGCTCTTCAGTCCAGTCCAGGAATGGGATGTCCCTAAATGTGTTTATCTATGCTGTCACAGACTGTTGGGGGTTGGGGAGGATGTTCCAGTCGTTTAAGTCATAAAACCTAAACCTGAGGTCATAAAAGAAGACTGCATTCCTACATGCCATAAAGTTTAGTTTTAACAATTAAACAGTCCTCAGATAATTTTAATCCTAACATTGCATAAGATTTTGATTTCAGGGTGTTTCTGGTCTTTTAACAGCAATGCAGATAATAAAGTTTTTCCCTTTAGATGACTGTAAGTGTTTCTGAACAAGACACTGAATCCAGAGTCGCTCCCGGTCATCAGAAGACCAGCAAACCTCTGACTGTTGGTAATGTGAGTGAGTCAAAAGTGTAATAAAATATAATTGCAGCCTGTGCAGCGATGCTCTGTGGTGAAGCCATGAAGAGTCCGTTTACTGGAACTTTAGCATTAGCATTATTAGCATTAGCATTATTACAATATCAATATCATGAGAAATAAAATGTTATAAATGGCAGTCTATTATTTTACAAGTGCAGTATAATAACACTAAATGTCAATAATAAATTTCGCAAATCATTCTGTTTTTAAAAGAAATAAAATCTTAGTGCATGAAGAGAAATAGTGCATTTTAGGGATGCACGAACTGTTTTTTAAAACCGATACCGATACCGATAACACACACATATACCTAAGATCATTACATCAATACTATGAACAAAACCAAAAATAGTTTTGATTTTTTTAAATGAACAGATATTTATTTTTTCCAATGAAAAACTATTGTCAAGCTTCTTAAACATTTTTGTAAAGCTATCAAACAAACCTATTTGATATCTCACATTAACTTAAATAAGGTTCATTACTGACTGATATAAAAAATAAAGGCTCCTTGAACTGATGGAAATACATGCATCAGAATTACTAACTGAAAAAGATTAACATTTAAAGGATTTTGGCTTTGGGGTTCATTTAAATTAATACCTTTAATTAAAGTAAATGAGGTTCAGTAGTTTTTATTTTTTAATCTCATGGAAGCTTTAGATGAGAGGAATGAGGGAGAGGAGAGGGTAGACTGCTGCTGGCTTGCGCACATTAGCATTAGCTTCCGTTAGCTCACGTTAGCGCGATTTTGAAACTCTGTGGAAGTGATTGTTATGTTGTAGGTGGCTGATCAGGTTTTACGTATTAAAGCTTGTGCTTCCCTCCTCGTAGAATTCACTCGGAGGATTCGTCACAAATAACCACCAAACTATCTTCTTCTGAAACTTTAACGAAGTTCCACGCCGCCATGTTTGTTTTGATCAGTACTCTGTGCTGCAGGCTGCATTCAAGGTGTAACGTAAATTCCCACGTTCCCTCGTTTGCTAGTTGTTCTTTCAGCCTTTTCTGTTTTTTTCTTTTTTTATGTGTAACATGCCGGAAAAATACTGCGAATATCGATTCAAGTTAGCAACTATTAAAATTATGACCGAGTTGACAAGTTGTTTTCTGGCATGAGGGGGTATTCTTGATTTTCCTTATTGAGTAATCATTTTTCTGATTATGCCGACGTCACTTGAACATAACATTCACTGCCGGTCATTCAAGGCCCAGAGGGAGCGAAGCACTGCTGTGTTGACAAAAATATATATGTTATCGGGGCTAGTCGTCGTGATATCGTACTTATCGGGATGACGTCATAATTTCCTGTTATCAGCCCGATAGTTATCATCCGATAGATATCGTGCACCACTAGTGCAATTAGTTTTTTAAGCTTTTTACTGTCAGAGGTAAAGTACTGGCCGATGCTGTGAGGTCGTCGTCAAAGCTAACTCAAACCCTTGTAGAAGGTTCCAGATGTGTTTGGGAAGGATCTCCTGTGTTCCAGCAGATCTGAAGTCTCCTCCTTTCCTCACATCAGCTCCATCATCTCCAGAACAGAACCAGTCTTCTTCATCAGTTTCTTTGATGCTGCTCCTCCAACATACTGATGGACTGATCTTCTTCATCTCTGACCATACATCTACGTTGCTCTGCTGGAGCTTGTTCTCCATCTTTCTCCTGCTCACCGCTTCCTCTAATCTTGACTTTCAGTTGTTTTTGTCCTGACCTCAGCAATTCTCTGTCTCCATCCCTGAAGGCTCTTTTTTTCTTGTTCAGGAAGTCTTTCAGGTCTCTGGTGGTCAGGGCCGGCTCTACCCAATTTGGTGGCGAGATTACACCCCGGTGCCCCCCCCCCGCCGCCGCCGCCGAGCCCACTGCAATTCAATGACAACAACCAACTGAGCAATCACGACAGTTTAATTTGAGCATTTGAACAACGACAAACTCAACGGTAACAACAGTTACTTTCAACTAAACTTGTCTTTTAACTAAAGACAACAAGTTTACAGAAAATTATTATTTTATTATTGTTTTCCCTCAAGGCAAAGGGGAACTGGCAGCGCCCTTCCAGCAGATGGCGCCCTAGGCGGCCGCCTATATCGCCTATGCCAAGAGCCAGCCCTGTTGGTGGTGCAGGGTTTGTTCTTGGTGAAGCACCTCACTGTTCTGGTGCAGGTTTATAATAGTTTTGGACTTCCATTAGTTTTAGTTGTTATTTAGTTTTTAGTTTAGTTTTTCCAAATTCAGTTAGTTTTAATTCGTTTTTAGAGCATTTTGCTAGTTTTTATTTGTTTTTGTTTTGAAATACTTAGTTTTAGTTTAGTTTCTATTAGTTTCAGCGTTAGTTTTAGTTTTATTTTGTAAATTAGGGTTGTAATTTTGGTTCAAGTGAAGCACTGAACTTTTTGAAGGCTATCGAATCACAAAGTCGTGTTTACATTCTGGTCTCAATAAACATATTTATCAATGCATCTTCCCTCTTGTGGTGTTCCTGCGTATTTACTGACCAGCAGCTATCTGGTCTCCGGTGGAAACAGTCCATTATAGTTGCTGTTTTCTCCCGTTCCTTCCCAACGCTGACTGGCCTGCAGCTGTAGCTTCTCTTTCCAGGGGGCTAGCTTAGGCTAGCTTATCCAGCTAGTCTTGGTTAGCCTTCTTTCCAGGGGGCTAGCTTAGGCTAGCTTATTCAGCTAGTCTTGGTTAGCCTTCTTTCCAGGGGGCTAGCTTAGGCTAGCTTATCCAGGTAGTCTTGGTTAGCCTTCTTTCCAGGCGGCTAGCTTAGGCTAGCTTATCCAGCTAGTCTTGGTTAGCCTTCTTGTGTGAGGTTTTCAAATGAACTTTCAGATTCGTGGGTTTTTTCTCCTTGAGCAGTATTCCACACATTGTATCACCTGCTTCTACAACAAGACACTTATTTTTATCGTTAACACAGTCATAGTCAAAGAAATCCCAAATAGGACTGAGACGCTTTCTCCCAACTTTTGCCGCAGCCATCACTGCTGATCACTTTTTTTTTTTTTGCGGTTGTTGTTGTACAGCAGAGCGAAGTTACTAGATTTCAAACATTTATGAGGAAAAAAATTACAAACATGAAAACGAAGGACGTTCTTGATATTATTATAGTTAATTTTAGTTCGTTTTATAAACACATAATACAGTTTTAGTTAGTTATCGTTTTTTTTTTAAACTCATTTTTATTTTATTTCAGTTAATGAAAATGTTTTTTCTATTCTAGTTTTCGTTATTTTATTTGTTTTCATTAACGATAATAACCTTGTTCTGGTGGAGGTGGTGTTGATGTGGTCAGTAACACCTCCATGTGGATCAAAGAGTCTTTCCCAGTCTGGAGCCTCAAAACACCCCTGTAGAGGTTCTTCAGCTTCCTCTGACCTCCTCCTCACAGTCCTTTTGGTCACAGGTTGCCTCTGGATGACGGGTTTATAGGTCGAGGAGAGATAAACCAGATTATGATCAGCTTTGATCATAGCAGGTTGTACAGAGGAGCTGCAGCTGACAGTTCGATATCCAGCTGCAGAAATGTTGTTTCACAGTCGCATGTCCTGCTGGTCACCACCGTCTGTTGGTGACCAGCAGCCACAATACCACCACCTTTGATTTTCCCGCTCACATCTCTGTCCTTCCTCATTATCTGAAATCCAGGCAGAGAGACGCTGGAGTCTGGAAGCATGAATGTCATCATCATCATCATCGGGTCTCTTGCTCAGCGCCAGGGGTGACGCCATGCGTAGAGGCAGTTTCACCAATCTTCTCCATTTGGGTCGGTCCAGTGCTAGAGGCTTCAGTCAGAGACAAGCCTAGTTGGTGTAGGTGCTGGCAGATTTGGGGTCAAAGTGGAGGATAGAAATAGTGGGATGTTCGGGAGGGAGTCTTTTGAGATGGCCATACCAGCGCATCCATCGCTGTGCTGCCAGTTGGGACGCGGGGGGTTGTTGGGTGCTTTCTCGCAGCAAGATGTTGGAGACCCCGTCTCGCCACTTCATTCCTTCAATTGTACGCAGAGCTCTGCTGTCAAACCCATCAATTCTGGCTGCCATGGTCTTGTTGGGAGGCCACGTTTCCGCTCCGTAGAGAAGGATAGAGAGGACTGAGGTGTTGATATGGAGTGGTGTCTCCACAGTGGCTTCCAGAGGGTTTTCACGGCACTGGCTGCCAGGGCACGTCTCCGGTTTATTTCCGTTGTGATGTTGCCATTGTTGGCGATAATGGATCCGAGGTAGGTGAAGGAAGTCACGAACTCAACTTCCTCTCCACTGATCTGCAACGGAGGGGGGGCAGCGCCTCTGATGAGCATCAATTTTGTTTTGAGCCAGCTGACCTTTAAGCCGAGTTTGTTGGCCTCTTCTTGGTAGATTTCCAAGGCATCCTTTAACTGATCTGATGTGGTGTCATCTGCGTGTTCCAGATCTGTGAGGAGGTAATTGCCTAGTTGAACCCCAGAGATACGTGCACAGGTCCGTTCCATCAGGTGGATGCAGTTAAAGAGGTCTGGTGCAGCTACGCATCCCTGTCTTACTCCACTGTTGATTGAGAACTAGGTGGAGTTCTTGCCGTCTACACGCACGCAACTTTCGGCTTCACTGTAGAGCTTTTGAAAGAGGGCGGTAATCTTTCTTGGGACTCCGAGGATGCTGAGGATCTTCAAGAGGGATTCGTGGTCCACGGTGTCAAATGCTACCTTAAGGACAAGAAAGGCTATGTAGAGTCTTTCTTGACCTCAAATGCTACCTTAAGGTCAAGAAAGGCTATGAAGAGTCTTTCTTGACCTCAAATGCTACCTTAAGGTCAAGAAAGGCTATGAGGAGTCTTTCTTGACCTCAAATGCTACCTTAAGGTCAAGAAAGGCTATGAAGAGTCTTTCTTGACCTTGAATACTACCTTAAGGTCAAGAAAGGCTACGTAGAGTCTTTCTTGACCTCAAATGCTTCCTTAAGGTCAAGAAAGGCTATGAAGAGTCTTTCTTGACCTCAAATACTACCTTAAGGTCAAGAAAGGCTATGAAGAGTCTTTCTTGACCTCAAATGCTACCTTAAGGTCAAGAAAGGCTATGAAGAGTCTTTCTTGACCTTGAATACTACCTTAAGGTCAAGAAAGGCTACGTAGAGTCTTTCTTGACCTCAAATGCTTCCTTAAGGTCAAGAAAGGCTACGAAGAGTCTTTCTTGACCTCAAATGTTGCCTTAAGGTCAAGAAAGGCTACGAAGAGTCTTTCTTGACCTCAAATGTTGCCTTAAGGTCAAGAAAGGCTACGAAGAGTCTTTCTTGACCTCAAAATCTACCTTAAGGTCAAGAAAGGCTACGAAGAGTCTTTCTTGACCTCAAATGCTACCTTAAGTTCAAGAAAGACTCTACGTAGCCTTTCTTGACCTCAAATGCCGCCTTAAGGTCAAGAAAGGCTACGAAGAGTCTTTCTTGACCTCAAATGTTGCCTTAAGGTCAAGAAAGGCTACGAAGAGTCTTTCTTGACCTCAAATGCTACCTTAAGGTCAAGAAAGGCTATGAGGAGTCTTTCTTGACCTCAAATGCTACCTTAAGGTCAAGAAAGGCTATGAAGAGTCTTTCTTGACCTTGAATACTACCTTAAGGTCAAGAAAGGCTACGTAGAGTCTTTCTTGACCTCAAATGCTTCCTTAAGGTCAAGAAAGGCTATGAAGAGTCTTTCTTGACCTCAAATACTACCTTAAGGTCAAGAAAGGCTATGAAGAGTCTTTCTTGACCTCAAATGCTACCTTAAGGTCAAGAAAGGCTATGAAGAGTCTTTCTTGACCTTGAATACTACCTTAAGGTCAAGAAAGGCTACGTAGAGTCTTTCTTGACCTCAAATGCTTCCTTAAGGTCAAGAAAGGCTACGAAGAGTCTTTCTTGACCTCAAATGTTGCCTTAAGGTCAAGAAAGGCTACGAAGAGTCTTTCTTGACCTCAAATGTTGCCTTAAGGTCAAGAAAGGCTACGAAGAGTCTTTCTTGACCTCAAAATCTACCTTAAGGTCAAGAAAGGCTACGAAGAGTCTTTCTTGACCTCAAATGCTACCTTAAGTTCAAGAAAGACTCTACGTAGCCTTTCTTGACCTCAAATGCCGCCTTAAGGTCAAGAAAGGCTACGAAGAGTCTTTCTTGACCTCAAATGTTGCCTTAAGGTCAAGAAAGGCTACGAAGAGTCTTTCTTGACCTCAAATGCTACCTTAAGGTCAAGAAAGGCTACGAAGAGTCTTTCTTGACCTCAAATGTTGCCTTAAGGCCAAGAAAGGCTATGAAGAGTCTCTCTTGACCTTAAGGCAGGGGCAGTGTCAGTGAAACACAATAAACTGTCTGAGATGTCCTCGTCAGAGCTTCAAGCTCGTCCATCTCGTCAGCGAGAGATCTCACGTTCTCCACTATGAAGGAGAGAAGAGCTGGTTTAAACCTCCTCTTCGTCTCTCTCCGCCTTGCTGCTGCTCTGCATCCACAGCGTCTCCTCCTCAACTCGCCGGGTATTTTCGGTCTCAGTCTGGGTATGATTTAGCTCTCAACTCTCTTGTTGCGGTGGTTATGCATCACAACAGGTGGTTAAAAAAAATGAAAAAGTAACCGAGAAAATTGCCACAAGCTGCACAGCAACCAAACCAGGATGAGACATAGTAAAAAAAAACAATGTTTTAAAAAAGTCATATTGGATGTTGTATCTTCTTCATATCATACCCTAGAATTTAAGCAACAATATTCCTGATTCTTTTTTTTGATCCGCCATTCTGTTAGAGCAAGTGTCAAACACAAGGCTCGTGGGCCAAATGTGACCCGCCACGTCATTTTATGTGGCCCTTGAGAGCTTGTGCATAATTGGCTTAAATTTTAAACCAATACACCGCTTTAAAGCACACATTGACAGGAAACTGCATCTCCCATAATGCATTTCGTCATTACCCACAACGATAACAGTATATCACCATGAGCAAGACATCAAGACGATTTTCAGAACTGATGGACTTGAGAAAGACCTTTACAAACTAACCCCAACATGTCTTTTTTATCATGAGGCAGTGTCAGTCGTGAAAGAGTACAATCTACGTCGGGATTTTGACATCAAACACGGAGCATGTTAAATTTGCTAAATTAGCCCACAAGAAAAACCAAGAATCGCTCCCGCTTCTGAAACCAAGGTAATGGATACTCTTACAACCACAAACCCTGAGTTTAATATAATTATGATTTAAATATTTGAAACTTGAATACATAATAAATACAGAAACAGTAATTTACTATATAATAAGGTGTAGTTTAATATATTTTGATTTACATTGGATTTTGTTACATTCATGCTGTCAATCTGGCCCTTCAACCATGATGCTGATGTGGCCCTCAGTGAAAATGGGTCTGACACCCCTGGTTTAGAGAGATTTAGCCCAAATTTTCTCTCTAATCCTTTCAGTTTTATTCACAGTTAATTCTGATGTAATGCGCAACGATGAGCCGAAACCTTGAAGCCACTGAGCAGTGACTTAAATGAAATTCATTATTAATATCTTAATCTGCCAGTCGATGGGAAACACCGATCAGCGAGTGAACAGTCAGTTTAAACCGGAAAAAATGGGACAAAGTTAAGATATTTAGGGAACCAGGCTGAGATGGTCAGGTATCTGGATCTGTGAGTCGGATCAACGTGTCCCGTGGGACATCGGTGGTCTGATCCTGGCGTGAACGTAGATGTTTGACGCTGGTCCAAACACGGCTGCAAACCGAATACGCACTCTCTCGGCAACAGTTTTCCTCGAAGCCAGCGGCCTTTTTCAACTGGATGATTGCGACTGAGAAACGTTCACAGTGGTTGGAACAAAATGACAAAGACTTCAAAGAGTTGACCTGGCCTCAAAGGTCTGAGATCTTGCTCATCTGTAGGATACGCTGGAAAAACAAGTCTGATCCATGGAGGCCCCGTCCCTCAACATAAAGGACATGATGGATTAGCCGTAAATGTTTTGTTTCCTGATATTATAGGCCACATCCAGGGGAACCCTGTTATCAGAGGTCAGAGATGTTTCTGAGATACGAGGAGAACCTGAACAATAGTAGCAATGTGGCTAAAGGGGACGCTTCCTCATAGTGCTTCCTCATCGGTTTCATGGTATTTCATGGTTTTTTTTTTTTTGAAGGCACAACTGGGTGTTAACCACATTTTCTAATCATTTAGAGAAATTGCTGCAGTAAATTGGCTTAGAATGACCTATTTTACTGTCACGAGGAGTGAATATTGTAGAAAAACATTCATATCTACACTAGTATTAATACAGGTTTGCATGGCCTCACAAAATGATACTATTTACAAAGAGGTGGCACTCGTGATTCTGATTAAGTGAAGGAATCAGAATGAATGATAGTTGCAGTTAAAATACAGAACCCTTTTGTTTTTCAAATTTTGCAAATACTTGAAAAAACATATTTTGTAATAAAATAAACATTAACTATACAATGTAAACAACATTCTAAAGTTGTAGCCGAGGGAGGCAACACCAGCCTGGTGTAGCCTCCCTCGGCTACAGCTTTAGCTCGGCAACATTTACAGATTATTGTAGTTTGTTGGACGTCTCATGTTGCCGTTTTGGAGCTTCCACTTCGGGACTTTCGCTGTTTGCAGCCATCTATGTTTAACCATAAGCTAGTAGCGTGTTGTGCCTCCAGTGCAACTGCAAAACAGTCCCCTGTCAAACAATGTTCTGCGGCAATTACGTTCCACCACGTGGCGTTCCTAACGTTGTGTACACTACAGTACATACTCACCGGTATTACGGTATATGAAAAATTCATATCATAAGAAAAATAAACACCGGTATTTGCTGTGAACCGGTATACCACCCAGCACTACTTCCGCACGCATGAAACAAAAACAGCTGTTAAAGCTTCAGAACGTACATTTGAGTGTCTGAACTGAGAAGCAGCTCATATACATCGACTTTTCGGACATGTTTTCCCAATATAAGCAATTAAGGTTGTTACAATAAAACATTTATTTCTGTTCCCATAATGACAAGCTGGAAATGAAACCAGAATAACCAGCTCCGCCGTGCCGTTTCTCGGCACCCTGATTGTGGCGAATGAGGAACTGGGAGCGGTGTGGTGTGTTGACTTGTCGTGGACCAATGTCACTTTCACGTGAGAAGGTGAAAAACACAACAGGCGTCATTTCCTTAAAGCGCTACTGATTATTGATCGTTCCTGAGCTGCTTTTCGCTGCGATGAGCAGCCACGTGGTGAGAAACAGGCACCTGCACAGGTGACCTCTGGGTGGCGCTCAAGCTCCTGTCGCTTTGCCCTCCAGTTTGACAAGTTTCCTTTCTGCAGTGCGACTGCTGAGCAGCCGTTTCACCGTCAGAAGAAGCGGTCTCACGTCAAAAAGTAGCAATTTTGCAAAAGTCGCGATTTTACAATAAAATTGGGCAACTCTGCGAAAGTCAAGTTTTTACACTAAAGAGTTGGGGATTTTTGTCAAAAGGTCACAGTTCTAAAATTTCATGATTTTACAACAAAATGTGATTTTGTGAAATTTAAAATTTTATGGCAAATATTCAGTATTTTAGGACATAAAGTTTTTTTGTCAATAAGTAGCAATTTTGTGAAAGATTATATTTTACAACAAAAAACTGTAAATTTAAATTGAAATGTGATTTTACGATAAAATAAAACAAAGTTGTACTTGTACAAACTTAACAGTTTTGTGACATAAAGTCTGAATTTTATATCAAAAAGTCACAATTCTGCTAATCTTGAATCTTTGTTACTAAAATTTGGTTTTTGCAAAAATCTGCAGTTTGTCAAAAATTCTTGACTTTTAGGAGAAAAAGTCAAAGTTTTGTAAAATTTATAATTTTACACCAAAATGTTGCAATTATACGACAAAAGCATCAGTTTCATCACAAAAAACCACATCTTCTAGAATTCACAACTTTATCAAAATATGTTACTTTCTTACGAAAAAGTTTTGATTTTTCAAAAAAAAAACTCAAGTTGTCAAGTTGGCAACTATTGTTTAGAGCGTTAGAAGCTTTAAAAAAAGTAAAAAAAAAAAAAAATGGAAAGGTACAAAAAAGAAATTACATTTTTATACATTTTTAGAAAATAGAAGAAATTTAGAAATATAAAACAAAATACATGACTTACATATGATAATAATTAATTTATAGTATATGCATAAATTAATCAACAGACGAAAAACATATTAAAGTGCTTGAGTCTGTTATTTTGTTATTTGTCTTATATTTCAAACACTATTTATTCTTTTATGTGTCTGAGGTATAGTTTAATAGTCTCTGAGTATATTTTATAATAACGATAACATTATTATTATTTTGTTTTGATAACAGTAACAGTAATAATAATAATTTTAATCATAATAAATATTTTTTTCTAATTTATAAAATTATAAGTATATGGACATCAGGTATTTGCCGTCCAGTATTTTTCCATACGTTCGCTGTGTTCATCTCTATTCACTCTTATATGCTTATAAGGTGCTTCAAAGGCTTTTGAGTGCACTTTGTGTCCAAATTTGCGTTTGCATGGTTGCACAAAACTACTAATCTCATAAAGTCTCGTCCCGTGGGAGAGAGGAGGTGGAGTGGCGTGACTCCGCCCCCTAAAATCAACTGCTTTGACAGAGGTGGGCGATGCTTGGAATTTTGGTATCGATCCGATTCCAAGTAAATACAGGGCCAGTATCACCGATACCGATACCAATACTGATACCGACACCGATACCGATACTTTTTCATAATAAGTGTAAGCTATTATGAAACTGCTGACCTTTTGGCATTTTTGTGATTTTTGTCTTCGGATTACTTTGTTAAAACTTAGAATCACTTTATAGGTGACAGCAAAATACTTTATTATCACAATTAACAATTAACATTTTTCTGTAAATATTCTTTGGAGCTGAATTGTTTTGTTCATAATGTTTTTTCTAGTCCACTTCTTATATTATGCCTTTCAATACTTGTGTCATTTTGTTTGCATCGTGTGTCCTTTCCTGTTGCTTTAACTATAAATTTCCCCGTTGTGGGATAATTAAAGGATTATCTAATGTTATTTTATCTTAGATAACACCTTTCATGTACTGGGTTATTTCAAGGTCTTAATTATGTTTTCCTGAGTTGGCTCCAGTAACATGTGACTGAAGTAACAAGTACTTTGAAAGTTAATATGAATTGATCGTGGGAGAGAAACAAAGCTTGAATATCGATCTTTTTACACGAGTATCATTTGATATCAATACCAGCGTTGGTATCGATATTATCTGCCCAGCTCTAGCTTTGACCAAAAACTGTAAAAACATGGTTGAAAATGATGCTTTGTTGCTGTAAACTAGACTGACACATGTCACAGACCTTTCATTAATGCTAATGACGACGCTGCAAACACACGAAAAATACTTTAGGAGTGATTTCTTCAAAACTTTGCAGACATGTTTCTGTGAGTAGGCTGAAGTTTGTCGAGTCAACGCTTTCTAATTTGAGCAGTTGTCTGACCAAGTGGTGGATCATTTGGTCCTGTCCTGGGGTCTGACCCGGGGACTGACCCTGGACGTGAACACCTGTCAGGTATTTACCCTGTACTCCTTCGTCATATTGCCTGTAGGTGTTCAGGGTCTGACCCGGGGACTGACCCTGGACGTGAACACCTGTCAGGTATTTACCCTGTACTCCTTCGTCATATTGCCTGTAGGTGTTCCTGCGCGCCACGTTCCTCCTCTGGCCGGTGGTGTCCTGCAGGAAAGCCGACAGCAGCAGAAACAGCAGCAGCCCTCTGCTCAGGTTCCTCCTCAGCAACATCTCTGCTCCGTTACTGGAAATCAAACAAAGGCCTTTAAGCAACGTGATGCTCCGCAGAGCTCGAGTCCAAAAACATGGAAGCGACGATGGCAATAATCCCTTAATTCACTCACGGTCTGGATATGCACATAAGAGTGGCAAAATGTTTAAACTCATGTAAAGAAAGAATACCATCATTCATAATGACCAGTCTAATATTGGCATTAAACCTACTACTCAAAACTGGAACATAATATCACAATCGGATCATAAAATCTGGAATATGAATCTTTGGGGGTAAAAAAAAAAGAAAAGAAAAAACAGTGTAAATGGCTCTAAAAGTTGTGTTTTACCTCATTTATCTGCAGCCAGTGCTTGTAGTCCATGCAGCCGAGGCTCTTTGGGAGTCGTTCAGTCGCCACCGCTGGATTGGGTCTTTATAAATCTAACTGAGATTAGCCAGCAGAAGAGCTGATGCGCCAGGCGCGGTGCCAGGATTTCAGTTCTGGATTTAGGCCAGTCATTTCGACCGGGTCTTGTAACTACAGAAGCAGATATGAGCGGATACGCACAGGTGGCCTACGGACCACAAGTGCTCATGATTATAGTGAAAACACTTTCTCCGCCGGTGGACGTGTTGTTGCTGTGCAGCGTGCATCCATCCAGCCGCCTAAAACACTGGGACTGACTGTTTTTAAGTGCCATCTTGTTTGGTTGATTGCTCTTATGTAGGCTGCCATTGATGAGAGAGAGAGAGAGAGAGAGAGAGGGAGGGAGGGGGAGAGACAGGGAGGGAGGGGGGTGACTGTTAAGGATGGAGACATTGATTTCTAATCTTTCTTTTATAGGTATATGGGGGACTTTTGGCTTTGTGAAGTACTTATGGTTTATGCCCTTATTGTTTTTTATTGAAAAAAAACTGTAAATATGTTAATTTCTGCTGCAAAGTTGGACATTTAAGCACAGAGGTCAGTGCAGAAAAAAAAGATTTAGCTTGTAACTTTGTAGTGTACATTTGAATGATTTTTGCTCTCAGACTGAATGTTCATTTCAATTCAATTTTCAATTCAATTTTATTTGTATAGCGTCTGTTACAATGTCAGTTGTGTCTAGGTGCTTTACAGAGACCCAGATCATGAGCCCCAAGCAAATATCTGTGGCATAGGGCTTTTGAGCCTCTACACTTTGGAGTCACCAGTTTACGTGATTACCGTAAAACATGTTATATATATATGCGTGTAACGGAACAGCAGGTTGGTGAATAAAGAACACAGTGAGCACAGTCGTTGTCAGACAATTATTAAACATAACAATATCATTAACGAAAAATATATTATTAAATCCAAATCAAGGATAATAAGTAAAAAAAACCTCCCACAGTGGGACAAAAAAAACTTTAAACCAAACAGTGGCAAGAAAAACTCCACTTTAAGAGGAAGAAACCTGGACCAGGACCTGGATCATATGGAGGGACCTTCCTGATGAAGACCAGCTGGGTAGAGAAAGAAAAAGAGAGGAGAGACAGGAAAGAGAGAGGATGGAGGACAAAGAGTGGATGGAGGACAGAGAGGATGGAGGACAGAGAGGATGGAGGACAGAGAGAGGATGGAGGACAGAGAGGATGTAGGACAAAGAGTGGATGGAGGACAGAGAGGATGGAGGACAGAGAGGATGGAGGACAGAGAGAGGATGGAGGACAGAGAGGATGTAGGACAGAGAGAGGATGGAGGACAGAGAGGATGGAGGACAGAGAGAGAATAGAGGACAGAGAGATGATGGAGGACAGAGAGGATGGAGGACAGAGAGAGAATGGAAGACAGAGAGGATGGAGGACAGAGAGAGGATGGAGAACAGAGAGAGGATGGAGGACAGAGAGAGGATGGAGGACAGAGAGAGGATGGAGGACAGAGAGAGGAGGGAGGACAGAGAGAGGATGGAGGACAGACAGAGAGGATGGAGGACAGAGAGAGGATGAGAGAGAGGATGGAGGACAGAGAGAGGATGGAGGACAGAGAGGATGGAGGACAGAGAGAGAATGGAGGACAGAGAGAGGATGGAGGACAGAGAGAGGATGGAAGAGAGAGAGAGAGGATGGAGGACAGAGAGAGATGGAAGACAGAGAGGATGGAGGACAGAGAGAGGATGGAGAACAGAGAGAGGATGGAGGAACAGAGAGAGGATGGAGGACAGAGGAGGATGGAGGACAGAGAGGATGGGGACAGAGAGAGAGAGAATGGAGGACAGAGAGAGGATGGAGGACAGAGAGGAGGAGGACAGAGAGAGAATGGAAGACAGAGAGGATGGAGGACAGAGAGGATGAAGGACAGAGAGGATGGAGGACAGAGAGAGGATGGGGGACAGAGAGGATGGAGGACAGAGAGAGGATGGAGGACGGAGAGGATGGAGGACAGAGAGAGGATGGAGGACAGAGAGAGAATGGAGAACAGAGAGAGAGGATGGAGGACAGAGAGAGGATGGAGGACAGGAGACGAGGAGGACAGAAGAGGAGGAGAGAGAGAGGATGGAGGACAGAGAGAGGATGGAGGACAGAGAGAGGATGGAGAACAGAGAGAGAGGATGGAGGACAGAGAGAGGATGGAGGACGGAGAAAGGATGGAGGACAGAGAGTGGATGGAGGGCAGAGAGGGAATGGAGAACAGAGAGGACGATGGAGGACAGAGAGATGGAGGACAGAGAGGATGGAGGACAGAGAGAGGATGGAGGACAGAGAGAGATGGAGAACAGAGAGAGGATGGAGGACAGAGGGAGGACGGAGGACAGAGAGAGGATGGAGGACAGAGAGAGAATGGAGGACAGAGAGATGATGGAGGACAGAGAGATGATGGAGGACAGAGAGGATGGAGGACAGAGAGAGAATGGAGGACAGAGAGGATGGAGGACAGAGAGAGGATGGAGGACAGAGAGGATGGAGGACAGAGAGGATGGAGGACAGAGAGAGGATGGAGAACAGAGAGAGAGGATGGAGGATGGAGAGGATGAAGGACAGAGAGAGGATGGAGAACAGAGAGAGAGGATGGAAGATGGAGAGGATGAAGGACAGAGAGAGGATGGAGGACGGAGAAAGGATGGAGGACAGAGAGAGAATGAAAGACAGAGAGGATGGAGGACAGAGAGAGGATGGAGAACAGAGAGAGGATGGAGGACAGAGAGAGGATGGAAGACAGAGAGAGGAGGATGGAGGACAGAGAGGATGGAGGACAGAGAGAGGATGGAGGACAGAGAGGATGAAGGACAGAGAGGATGGAGGACAGAGAGAGGATGGGGGACAGAGAGGATGGAGGACAGAGAGAGGATGGAGGATGGAGGACGGAGAGAGAGAGGATGGAGGACAGAGAGGGATGGAGGACAGAGAGAGGAATGGAGGACGGAGAGAGAGAGGATGGAGGACAGAGAGAGGATGGAGGACAGAGAGAGGATGGAGAACAGAGAGAGAGGATGGAGGACAGAGAGAGGATGGAGGACAGAGAGAGGATGGAGAGACAGAGAGAGAGGATGGAGGACAGAGAGAGGATGGAGGACGGAGAAAGGATGGAGGACAGAGAGTGGATGGAGGGCAGAGAGAGAATGGAGAACAGAGAGACAATGGAGGACAGAGATGATGGAGGACAGAGAGAGGATGGAGGACAGAGAGGATGGAGGACAGAGAGAGGATGGAGAACAGAGAGAGAGGATGGAGGACAGAGGGAGGACGGAGGACAGAGAGAGGATGGAGGACAGAGAGAGAATGGAGGACAGAGAGATGATGGAGGACAGAGAGATGATGGAGGACAGAGAGGATGGAGGACAGAGAGAGAATGGAGGACAGAGAGGATGGAGGACAGAGAGAGGATGGAGGACAGAGAGGATGGAGGACAGAGAGGATGGAGGACAGAGAGAGGATGGAGGAGAGACAGAGAGAGAGGATGGAGGACGGAGAGGATGAAGGACAGAGAGAGGATGGAGAACAGAGAGAGAGGATGGAAGATGGAGAGGATGAAGGACAGAGAGAGGATGGAGGACGGAGAAAGGATGGAGGACAGAGAGAGAATGAAAGACAGAGAGGATGGAGGACAGAGAGAGGATGGAGAACAGAGAGAGGATGGAGGACAGAGAGAGGATGGAGGACAGAGAGAGGATGGAGGACAGAGAGGATGGAGGACAGAGAGAGGATGGAGGACAGAGAGGATGGAGGACAGAGAGAGGATGGAGAACAGAGAGAGAGGATGGAGGATGGAGAGGATGAAGGACAGAGAGAGGATGGAGGACGGAGAAAGGATGGAGGACAGAGAGAGGATGGAGGACAGAGAGGATGGAGGACAGAGAGGATGGAGGACAGAGAGAGGATGGAGGACAGAGAGAGGATGGAGGACAGAGAGAGAATGGGGGACAGAGAGGATGGAGGACAAAGAGAGAATGGAGAACAGAGAGAGGACTGAATGAAATGACTCTATAAACAGATGCAGGTAGCAGCACTAAGGTGAGATGGTCAGAGGACTAGATCACCGGTCACCATGGCAACCGTCACCCTGAACACACCTACACACACAGGTGGAGGTA
>JAGFBZ010000396.1:682500-775000 GCA_018398805.1 Hirundichthys speculiger | reverse complement strand
AGGCTAGCTGCGGTTCTGGACCTCACTGGCAGGAGGGATGAGAACTTGGAGAAATTTCAAGCTCTGCTTGAAGGGAATTGACCACAACCTGTCTGTCTGGAATCACCATTGAGACGAAACCAGAGAGACTTTTTTACCAGAGTCGGCTTGACCGAGAACAATTGACCTTTCGGTAAGCACCGCCCCCTCCCTAGTTACTGTTGCTAGGTCGGACAAACTTGCTGCTCCTGCGTTAAGGACTGTGTTAATTCGCTATTTTTACGATGTGTATCATCAGTGTTAATATTATACTATAATAACGCCATGGTGAAATATTGCTGCTGGGGACCCGCAACAGTGACTCGAGGTGTCCAGAACGTTTAGAGGGACATTTTTATTCTCTTTCCCAAACCAAAACAAACACTGGAGGTCAAGTTGATTGATTTAACCACCGTTTAGTAAAAGTAATGATATGATTTAGCAGCAAGGAGGGTGATAAGTTCTCTGTTAGCATTAGCTCTGGTCCAGCGTAGTGACTTCTCCACTATGGACCAGAGCTAGCTAGCCACCTATAAGCCTGCCTTGTTGTCTACAAATATATATGGCCCTGGATATTTATTTTGTTAGGTATAAGGTGAGGCTAGTGATGTTAACGTCACTTTAATAATTATGTTTATACAATGCTGCGACTGTCTCATGTTAACATAGCTCTGGTGTGGGACAGAGCGAGGAGGAGGAGTAGGAGGAGGAGAAGGAGGAGGAGGTTGCTTCCATCGTCTCCACGGTGGACTTCCAGGGAGAGGAGCGAGGGGTTGATACCGATGAAAGCAATTCATACTTGAATAGACAAAGTCAAATATTGCAACTGACTCGATAACAGGGACAGTTGCAGTTTCTTTCTTTCTTTCTTTCAACAGACTGGGTCTTAACTAGGGTTGGGCACTGAAAAACAATTGCAAGTAGGAATCGGTTCCTAATGTCCGGTTCTGGAATCGTTTAGACGATTTTTGAATTTTGATTCCTTTTTTCGTTTCCTAAATGTCCACGCTTATTTTGTTTGTTTGTTTTTTTTTGATTTACTACAATAGTTTCTTTATTTATTTATTTTTTTGGCTCTAGTGGCCTTTATTGATAGTAGAGAGACAGGAAGGGGGGCACAGAGAACGGGGAAGACACGCGGCAAAGGGTCACCGAGCCGGGAATCGAACTAACGACCAGCTGCACGAGGACTGTAGCCTCCGTATATAGGCCGCCTGCCCTAACCACTGCGCCACTGGGGCGGCCCACTACACTAGTTTGTTGATGTTACTCCGCCCGGCGTACTCAACTTCACGCTAGTGTCGACGTCACGTCCGTCACCGACAGGACTTCACTCGCCACAACATGGATCCCAAGAGACGCTCTGGAGTTTGGCTGCATTTCACTCCAGGAAATGACGGCTACCTGGTACAGTACAACATCTGCGGGAAGCGTGTTACTGCCAAAGGAGGGAGCACGACTAATATGGCAAAACACCTTCACCTGCATGGCACCACAAAAATAAACGAGTGTACCATATTTAATTCACTGCGTTGCTCCCGTCGCTTCTTCGACTTCAACAGAGTCCGTCTTCATCCAGAAACTCTTGCCTTCTCATATACAGTGGTACCTCTACTTATGAACGTTTCTACGAACGAAGTTTTCAGGTTACGAAACGCATCAACGGGAAAATATTGCCTCTAGTTACGAAAGAAATTTCAGGATACTAAAGGTAAAAATACAGTAGCGCTGCTACTCGCAGCTCCCAGAGTTTACCGAACGTAAACATACTTGTAGCTGCTCTGCCATTGGCTATCGGCTAGCATCTTCCTGGCATCCCATTGGCTAGGAGGGCCCCTTGTCTGTATGAACATAACCCAGCAACCCAGGTAAACAAACAATTTTTACCTCCACCAAAGAAGGTATGTTTTTGTCGGCGTTTATCTGTCTGTTTCTGAAAGAGCAGATATGGTCATCTTCCTAAACAAAAACTGTTGATTTTGTTTTTTGTTGGGCAAAATGTATTTTGGAGGCCAACTGCCAACTGTAAGTTGTTTAACATTTAGGCTGTAAGTGAATTCTGTGTGTCCATATGTGCATGCTAGCATGTGGAAGAATAAAAATGGCCTGTCGCCTGTGTAAATGTGTCACAGTTTTTTTTCAATGAAAAAATTCTACTGTTAGATAAGTCGCGATCTGTTGACCTACACATCAAAGAATCGGAATCGAGAATCGTTTTGAACAGGAATCTAAACTGAGAATCGGAATCGTTAAAATCCAAACGTTGCCCAACCCTGGTCTTAACAAACCTAAATCAGCTGATTGGCTGTATAAAATGAAGAGTAGGCTGTAAGTTTCTCTCTGTGTTCTTTTTATCTGGTGCCTAAATGACAAATCTAGAAGCAAAGATCAATCAAGAATTTAATACAATCATGTATACAAAGAATTATTATGCCATGCAGAATATTTTAATCGGCCGATGGTACACTTGCTCACAACATCACCGAGATGGTGCCATGAACAAAATGCACGCTTCCAGTTAGTTCTGTTCATCTTTTTAAGGATCCAGAGAAGGCGTGTCCTTAGTTCCTCTGAGTTTAATGGTCCTTTGTCTATTAAGATCCAGATGTCCAGTCCAAACAAAGGTGGTGTGTTTGCTCCAGGAAAGGGGGTGTAACTAAATACGTTGACCTATGCCATCGCATAGTCCTTTGAAGACAGCAGGTCAGGAGGTCAAGCAGCAACTCTGAGAACTCACCCTCATAAAACAGCCAACCCACAGGTAATAAAGTTTTAGCTCTACAGTTTAAAGTTCTAACTAAGAATTCTAAATCCTAACAAGGCTAATAAAAAGGTGAAAACATCATTGTTCAAGTAACAACCATAGATGATGATTTTTTTTTTATTTATTTTTTAAATCAAAAAATATATGTTAATGAACAATAATGTCTGTGGAACCTTACTGGACTCTGGATGAGCTCCACATCAGTCCAGGGGAGTCTCTGCCAGGGTACAGAGTGGCCTACTAGGTATGATTTTTAAAGCTAATTACTAAAATACAAATAGTCAATTATCTTTCTACTGTAAGGAGTCCTTCAACAATCCATAAAACTAAAATGTTGTTGTGTCATGACACGTTTTTATAATACGTATACATATAATCCTCTCTCTGTCCTCTATCCTCTCTGTCCTCCATCCTCTCTCTGTCCTCCATCCTCTCTCTCTGTCCTCCATCCTCTCTGTCCTCCATCCTCTCTCTGTCCTCCTCCTCTCTGTCTCTCTCTGTCCTCCATCTCCTCTCTCTCTCTGTCCTCCATCCTCTCTCTGTCCTCCATCCTCTCTCTGCCCTCCATCCTCTCTCTCTCTCTCTGCCCTCCATCCTCTGTCCTCCATCCTCTATCTGTCCTCTCTCTCATCCTCTCTCTGTCCTCCATCTCTCTGTCCTGTCCTCATCCTCTCTGTCCTCCATCTCTCTCTGTCCTCTCTCTCTCTCCATCCTCCTCTCTGTCCTCCATCCTCTCTCTGTCCTCCATCCTCTCTCTGCCCTCCATCCTCTCTGTCCTCCATCCTCTCTCCTCTCTGTCCCTCTCATGTCCTCTCTGTCTCTCTGTCCATCCTCTCTCCTCCTCTCTCTGTCCTCCATCTCTGTCCTCATCCTCTCTATCCTCTCTCTCTGTCCTCTCTGTCCTCCATCTCTCTCTCTGTCCTCCATCCTCTCTCTCTCTCCATCCTCCTCCTCTCTCCTCTCTCTCTCTCTGTCCTCCATCCTCTCTCTGTCCTCCTGTCCTCATCCTCTCTCTGCTCTCTCTCCATCCTCTCTCTGTCCTCCATCCTCTCTCTGTCCTCCTCCTCCTCTGTCCTCCATCTCTCTGTCCTCCATCCTCTCTCCTGTCTCCATCTCTGTCCTCCATCCTCTCTCTGTCTCCTCCTCTCTCTGTCCTCCATCTCTGTCCTCCATCCTCTCTGTCCTCCATCCTCTCTGTCCTCCATCCTCTCTCTGTCCTCCATCCTCTCTCTGTCCTCCATCCTCTCTCTGTCCTCCATCCTCTCTCTGTCCTCCATCTCTCTTCTCTCCTCCTCCTCTGTCCTCCATCCTCTCTCTGTCTCCCTCCTCTCTGTCCATCCTCTCTCTCTGTCCTCCTCTCTGTCCTCCATCCTCTCTCTGTCCTCCTCTCTCTCTGTCCTCCATCCTATCCTCCTCTGTCCTCCATCCTCTCTCTGTCCTCCATCCTCTCTGTCCTCCTCCTCTCCTGTCCTCCTCCTCTCTCTGTCCTCCATCCTCCTCTCTGTCCTCCATCTCTGTCCTCCATCCTCTCTCTGTCCATCCTCTCTGTCCTCCATCCTCTCTGTCCTCATGTCCTCTGTCCTCTCCTGTCATCCTCCTCTCTGTCCTCCATCCTCTCTGTCCTCCATCTCTCCTCCATCCTCCTCTGTCCTCCATCCTCTCTCTGTCCTCCATCTCTCTCTCTGTCCTCCATCCTATCTCTGTCCTCATCCTCTCTCTCTCCATCCTCTCTGTCCTCCATCCTCTCTCTGTCCTCCATCCTCCCTCTGTCCTCCATCCTCCCTCTGTCCTCCATCCTCTCTGTCCTCCATCCTCTCTGTCCTCCATCTCTCTGTCCTCCATCCTCTCCTCCATCTCTCTGTCCTCCATCCTCTCTCTGTCCTCCATCTCTCTCTGTCCATCTCCTCTGTCCTCCATCTCCTCTGTCCTCTCTGTCCATCCTCCCTCTGTCCATCCTCTCTCTGTCCTCCCATCCTCTCTCTGTCCTCCATCCTCCTCTGTCCTCCATCCTCTCTGTCTCCTCCATCCTCCCTCTGTCCTCCATCCTCTCTCTGTCCTCCATCCTCTCTGTCCTCCATCCTCCATCCTCTCTCTGTCCTCCATCCTCTCTCTGTCCTCCATCCTCTCTGTCCTCCTCCATCCTCTCTCTGTCCTCCATCCTCTCTCTGCCTCCTGTCCTCCATCCTCTCTGTCCTCCATCCTCTCTGTCCTCCATCCCTCTGTCCTCCTCCTCTCTGTCCTCTCCTCCTCCTCCTGTCCTCCATCCTCCTCTCTGTCCTCCATCCTCTCTCTGTCCTCCATCCTCCCTCTGTCCTCCATCCTCTCTCTGTCCTCCATCCTCTCTGTCCTCCATCCTCTCTGTCCTCCATCCTCTCTCTGTCCTCCATCCTCTCTGTCCTCCATCCTCTCTCTGTCCTCCATCCTCTCTCTGTAGCTCTCTGTAATATAAACAGCTGACAGGATGACAAAAAAAAAATACTTTTTTGCTTTGAAACATGATTTTTCGATGAACACAACTGCTTTCTCTGTGGGAGGGGGAGGAGCTAACAGAACATGTGGCACATGAATGTCATGACTGGATCTCGTTCCTGATTGGAGGAATTTTTCCCGTGTTAAAACCGTCCCCAGTCTCCGTTATAATGTATAACGTCTGAACTTCAGGTGTAATATAATGTTTAACCTGTTGATGGCGCTGGACTGAAATCAACTCTTTTTTTCTTTTTTTAGTGTGCGCAGCTCAAAAAGCGCCCTAAGCAAACATTTCTGTTCTGATGGTTTCTGTTTTGATGGTTGAATTTTGAATTTTATTTTTTTCTAATTCATGTTTTTTTAAACACGATACAAGGTTGTGCTTCTCACAGTCAGCTCAGTCAGCAGTGGTGGCTGTAGCAAATATGGGGCCCGGGGCAAATCAAGGCCCACTTGGCTGTAACTTAATGACGTACTGTGATCCTTTATTTTTTGCAGTTAATGGGGACCAGCGCCCCCCCGTGTAAATCAAAATCTGCAAACTGGAGCCAGAGCCCCCCGAGCCTAAATAATGTGTTTAAAATGTGTTTAAAAACCCCAAAAAAGTAGTGAGACACTGCAGTGAAACAAGACAAAGGCTCAACTGTGGTCTTTCTGTTACCTTCACAGCCTCTGGTCTCTGAACCGTAGTAAACAAACCGCTGCTATTGTGCTTTTTTTGGCTTGTAATTAGCGGGTAACACGCTAACAACAACAAAAGAAACAGTCCGTTTTTCTCTGCATGGAATGAGCACTTTATTCTGGCACTGCAGGAACTTGTAAAATCACACAGGTTGTATTGTTGGGCTCCTGTCGGTTAACAGAGAATGTAAATCTATACACGCTGGGCTGCTGTTGATGCTCACTACACTTTTCATCTAACCTTGTTTTCATTCTGCCGTCCCACGACACACACACTACATTACCCATAAGGCCACACCATTACCCATAAGGGTACCTTCTTAAAGGGGCCAGGCTGGCTCACAACATGTCTTCACTGTGAGAGAACGTGCACAACATCCTGTGATGTTTCCACGATTTTTATTTTTATTTTTTTATATTATATATTTCTGAAAAATCTATGAATAACTAAAGCTGCAGAACTTAAACCGTGAATTGGCGAGGGATCCATGTATTGTTTAATCTGGTCCAAATTTAGTGTTTATGATTGTAGTCTGAGCTTGAACACAGGAACAGTTGTAGCGCCATCTCTTGGCAACGAGAAATGTCGTAAGATGAGCTGATACTGCTTCAATCAGTAGTTAAGACGTTAACGATGACTGACAGTAAAAACCGTAACTTTCTATCAAAGACTGTGAGACTACAACAGAGCTCGATGTCTCACCATGAATGGAATCGTTGCTCTAACTTGCACCCGCCTTCAGATCTTCCCCAAAACATTTGATGAGACCTCCATTCTGAGCAGGTGTATATGACAGTTCTGGATCGACTCCATCGGACCAGCTTCTGGTCAAAGGACCATGATTTTGGTCTCATTATGTTGTGTATTTTATTAATGCTTCGTCAGATCAGTCTGAGATTCCTACAGACCACAGTGAGTACACTTTGCTCCCTGGGAGCGGATTAACATAAAGTATATTCTGCAGGTAACTGGTAGCCAGAAGGAGCTCACAGCAGCACTAAAGTGTTCAGTTTTCCTGGTTCTTGTTAGAACTCTGGCAACAGCGTTCATGATGAGCTGAAGCTGTCTAATCAGACAGAAAAATCTTACAACAGCAGTTAAGTCTTCTGAAAATGACGGCTGGATGACTTTCTGTAAATCTGAGTCAGATCTCTGACTCTTTAAAGGCTGTTTTAGTTACAGTCTTGATGCAGCAGCTTAAAACTCAGCTCTCAGTGGATTCCAGACCAGTTTTTTTTCATACCTCTGGATTCAAACTGAGCAGCAACTTTTATTCTTTCCATTTTACTGCAGAATAGAATTATTTCTGTATTGTCCCAACAGGTAGTGGGCACCTAGGATGGGGGGGTGGTGATGGCTGTGAGGCCCCCAAACAGACACTTTGAATGATAATAATGATGTTATTAATAATAATAATAATAATAATAATAATAATAATAATAATAATAATAATAATAATAATAATAATAACAATAATATAATTTCCACTATTTTCTTTCTAATTAATAATAATCTTTTGACCACATATAATGTCACTTAACCACAGATCTTTTTTAGATTTAGACATTTGGGTAAAATAAATATATAACATCCACTGAGCTCATAAAGAACAGTTTTGGTTTAGAAATGATGGAGACTGAAGATGCTAACTTTGAAAATTCAGTATTCTTTAGCCATCTAAAGCAAGCCAAAAAGAAAAAATATTAATATCAAATAACTTATCAATTTTAAAAATTAGCTTCCAGTCTCTGGGACATACTTTAAACTGTTTCAATTTGCAAAGTATTCTGGATGGAAGACAAAACGTCTTCAAGAACAAAGAAAAATAAGTCCAGTTGCCTCGATTCAAAACTGTAAGAGACATACTATATATATATATATATATATATATATATATATATATATATATATATATATCTATATATATATATATATATATATATATATATATATATATATATACTTTTTATATATATATAAAAAGCTGATTCCAGAGAAAAATACATTAATTTATAAAGCAATAATGCTTAATCATTATAGTCAATATCAAATATTACAACTTTCTCTGTTGAATGACAATCTAATACATCTAATTTAGTAATGAAGGGTATGGAAAGCCACTTCATTATCACGTAATAACTTATTGGTATTTAAATGTCCTCAACAGTCGAAGAACGTGTCAATTTTTTTTTTTTTTTTTTTTGTAGCCTGAGTTTCCGTTTCATTCTCTTGAGTTTGGCGTCCTCTGGCGGTGACTCCTAGATTATCAATCACCCAAAAGGAACCAAAAATCAGATGACACATTCGACGGCACGGAAACATTTGAGTGTAACACACAACATCCTGTATGCTCCAGAGTGACATGTGTTTGTCAGAGCAGAACTGGCTGTCTCATCTAAATCAGCTCTACGTAAGTACCCCGTAGTTGTTACACTTGTCACGTGTTAGCAGATGTTATCGACTTCTGGACGAATAATTAAAGGGTGAACTCGCTCGTTTGAGTTCGTCCTGCTCAGCTTCGCATTAGCTCCGTTAGCATTAAGCATGTCAACAAACGCTGAACTTTGGCCGTAACTGCTGAGACAGTCAATGATTGGAAGAATCACGCGCCCCCTTCGGCTCACGGTGATCATCGGTTTCATGCAGATATGACCGAAACTAACCAGTTCCCGCCGCGCCGGTAACTTTAAGGTTCAAAGTTGGTGCTGGTATAATGACGTCACTGCGACCACATTAGTGAGGTTTCCTAATCACGTGCTTGTTGTGTTGAAGAGGTCACCGAGTTCCTGTAAGGACCCTAAAAATAATAGACGTGTGTTTAAAAAAATCAAAAGGTGAGTAAAGCTTAAAATCCTCATAACAGTTTTTATTTCCAGATACAGCACACACTTCACTCTGTAGTTCAGTTAGTTAGGTATTGATTCTGTATAAGAACAGTGGACCTTTATTTAAGAATGAAGGTAGAAAATGTAAATGCTGATCAGAGAAGGTCTGAAGTTGCCTGTGAGTACTAAAACAAGTACTAAAACAATCAGAAGACATCTATGTGAAGCCAAGATATCAGCAAAAAGCCCATCATGAAATTCCACTGTTGAAAAAAAACCAATGTGGTGAAGAGATTAGAGTTTTCCAAAGAACACACTGACTGACCTGAAGAGAAATGGAGCAGCTTTTAATGAACCAATGACAGGAGGTTTGTTCTTTTTGGGTCTCAAGGCCTCAGACATTTTGTCAGACGACCCCTGAACCTGGAGGCAGTGAAGCACGGTGGAACAAGCATCATGATATTGGGATGTTTCCCGTACTGTGGTGCTGGGGTGTTTATCACATGCCACGGATCTTGGATCAGTTTGAACACCTCAAAGTACTTGGAAGAAGTCATGTTGATGGTGACCTTCAAACACACCAGTAAGCAGCAGCATCCTGGTTCCAGACCAACCAGATTAACGATGCGGAGTGGAATACCTGTTCACAGGTGACAGAAGCTGTTCTGCAACTAAATATTAGTTCAGTGGTTCACATGAAAGATCAGTCTGCAAGCATCCCTCAGTTTACGCAGTAAATGTCTCGCTTTGGAAAGAAAAATGCAGGCACTGCTGTTTTTTTTTTACAGCGTAAATTCCATTTCTCCAGTTTCAAAAAGTAATAAGAAGTTTACTACATTTTTCTTCATGTTTTAATTTGGAGTAGAATGTCCAGTATTTCCAAAGCATTTCCATGTACAGATGCAGTATTTGCTTTGAAGATGCTGATGGAGAAGAACAGAGAAGGTCAGAGGGAGCTGCATTGTGTCTTTGTAGACCTGAGAAAGCAGATGACAGGATGGCTGAGGAGGTCTGGAGGAGCAGAGAAGGATGTTGGACTGGTGCAGGACATGGATGAGAGCTGGAGGACAGTGGTGAGCTGTAGGTGTGACAGAGGAGTTCAAGGTGGAGGTGGGACTGCATCTTGTTAGACAGGACTCTCCATCTGGACTATGATGTGATGCTGATTTGCAGCGAGAGCAGGGAGCAGGTGGAGGAACATCTGGAGAGGTGGAGGTAGTGCTAGGCGGTATGACCAAAAATTTTTATCACGGTATTTTTCAAAATTATATCAGTTTCACTGTATATCACGGTATTTTTTTTGAAGGCATAACTGGGTGTTAACCACATTTTCTAATCATTTAGAGAAATTGCTGCAGTAAATTGTCTTAGAATGACCTATTTTACCCTCAGGAGGAGTGAATATTATAGAAAAACATTCATATCTACACTAGTATTAATACAGGTTTGCATGGCCTCACAAAATGATACTATTTACAAAGAGGTGGCACTCGTTATTCTGATTAAGTGAAGGAATCAGAATGATGATAGTTGCAGTTAAAATACAGAAACCTTTTATTTATCAAATTTTGCAAACAACTTGAAAAAACATATTTTGTAAAAAAAATCAACATTAACTACACAATGTAAACAACATTCTCGAGATATGTAAACTAAAAATTTGCAACTTGCAATATTCTAATTTTGACAATAAAAAAAAACAGATTATCCTGTAGCAGTGTATAAACAATATTCACACATTACAACTTTATGAACAAGCTCCATAATTAAGGCCTTTCAGGCAGCCATTATAAATTTTGTGCAAGGAAAACCAGACGCTGCTACAACTTTAGCTCGGCAACATTTTGCAGATGATTGTAGTTTGTCGGACGTCGTCTTTTTTAAATCCAAAGAACTTCCACACGACAGACACGGCTCCTCGTTCAGGAAGAAGTTCCTTAGTCTCATGTTGCCGTTCTGCAGCTCCACTTCGGGACTTTCGCTGTTTGCATCCATCACCGTTTAACCAGAAACTAGTAGCGTGTTGTGCCTCCAGTGCAACTGCAAAACAGTCCCCTGTCAAACAATGTTCTGAGGCACTTATGTTCTGCCGCACAGCGTTCCCACTGTTGTGTACACTACAGTACATACTCACTGGTATTACGGTGTATGAAAAATTAATATCATAAGAAAAATAAACACAGGTATTCGGTATGAACCGGTATACCGCCCAGCACCAGGTGGAGTTATGACCTGGAAAGGAGAGGAATAAAGGTCAGCTGCAGAAAGACAGAATTCATGAGTGTGAATAAGAGGAACGGTGAGGCTACAGGGATCAGACATGAAGATGGTGGAGGATTTTAAGAACTTAGGGGTCAACAGTCCAGAGCAAAAACAGCATTTCTCCATATGTTGAAGCTTGTCTTTATCTGTGCATGTGATAGTAAATAATCAAATTTAAAAGAGTGTAAACCAGGCAGGAAGCAAGACTGACACAAAAAGACAAGACTGGGATTAAACACTACAGACAGAAAACTGTGAGACTCGTTCAGTCGAAGGTTATGAAACACTGTTCAAATGTGAGACTGTTGTTGCTGCCAGTAGTTTTGCAACCAAATATTACTTAACTGTGTCCAGGGGACATTTAAAAAGAAAAAAAAATGTTTCCTTCACATTTTATTTATTCTATCAAAATATGCAGCTTGTCTGAAATGAACTAAGGATGAACGATAACTGTTTTTTTAAAACTGATACCGATAACTGATAACACACAATATACCTAAGATCAAAATCAAAAATAGTTTGGACTCTTTAAATGAACAGATATTTATTTTTTCCAATGAAAAACTATTGTCAAGCCTCTCAAACATTTTCATAAAGCTATCAAACAAACCTATTTGATATCTCACATTAACTTAAATAAGGTTCATTATTTACTGATATAAAAAATAAAGGCTCCTTGAACTGATGGAAATACATGCATCAGAATTACTAACTGAAAAAGATTAACATTTAAAGGATTTTGACTTGTGGTTCCATTTAAAATAATATCTTTAATTAAAGTAAATGAGGTTCAGTGATTTTTATTTTGTTTTTTAATGTCATGGAAACTTTAGATGAGAGGAATGAGGGGAGGGGGGACTGCTGCTGGCTTACGCATGTTAGCATTAGCTTCCATTAGCTTGCGTTAGCATGATTTCAAAACTCCACGGAAGTGATTGTTATGTTGTAGGTGGCCGATCGGGTTTTACGTATTAAAGCTTGTGCTTCCCTCCTCGTAGAATTCACTCGGAGGATTCGTCACAAATAACCACCAAACTATCTTCTTCTGAAACTTTAATGAAGTTCCACACCGCCATGTTTGTTGTGATCAGCGCTGTGCTGCAGGCTGCATTCAAGGTGTAACGTAAATTCCCACGTTCCCTCGTTTGCTAGTCGTTCATTCAGTCTTTTCTATTTTTTTTCTTTTTTATGTGTAACATGAGGGAAAATACTGTGAATATCAATTCAAGTCAGCAACTACTAAAATTATGACCGAGTTAACGAGTTGTTTTCTGGCATGAGGGAGTATTCTTGATTTTCCTTATTGAGTAATCGTTTTTCTGATTATGCCGACGTCACTTGAACATAACATTCACTGCCGGTCATTCAAGGCTCAGAGGGAGCGAGGCACTGCCGTGTTGATAAAAATATATATGTTATCGGGGCTATTTGTCGTGATATCGGAGTTATCGGAATGACGTCATAATTTCCTGTTATCGGCCCGATAGTTATCGTGCACCTCTACTCATTTGCATTTAGTTTTGTGTCTTGGCTTTTCCTTCGCTCATTAACTCTATTTAGAAACTTGATTCTCATCTTTTTTCAGAATTTGCGGTTCTGTTTTGACCTGTGTCGTGAGGTCTGACCCACTCTGTATTTCTGTGCCGTCCCCAGGTTTCTTCGAAGGACTCTCTGCTGTGACAAACCTCCACACTTCCATGCTGCCGAGTCGTCCAGTCGCCTCTGAACCATGAGTGGCTCCAAGCCCGACATCCTGTGGTCTCCCCACCACCCGGACCGCTATGTCATCTGCGACTCTGAACTGGGGCTGTACCGCATCGGACCCGTCGGCAGCGCCGAAGCGAAGCCCGGGACGCTTTCTCTCTCCGAGGAAACCGCCGCCACTCTACTCGCCATCAACTCCGACACCCCATACATGAAATGCGTGGCCTGGTACCCGAAGCAGGAGCCCGAGTGTCTGCTCGCCGTCGGTCAAGCCAACGGCCGAGTGGTGCTCACCAGTCTGGGCCAGAGCCACAACTCCACGTGCAAAGACCTGGTCGGGAAAGAGTTCGTGCCCAAGCATGCCCGCCAGTGCAACACGTTGGCCTGGAACCCCGTGGACAGTAACTTCCTGGCGGCAGGGCTGGACAAGCACCGGGCCGATTTCTCTGTCCTGATATGGGACATCAGCAGCAAGTTCGCCTCGGAGACCAGCGTGGCGGCCGAGAAGATCCGTCTGTCCTCTGTGGATTTGGACTCGAGCACCGTGGTGACCAAGCCGCTGTACGAGCTGGGCCAGAACGACGCCTGCCTGTCCCTCTGCTGGCTGCTCCGCGACCCAAAGCTGCTGCTGGCGGGGATGCACAGAAACCTGGCAATATTTGACCTGAGAAACACCAGCCAGAAGACCTTCGTCAACACCAAGGCCATCCAAGGAGTGACCGTCGACCCGCACTTCCCGGACCGCGTGGCGTCTTTCTTCGAGGGCCAGGTGGCTATCTGGGACCTCAGGAAGTTTGAGAAGCCCGTGCTCACGCTTACAGAGCAGCCCAAACCGCTCACGAAGGTATATCGTTAGGGGTGCACGATAACTATCGGGCCGATAATGGGAAATTATGACATCATTCCGATAAGTCCGATATCACGACGAATAGCCCCGATAACATATATATTTTTGTCAACACAGCAGTGCTTCGCTCCCTCTGAGCCTTGAATGACAGACAGTGAATGTTATGTTCAAGTGATGTTGGCATAATCAGAAAAACGATTACTCAATCAGGAAAATCAAGAATACCCCCTCATGCCAGAAAACAACTCGTTAACTCGGTCATAATTTTGGTAGTTGCTGACTTTAATTGATATTTGCAGTATTTCCCTACAAGTTACACATAAAAAAGAAAAAAAATAGAAAAAGCCGAAAGAACGACTAGCAAACGAGGGAACGTGGGAATTTACGTTACACCTTGAATGCAGCCTGCAGCACAGCGCTGATCACAACAAACATGGCGACGATGGCATGGAGCTTTATTAAAGTTCAGAAGAAGATAGTTTGGTGGTTATTTGTGACGAATCCTCTGAGTGAATTCTACGAGGAGGGAAGCACAAGCTTTAATACGTAAAACCTGATCAGCCACCTACAACATAACAATCGCTTCCATGGAGTTTTGAAATCACGCTAACGCAAGCTAATGGAAGCTAATGCTAACATGCGTAAGCCAGCAGCAGTCTCCCCTCCCCTCATTCCTCTCATCTAAAGTTTCCATGAGATTAAAAAACAAAATAAAAATCACTGAACCTCATTTACTTTAATTAAAGATTAATAATTTAAATGGAACCACAAGCCAAAATCCTTTAAATGTTAATCATTTTCAGTTTTTAATTCTGATACATGTATTTCCATCAGTTCAAGGAGCCTTTATTTTTTATATCAGTCAGTAATGAACCTTATTTAAGTTAATGTGAGATATCAAATAGGTTTGTTTGATAGCTTTATGAAAATGTTTGAGAGGCTTGACAATAGTTTTTTATTGGAAAAAATAAATATCTGTTCATTTAAAGAGTCCAAACTATTTTTGATTTTGTTCATAATATTGATGTAATGATCTTAGGTATATGTGTGTGTTATCGGTATCGGTATCGGCCTTTAGGAGCTGAAAGTTATCGGTTATCAATATCGTTTTTAAAAAAACAGTTATCGTACATCCCTATATATCATTGCTTCTTTTTTAATTCTCTTTCTGTTTTATAATATCTCACGGCGTGGATTCCTCTCACTCTCAGGTGGCGTGGTGTCCAACCCGCACCGGCCTGCTCGCCACGCTAACGCGCGACAGCAACATCATCCGCCTGTACGACATGCAGCACACCCCCACGCCCATAGGAGATGAGACGGAGCCCACCATCATCGAGCGGAGCGTGAAGCCCTGCGAAAGCCAGATCGGGAGCTTTGCCTGGCACCCCTCCTCTCAGAACCGCATGGTGGTGGTGTCGGCAACCAACCGCGTCATGACCGACTTCACGGTGTTCGAGCGCATCTCCCTCGCCTGGAGCTCCACCACCTCGCTCATGTGGGCCTGCGGGAGACACCTGTACGACTGCGTCGAGGACACCGTCGAGGGAGTGGAGAGCACGATTGAGAGGGACATCGCAACGAAGATGAGGGAGAGGGCTCAGTCCAGATACGGACACGACACCGTCCAGGTGTGGAGGAACCACCTGCTGGCGGGAGGGAACGATCCCCAGCTCAAGTCTCTGTGGTACGATCTGTCCTATATCCTTCACAATGATGTCCATCAATCAAGTTCATTCGTTAGGCGCTTGAAAGATCAGCAGAGCTGGGTGGCGTGCCGGACACGAACCTGAAACACAGAAGAATTATAAACACATAAAAACAGTAAATATAATAAAAGCAACATCTCACGCCGACTTAAAAGCCAAAGAGGCAAAAAAAAAAAGAAGCATTTTAATTAGGGCTGGGCAATATTTAAAATTTTAATCGCGATTAATCGCATGATTTTCCTGATTAATCACGATTAATCACATTGTATCAAATCAAACAATGAATTAAAAAGTAGTCTAAAGGTCACTTTTATCTAAATGTTCTGCTGCCGTATGAACTAAAGTGCCATAACATTTGTTGTTCAAACACTTTTAACATCAGCACTTGTCAGTAACACATATTTAGGGCCCTATCTTGCACCTCCCAATACCCAATACCCAATACCCATTACCTGCAAATCTCAGATTTAGGAGCCTCTGCCAACCGAAATGCAATCTTCCACCTCCCAAAACCTGTTACCCATTTTGCCGTCTCCCTTAAGCACATTGTGGGTGCGGCAATGGGCGTGTCTCCTGCGCTTTCCACGAATTCGGTATCTTGCGGTACTGGTATCTCGCAGATTTTGGGTATTGGGTAATGGGTGGTCAGACCACCCATTACCCAATACCCAAAATCTGCGAGACACCAGTACCGCAAGATACCGAGTTTGTGGAAAGCGCAACTGGCATGTCGGCGCGTAAAAGAGCGCGTCCAAATCCTGTCATTGCGCGTCCACCCAGTCACATGTGGACTGCACAACCGGCTCTACCTCTCGATTGTGCATCACTGTATTACTTTCATACATTATTCTCTTAAGGGCAGGTGATTTCTGTACAGCTGTGACATGATCTCATTCAGATGTTTGCTGTGGAGGAAACGAGGAGATCACAGAACTCTGTTGTGGAGTTTCTTGTACTGTGCGCCTCCCTCTGACCCTCTCCTTGTGCACTGGAGCACCCGAGATGCGCTCACTGGTAGAAGGTAGATGTCATCATACGTGTTCATCTGGCTCAATGCTCATCCAATGATCCGTTCTGCAGTATTTTAAAAAGCACCGCTTCCAGCGGCTATGCGTCTTGGCGCAGCTGTGCGTCTTTGCGCAGGGGATATGTTCAAGATAACTCAAAAAGTTATGGGTGGATTTTGATGACATTTTCAGGAGTTGTCAGAAATGTGAAAAGGAAGAACTGATTTTATTTGGGTGTGATCCGGAAGAAATCCTGGATTCTGGATCACTTTCAAATATTCGATAACATTGCGCTGTTTAGTTGTTTCTTGAACCCTAAAGCAATCACAACTGCTGTGCTTGGCGGAGGTCTGCGCTCTCCGATTGCTTTTCTAGTTAATAAATGCTTTCCTGGAAGCTCACCGGCTCTATTTTTTTCTGAGCAGTTTGTTGGAACTTCTTGGAGTACAAAAGAAATGATTAAATCATTTGCTCCACATTAGTTAGAGCTAGTTATGTATATATCAGTGCAGAGGAGGAGGAAAAAAGAGGAGGAAGCTCTACAGCAGCGTCCCAGACGAGCTGCCCATGAGAGCTGCTCTGATCTGGGTGAAAAGACGCTCCATAGCAGTTTGCAGGTACCGCAACCTGCTCTTAAAGGCAATGGCTACTGACGCACTGATTGGTTAAACAGGTGGAACGCCCTAACCACTCCCATGCATAATGTGTGCATAATATAGTGGTTTTTGCAGGTAAGATCGTGGGTTTTGGGAGGTGGAAGATTGCGTTCTTTGTGGGGGAACGCCCCTCCCAATACCTAATATCCCTTAATAGCAGGTTTTGGAGGTTTGGCGCAAGATAGGGCCCTTAGTGTAAATCTCATCTTAAAAAATGTAAAATAAAATAAAGCTTATTGCCACTGCCAGGGCATTAATGTCATCCTGTTTTTATGAAAAAATAATAAAAAGTCTACAAACAAAATCCAACAAAATGATTGTGGCTCAGCACAATCAGAACATTAAAACAGGTAATTTCTGAGGTAACAGCAGAAACTTTTAACGGGGAGTTCAACTTGTCAGTTGTTACAAATAACCTTGTTTCTGTTGAATCCTCCGTCTGGGAGAACTTTAAAATAAAAATGTCCATGTTAAAGTTCAGTAACTTTAACAATCTGTGTATCATTCATTCTTTCCATTTTCAATTGTCAATCAAAAAAAAAAAAAATTTAAAAAGTGACATTTTATTACGCTTTTCATTTTTTAATCTAACACAAAAAAACGAAAAAAATCCTGTTTTTTTTTTATATTTCAATGTTAGACTTGGATTAAAAATACAAAATGAAAAAATGGACCACCGGACAGAATTTGTTTTATAATCAAGGACTGGACTTTCTGTTGTCATTACACATCTGTGCCACTAGATGGAGTCGCACTGCAGTAACCAGCTAGAGAACAGCAGGACAGTGAACACATGGAGCAGATCTGTGGGGTATACTACGAAGCAAGTTCGACACAGCCAGGCTTTCTTTGGGTGAGCTGGCTTAACAAACCTGAAACTCGCGATCAGAGATAACCGGTACCACGACGGTGGTTATCAACTATCTTTGTTAACCGCGGCTTCTGCTTTCTGCTCTGTGCGCGTTCACATAAAAGGGGGCGTTTGACGCGTCATTTGACGCCTCTTCCGGATCAAATGGATAGATGGCGGTCCGTATATTTCAGTCAGGAGGAGCAGGTTTTAATAATGCAGGGCTATGAGGATTTCAAAGAAATCTTTACGGCCAAAAGCAACACTGTAGGTGCGAATAAAGCCAGAGAGGAGTGCTGGCAAAAAATTGCAGATAAATTATATTTATTTCACCACTATATTTATTTCACAACCTTAATTAATCTCCCTCCCTCTTTTAGAGCGCTTAAACTTTAAACTTAATGCAGCAGATTTAAACATTCTGTAGGTCTGACTGTCCCATTATGAATGATAAATGAAAATCACTTTAGTTTTTTGCTAAATCTATGTGAAATTAATTTAAGATTTAATATGATCTGTTATACACACTCACCGGCCACTTTAATAGGTACCCTATCACCCTGGGGAATTTTATGAATGAATTATATTATAACATTTCACATGAAATTCCACGTCACACTGATTATCAATATAATGGACTATTAATTTATGTTACCTGATTTAGTAAAACGCTTCTTTTATTTGAAGCATGGGCAGATGGCCAGGGAATACTACAAACATATTCAGCAGTTCAGTAAGAACAAGTACAACCTTTATTCCAGTATTCTGGCTCAGATTTTCTGCATCACCAACTGAATGCATGTAGGTTCCCGTGGCAAAGAAACGCACACCGTTTGCGCTACTGTGAGCGCACGGCTGCGTTTGGTGGCTCTGCCAATATCTGGCTCTACCAGATTACAAATGTAACGTAGTCCCTCAGCTGGAAATCTCTAGCGTTCATAGAGAATATGGTCATGGGAAGCCAGCGGATCAGTCCGGTCTCTGAATACTCTCTTCCTATCCTCGCACAATCCTGGCGCTAAAGTCAACAGGATTGGGTGAAAGTTAAAGGGCGGTGCTTTTTATAGCCGATTTGAGCCTAAACTCTGCACATAACCTGCTCCGGACCAGGTTAAGTTTGCAGAGTAAGTTACCATGGTGATCTAGCCAGGTTGAAAGAGAGCCACCTTCGTGGTACTGGAAATCCTGGTTTTAGACTCAACATACCTCGCTAACCCTCTAATCTCGCTTCGTAGTACACCCCTCTGATGGAACATGGAGGAATGACGATAAAGTTTTGTTGCAGTCTAGAATATTTTTTCCGAGACAGAATTGTTAATATTGCTACCTGAGTTGCTACCTGAACTGTAAAGTTCACGGATTTTTACCGTTCTCCATGTCTGTTTTAGCTTTTCTGCATGTTTACCTGCTGATCATCTTCCAGTTCCGCAGCAGCCAGTAACAGACTTTTCAAATAAAAGCATGTGACCAACATGCGTTAATGCGTGATAAAATAAATGTCGGCGTTAATAAATTAATGAGTTAACATGATAATAACGCGTTAACTTGCCCAGCCCTAATTTTGACAGATTAAAAGCAGAGAAAAAAAGTTTTGAACCAGCTGAGGCTGAGCGAGCGACCTCTGGTGAAGCTCAACATTCAGACCGTTGCAGCAAACGAGTCCAAACGAGTCACAATAAAAACAGAGATTAAAATCTCAAGGTGGTGGAAATGGTTCCACTTTGGCCAGTTGTCTCAGTTGAGAAAAAATCTTGTGTCACGAGGCCCAAACTACATGATCTCAGTCTTTTTTTTTGTCTTTTTTCATTCAAATTCATTGACATCCATGCCTTCATTTCTTCAATGCACCCTAGTGGTTGATTCAGTATGGATATTTTTAGTGGCACATGAACTGTCAATGGCATTAAAATGGAATGAGATGCCATGTTTTTGGAGAACTTATCTAAGAGAAAAGAAGAGAAGAGAAGAGGTTCAGGAATAGAACCGTGAGGCGCTCCGCACATGAGCGGTGCTGTGGAGGACTCATCCGTTCCGACACGCACATGAAGACCTCTCCCTGTGAGGCGGGACCTCCACTACCCTGAAGCACCGCCCAGTCTCGCAGGTGAGACTGGAGGGTCCGAGGCAGCCGTTTGGACCAACAGAACCAGAAAACAATGTTGTTCATACGGAAAAGGAGCTTAGACAGAGGCCCTTATGTTTGAAAGTCTAAGCCAGGCTTCTTGATCAGCGGCGTCACCGCCACACCTTTAAAACTGGCAGGTATGATCCCGTTTACCGAGCTGCCGTTAATACTGAGCACATAAACTGGTGCCAAGGTGGAAAAAAAAAATCTTTAAAAAAGACGAGGTGGAACTGGATCATTGGGAAGTGACAGAATAAGAGTAATGAAACTTTCTTCATTATTTCATTGATTAATCAATTACTTGGCTAGTCAGTTATTCGTCTTTAGAGGAGTTAATTGTATTCTTTTAGTAGCTTTGCTTCGCGGTATATTGATCCAAAGGTTCGACTGATTAAATTAGTTTTACAAATTTAATCGGTGAAGTTGGTCGTTTGATGCCGGTCACAACTCCGACAAAGGATCTGTAGATGTTCATCGGTCAGATCATCTCTTGTGTATCAGGTGTTCCCAGGTTGGTCTTCACCTGAACGGTCTGTCGACGCTCGAGCTCTGCAGCTGTAAATGTTCCAGACAGCGGGCCAATTCCAATTCCTCCCTTAACCCTCAACCTCAACCCTCGCCCTTAACCCTCAATCTTGGCCCTCCAAAGTAAGTGTAAGGGCTATCTCGTGACTTAGAAATGGGACACCCCTTGAGTGCAGTTACGTCTTCAGACTGTGGGGGGCGGCCTTACGCCAAAGCTACGTCCAGTCTGTCAAGAAAACGACGACGACAAAGAAGAAAGAGAAGCAGACGTAGAAGAAGAATAAGATCATATAAATATATATGTATAAATATGATGTTTCTGCGATATTTAAAATTTTTAAAAATAAAAAATCCACGAGTAACTAAAACCGCGGAACTTAAACTGCGAAGTGGCAAGGGATCACTGTACATTTGTTGTAATTCCTATGTGAGTATTACATATGAAGCAGTGTGCAGAGGACCTGGAGCTGAAGCTGCAGGGGAACAAGCAGTCTTTGGTTTACTCTGGTATCAAGAACATTGTGAAGACCAGCTCGGGTAAGAATATGACTCCAAACTTTTCGCGAGGTAATGTTTCCAAGCAGTCTTCGGTTGGAAAACTCGCCTCCTGAATCTTCTGTTTCACGTCTTCCTTCCTGCACGAAGGCACGACGGAGAGCCGCCGGTGCTGGAGCGGCTCGGACCGGCAGACTGACGTGCTGCGGTACCACAGCGAGGAGCGCTCCCTCGCACTGCGGCTCTGCGGCTGGATCAGCCGGGGCTCCGACATCGATGTGGAGACCTTCCTGCGCTCGCTGGAGCAGGAGAGGGAGTGGGAACGGGCGGCGGCCATCGCTCTGTTCAACCTGGACATCCGCCGTGCGATCCAGATCCTCAACAAGGGAGCGACGACTGAGAAGGGTGAGTGGCGGAGGAGGAGGGATTTGGAGGTAGCTGGGGTTCACAGGTTGATGGCTTTGGGCGTGAATGTCCCGCACGGTTGATGTTGGTTGGGATATCTGAGACACGCTAAAGAGGCACGCTAAAGAGGCATGCTAAAGAGGCACGCTAAAGAGGCACGCTAAAGAGACACGCTAAAGAGACACGCCAATGTCGCATTAGTTGGACGTAGGCAACGTGAAGAAAACCATTTTTGGTTAGTCAGTGTGGGACGACAGAGAAAAGGACACTTTCAAATCACGTGATCCAATAATATAACAGAACAGAGATACATTCCATCCATCCATCCACACACCCATCCATCCATCCATCCATCCATCCACCCACCCACCCATCTGTCCATCCATTCACCCATCCATCCATCCATTCATCCATCCATCCATCCACCCACCCACCCATCCATCCATCCATCCATTCATCCATCATCCATCCACCCACACACCCACCTATCCATCCATCCACCCATCCATCTATCCATCCATCCACCCATTCATCCATCCATCCATCCACCCATCTATCCATCCACCCATTCATTCATCCATCCATCCACCCATCCACCCATCCATCCATCCATCCATCCATCCATTCGTTCATCCATCCACCCATCCACCCATCCATCTATCCATCATCCACCCATTCCTCCATTCATCCATCCATTCGTCCATCCATCCATCCATCCATCCATCCATCCATTCGTCCATCTATTCATCCATTCGTCCATCTGTCCATCCATCCATCAATCCATCCATCCATCCATTCATGCATCCATCCATTCATATTCATCCATCCATCCATCCATCCATTTATGCATCCATCCATCCATCCATCCATTCGTCCATCTATCCATCAATCCATCCATCCATCCAATTATCCATCCATCCATCCATCCATCCATTCTTCTATCCACCTGTCCATCCATCCATTTATGCACCCATCCATCCATCCATTCATGCATCCATCCATCTATCCATCTATCCATTCATCCGTCCATCCATCCATCTATGCATCCAACCATCTATCCATCCATCCATCCATTTGTCCATCTATGCATGCATCCATCCATTCGTCCATCTATCCATCCACCCATCCATCTATCCATCCATCCACCCATCCATCTATCCATCCATCCACCCATTCGTCCATCCATCCATCCATCCATCCATCCATCCATCCATCCATCCATCCATCCATTTGTCCATCTATCCATCCATCCATCCATCCATTCGTCCATCTATCCATCCATCCACCCATCCATCTATCCATCCATCCACCCATCCATCTATCCATCCATCCACCCATTCGTCCATCCATCCATCCATCCATCCATCCATCCATCCATCCATCCATCCATCCATCCATCCATCCATCCATTTGTCCATCTATCCATCCATCCATCCATCCATTCGTCCATCTATCCATCCATTCATCCATCCATCATCCATCCATCCACCCATCCATTCGTCCATCCATTCATGCATCCATCCATCCATCCATCCATTCGTCCATCCATCCATCCACCCATTCGTCCATCCATCCATCCATTCATGCATCTATCCATTCGTCCATCCATCCATCCATCCATCCATCCTCTGCAGGGTCATGTAGATCTGCTGAAGTCTATCACAGAACAGAGATGACATAAGAAATGTTTAAACTGTGAAATTTGACACTTTTATCCACTAAATGAGCTCAGTTCTAGAAGATTCCTGCTGCAGGTCTCTAAGTAGTTGGACAGCATGTTCTCAGTCTGAAGACGTCTGGGCATTGAGGTTCTGAGTTTCTGGAGTTCTGGTCTTGAATTTGGTCCCGTTCTTCCCTAACAGAGGTCTCCAGCTGCTGAAGAGCTCTTTTTGGTTTAATGATGCTCCAGATGTTCTCTGCAGGGCAAAGATCTGGACATCAGGTCCAGTTCAGCAGCTAGACTCTCCTGTGACGAAGCCAGATGTTGTAACAGCTGCAGCAGGTGGTTCAGCACTGTCCTGCTGGAATACACAAGACCTTCCCTGAGACAGACATCATCTGGAGGGGAGCAGACGTTGCTCTGAAACCTTTATAGACCTTTCAGCATTCATAGATCCTTCCAGAAGATTCCAGAACATTCCAGTTGTCCATACCGCCTGGACTTCTGGACCTCCAGACCATCAGAGATGCTTTAGAACTGAACCCTGATGACAGCTGGAAGGTCTCCCTCCTCTTTAGGATACAGCGTCCCTGATCACCAACCAGAACATCAGATCTGGACTGGTCTGACCAGAGAAGACCAGTTTCACACTTTGAAACAGTCCATTTAAATGAGTCTTGGTCCACAGGACTCAACTGTTCTTCTGGACCATGTTCAGATGTGTCCTCCTTGTTGATGGTGGAGCTTTAGTTGTCATCTGCAGCTGAAACTGCACAGCTGAAACTGTGCAGCTGAAGCTGTGCAGCTGAAGCTGTGCAACTGAAACTGTGCAGCTGAAGCTGTGCAGCTGAAGCTGTGCAGCTGAAACTGTGCAGCTGAAACTGTGCAGCTAAAACTGCAGCTGAAGCTGTGTAGCTGAAGCTGTGCAGCTGAAACTGTGCAGCTGAAGCTGTGCAGCTGAAACTGTGCAGCTGAAGCTGTGCAGCTGAAACTGCAAATGAAGCTGTGCAGCTGAAACTGCAGCTGAAACTGTGCAGCTGAAACCGTGCAGCTAAAACTGCAGCTGCAACTGTGCAGCTGAAACTGTGCAGCTAAAACTGCAGCTGAAGCTGTGCAGCTAAAACTGTGCTGCTGAAGCTGTGCAGCTGAAGCTGTGCAGCTGAAACTGTGCAGCTGAAACTGTGCAGCTGAAACTGCAGCTGAAACTGTGCAGCTAAAACTGCAGCTGAAGCTGTGCAGCTGAAACTGTGCAGCTGAAGCTGTGCAGCTGAAATTGTGCAGCTGTAACTGCAGCTGAAACTGTGCAGCTAAAACTGCAGCTGAAACTGTGCAGCTAAAACTGTGCAGCTGAAGCTGTGCAGCCGAAACTGTGAAGCTGAAACTGTGCAGCTGAAACTGCAGCTGAAACTGTGCAGCTGAAACTGCAGCTGAAGCTGTGCAGCTGAAGCTGTGCAGCTGAAACTGCGCAGCTGAAGCTGTGCAGCTGAAGCTGCGCAGCTGAAAATGTGCAGCTGAAACTGTGCAGCTGAAACTGTGCAGCTGAAGCTGTGCAGCTGAAATTGTGCAGCTAAAACTGCAGCTGAAGCTGTGCAGCTAAAACTGCAGCTGAAGCTGTGCAGCTGAAACTGTGCAGCTGAAGCTGTGCAGCTGAAATTGTGCAGCTGAAACTGTGCAGCTGAAGCTGTGCAGCTGAAACTGTGCAGCTGAAACTGCAGCTGAAACTGTGCAGCTGAAACTGCAGCTGAAGCTGCGCAGCTGAAGCTGTGCAGCTGAAACTGTGCAGCTGAAGCTGTGCAGCTGAAACTGTGCAGCTGAAGCTGTGCAGCTGAAATTGTGCAGCTGAAGCTGTGCAGCTGAAACTGCAGCTAAAGCTGCGCAGCTGAAACTGCAGCTGAAACTTTGCAGCTGAAACTGTGCAGCTGAAGCTGTGCAGCTGAAATTGTGCAGCTGAAACTGTGCAGCTGAAACCGTGCAGCTGAAGCTGTGCAGCTGAAACTGTGCAGCTGAAACTGTGCAGCTGAAACTGTGCAGCTGAAGCTGGGCAGCTGAAATTGTGCAGCTAAAACTGCAGCTGAAGCTGTGCAGCTAAAACTGCAGCTGAAATTGTGCAGCTGAAACTGCAGCTAAAACTGTGCAGCTGAAGCTGTGCAGCTGCAGCTGTGCAGCTGAAACTGTGCAGCTGAAGCTGTGCAGCTGAAATTGTGCAGCTGTAACTGCAACTGAAACTGTGCAGCTAAAACTGCAGCTGAAACTGTGCAGCTAAAACTGTGCAGCTGAAGCTGTGCAGCCGAAACTGTGCAGCTGAAACTGTGCAGCTGAAACTGCAGCTGAAACTGTGCAGCTGAAACTGCAGCTGAAGCTGTGCAGCTGAAGCTGTGCAGCTGAAACTGCGCAGCTGAAGCTGTGCAGCTGAAACTGTGCAGCTGAAGCTGCGCAGCTGAAAATGTGCAGCTTAAACTGTGCAGCTGAAGCTGTGCAGCTGAAACTGTGCAGCTGAAACGGTGCAGCTGAAGCTGTGCAGCTGAAATTGTGCAGCTAAAACTGCAGCTGAAGCTGTGCAGCTAAAACTGCAGCTGAAGCTGTGCAGCTAAAACTGCAGCTGAAGCTGTGCAGCTGAAATTGTGCAGCTGAAACTGCAGCTAAAACTGTGCAGCTGAAGCTGTGCAGCTGAAACTGCAGCTGAAGCTGCGCAGCTGAAACTGCAGCTGAAGCTGTGCAGCTGAAACTGTGCAGCTGAAGCTGTGCAGCTGAAATTGTGCAGCCGAAACTGCAGCTAAAACTGTGCAGCTGAAGCTGTGCAGCTGAAACTGTGCAGCTGAAACTGTGCAGCTGAAGCTGTGCAGCTGAAATTGTGCAGCTAAAACTGCAGCTGAAGCTGTGCAGCTGAAACTGTGCAGCTGAAATTGTGGAGCTTAAACTGCAGCTAAAACTGTGCAGCTGAAGCTGTGCAGCTGAAACTGTGCAGCTGAAACTGTGCAGCTGAAACTGCAGCTGAAACTGCAGCTGAAACTGCAGCTGAAGCTGTGCAGCTGAAGCTGTGCAGCTGAAGCTGTGCAGCTGAAACTGTGCAGCTGAAGCTGTGCAGCTGAAACTGTGCAGCTGAAACTGCACAGTTTTGCATGGAGCTCTGCAACATGGTCGCCGCTGTTTTTGTGTTTTTGCTCTCGTGGGATGTGATATTTTGACGTAAATTGCGTTTCGATGCAAAACAACAGCCTCACACCAAATGAAATTGTTTTTAGGGGGAAAAAATGTGGAATTGTAAAAATGTGACAGCAGGAGAAACTCATTTCTCTCAAACAGAGCAGCGGTTTTCATGCCGAGGCTGAACGCTGTTGTTGACACACATGTGACTCATCAGATTTCACCAGTGTAGGTCAACACTTTCCTGTCGTTTGATCCGATGACTGATTCCTGAGCAGGAACTGATGGGGTCGTTCATTTATTAGATCAGGTGGGTCAACAGATCCTTTTTCAGCAGCTGTGTTCACCCTCAAACAAAGCGTCTGAGTGTTTTGAAGTGTTCACAGAGTTTTAGTTGAACATTTCCCAGGTGAAAACATGCAGTCAGGTAACGTAGAAACCTTCAACTACCTCTAAAGGTGTCAAACTCTCGGACATGAACGCATGAGCTGCTCCCCTTTCTTGTTTCTGGTCAGATCATTAAGATCATTACATCCACATCAAGTGGTGGTGCAGAGCAAAGCTAAGTAGTATTTCAGAAAAAGAAAAATGGAAGGTTTTTGTTTAAATTGACAACCAAGAAACAACATTCCCATCAAACATACAAGCTTCATGACGTTCTCAAACCTGGACATCTGGATCAGAAAAGGACAGAAAAATCTTTCCTTTGATACGTCTCTTATCTGAGTCAGTCTTGTGCTTCTTCAGTCAGACGGTGTTGTTTATATTCACTCCTTCTGATCAGTATAACTTCAGTTATTTTTGATATAATTTCATATTAGGCTTCAAAGATATGAGTCTTGGTGCAATCAGGTTTCAGAGATCATCCTTAGCTCCGCCTTTTTGCCCGAATCGATCACTTCTGGCTCCAATCAGACGTTGGTTCTGGTGTGTGTTGATAACCTCAGAAGTTGGACGAAAGGCCCGCCAGACTCCTTTGCTCAGCTCTCGATCTTGTGTCAGCCACGCCTTGTTCACCTGATGTTGTGTGAAACCCCCTGAGGAGGAGAGACCAGGCTGCACCTGTAGGTGTGAAACCCGAGGCCGACTCCTCTGTGTTTAACGCAGATGGGAAGGACGACCCAGTTTCTGTCTGACGGAGGTATGGGGTATGAACCACAGACCTGAACCAGAGCTGCAGCTAGAGGAGGTGAAGATCTTAAAATGTTCTCCTGGAGTGACCAGGGTGGGTGGGATTGAGAACCAACACATCAGCACAGAGGAACATCTGGGGTTACACTGTAAAAAAGCGCTGGCTAAAACAGGAGAAATGAACACTGGCATCTGGGTGAAAGTGACAAAATGATACTATTTACTAAGAGGGGGCACTCGTGATTAGGGATGTTCCTGGCGACTAATTTCCCTGTCGACTAAACGAAAATTTTAATTAAGACTAGTCGACTAGTCTAAAAAAAGGAAAACACTCAGAAAACAGTGAAAATTTAGCACAATTTATTGAAACATCGAAACAGAATTTGAAACATTGTCCCAAAAAAATATTGTGTGTAACAAGAGTTCTTTAGGCCTTTAATCACAATGTTCAACAACCATGTTGGATTTTAAATGCAGCTGAAGTACGAGACACTTTGCACCGTACAGTATGAATGAATGTGAACATGAAGGCAACTCAGTCAAACGTTAACTACCAAAATAAATAAATTGCCTCTGACACATTGAATCTTGCAGATTATCCGACAAAAATTATAGCTTTAATTCACTTTCAAGTTAATAAAACATCTAAATTATAATTAAATTTCAACCGAAACGAGCAGCATTTTGCGCCGTGCAGTATGAATATAAACCCTGCACATCCGACAAGAACTCACTTAAAGTTAAATAATGTAACATCTAAAAAAGATAAATTACTGCTGAATTATTAAACTCTATGCGCAGTTCAATATGAAGTCATTATCGTGATGAGCTGCGTTATCCTCTCAGACCGGACGGGAGAACACGTCTTCGGGTAAACAATGTCAAATCGGCCTGAGTGTGGCTAGCACCGCTAGCATTAGCACCGCTAGCATTAGCAGCCGTCGTCTCGTGCAGATTAACATCCAAATGCTTGAGTTGAATGTGGTTGCGCATTGCTCCAGTCGAGTGATTGTATGCCAGTTGTTTCTGACACAGTCTACATACTACCTTGTTTTCATTTTCTAGATTAAAGTACCGCCAAACCGCGCTGGTTTTGCGAGACTATCTTCCCACCGTGCCGTTTTAAAACTCCAGTCTACTCGAGCATTGCTGTGGAGAGGGAGGACTGTTGTCTGTCGGCTCTGTAGCCCCAACTAGTGGCGGGCGGCTGTATGACAGTAAGCGGCCTTATACATGAATAAAACACAAATTGGTTTAAACGACTAATATTTCTGGTGCCGACTAGTAAGTGGGCAGACGTTTAATCGTTTAGACGATTAATCGCGCGCATCCCTACTCGTGATTGTAATTAAGTGAAAGAATCAGAATGCATGATAGTTGCAGTTAGAAATACAGAACCCTTTTATTTTTCAAATTTTGCAAACAACTTGAAAAAACATTTTGTACAAAATCAGCATTAACTACACAATCTAAACAACGTTCTCGAGATATTTCAACAGATAAATAGTAGACAAAGTATGCAACTTGCAAGCTTGATATTTCGATCCACTGTTTACTTTTACTTTTACTTGCCCCTAGCAAACGCGTCTTTAATTGTCATCGGACTTGACTTTTCTACAGCAGTAACGTTACTAGCGTTAGCCGCAGAGGACGCAGACCTCAGCTTCATGCATTCCTTGTATTCTAACAAATGTTTGGGGCTTAGGTGGTGTAGCAGATTGCTGGTGTAGCCTCCCGCGGCTACAGCTTAAGCTCGGCAACATTTGCAGATTATTGTAGTTTGTTGGACGTCGTCTTTTTTAAATCCAAGGAACTTCCACACGACAGACACGGCTCCTCATTTAGGAAGAAGTTCCTCAGTCTCATGTTACCGTTCTGGAGCTTCCACTTCGGGACTTTCGCTGTTTGCAGCCATCACCGTTTAACCAGAAACAAGTAGCGTGTTGTGCCTCCAGTGCAACTGCAAAAACAGTCCCCTGTCAAACAATGACAGCGTTCCGCAGCGCGACGTTCCCAACGTTGTGTACGCTACAGTACATACTCACCGGTATTACGGTATATGAAAAATTCATATCATAAGAAAAATAAACACCGGTATTCGGTATGAACCGGTATACCACCCAGCACTAGTTATCTGTATTCTATACTTGAGAAGAAACCTGTCTTCCGGTTTAGATCTGGTTGGATGTTGAAGGGTTTCAAACGGGCCTCAAAAGCTGAACTTTAAATCAAATTACTTTAAAACAGACTTGTTGCAGCACAGTGACAAGTGAAGAAAAGTGAAAATGAGCAAATAATTAATAATTCTAGGTCAGGAACATGTAAAATAAAATAAGTGCGTGTAAATATTTCCTCCTCTTCTTCGCTCTCAGCAGAGATGACCATTAACAGAAGCTATTATTTGGTCTTATTTGGACTTTCTGGAGCGGCCCTTTACTGGTTCAGGTCCTATTTAGAAGGCCGAAGTTATTTTGTTACGATTGGCAGCCATGAATGTGAGAGTGGCCATGACTTGTGGAGTCCCCCAGGGGTCAGTTCTTGGGCTTCTTCTATTCAACTTGTACATGTTTCCTTTGGGTCAAATAATTCAGAACTTTAATATTAATTATCACAGTTATGCAGATGATAGACAACTTTATGTGTCTCTGACGCCAGATGACTGCAGCCCAATGGACTTACTGTGTCAGTGTCTGGAGCAGATAGACGTCTGGATGAGGAAGAATTTTCTACAACTTAATGAGGACAAAACCAAGATTATCCTGTTTGGTAACAAAGAGAAGAGGGTCAGCATTGCTAAATATCTGGAGACTCGGGCTCCGGAAACCACTGACCAGGTTCGTAACCTTGGAGTGTTGATAGACTCCGATCTGACTTTCAGCACCCACTTAAAAGCTGTCACTGAGGCAGCTTTTTACCAGCTCAGAAATATCAAAGCTGTCACTGAGGCAGCTTTTTACCAGCTCAGAAACATCAGCAGAATTAAAAGTTTTGTCTCCCAGAAAGATCAGGAGAAACTCATCTATGCGTTCATCCCCAGTAGACTGGATTACTGTCATGGTCTTTTCACTGGACTTCCCAAAAAGAGCATTAAACATCTTCAGCTCATCCAGAATGCTGCTGCTGGAGTTTAACCAGAACTAAAAGATCTGAACACATCACACCAGTTTTAAAATCTTTACACTGGCTTCCAGTTAGTCAGAGAATAGATTACAAAATCCTACTGATGGTCTACAAATCCCAGAATGGTTTAGGTCCAGAATACATTTGTGATATGTTCAGAGAGTATAAACCCAGAAGGGATCTTAGATCCAAGGACTTGGGTCAACTGGTCCAGACCAGAGTCCAGACTAAACATGGAGAAGCAGCACTTAGCTGTTACGCTCTAAACAAGTGGAACAAACTTCCAGTGGAGATTAAACTTTCATCAACTGTTCACACTTTTAAATCCAGGTAGAAAACATTTCTCTTTTCATTTGCCGATCCATGAAATCTGCACCGTATCTTTTACTTTGTCTAGCTTCTTTTAATCATTTTCATTTATTTAGGTATTTTATATCACCTTATTATGATTCATAATATTGTTTTTTTCTTTTTTTATATGTTTTTAATAGGGCTGGGCAACAATTAAAATTTTTAATCGCGATTAATTGCATGATTTCCCTGATTAATCGTGATTAATTTCTGAGGTAACAGCAGAAACCTTTAACAGGGAGTTCAACTTGGCAGTGGTTACAAATAAAATAGAAAGATTAAAAAGCGACGTTTTATTTTGTTTTTCTTTTTTGTAATCTAATACAAAAAATGCTTTATATATATATATATATATATATATATATAGATAGAGAGAGAGAGAGAGAGAGAGAGAGAGAGAGAGAGAGAGAGAGAGAGAGAGAGAGAGAGAGAGAGAGAGAGAGAGAGAGAGAGAGAGAGAGAGAGAGAGAGAGAGAGAGAGAGAGAGAGAGTCATGGAAAAAATTATTAGACCACCCTTGTTTTCTTCAGTTTCTTGTTCATTTTAATGCCTGGTACAACTAAAGGTACATTTGTTTGGACAAACATAATGATAACCACAAAGATTACTCATAAGAGTTTTATTTAAGAGCTGATATCTTACCATTTTCCATGGTTTTCTTGATTATAACCTAAATCACTTAAGTTTTTACATCAATAGCTATGGCGTTGTTGTACTGCCAAAAACACTGCTTTTATGCATTCAGTGTTTTCTTTTCTGTCTGTTTTAGTCACATGATGACGTTTAGTGGTACCAGGTATTAAAATGAACAAGAAAGTGAAGAAAAAATGGTGGTCTAATAATTTTTTCCATGACTGTGTGTGTATATATATATATATATATATATATATATATATATATATATATATATATATATATATATATATATATTTTTTTTTTTTTTTTTTTTTTTTAATTTTAGGCTTAAATCAAAAATACGAAATGAAAAAACGGGCCACGGGACTGAATTTGCTTTTAATATTTAATTGTCCGGTTTACGGACATTGACTCAGAAAAGACTGTGCCGTTCAGGTAGCACGGCGGCACTGGAATCACATACTTTGCAATATTGTAAAAGTCTGAATCAGCTCATATATAGATGAACCAAAGCCTCTCCAGGTCTGCCTCTGACATCAGTCTTTTTCTCCTCAGATCATGACGAGCTCAGAATCTTCTGATTCTCATTTCCAGCATTGCAGGACACCCATCTGCTGTTGAATAAGTCCTGGATCAAACCAGCGTATTTGTCCAAATATGGGACGATTTTTTTAATCTATAAGTTATATTCTCAAAAACTGGGGTTGTTTTATAATCAAGGAATAGACTTTCAGTTGTCATTACACATCTGTGCTAGAGAATAGCAGGACAAGGTTATTATCGTTAACAGAAAAAAACGAAATAACGAAAACTAGAATTGAAAAAACACTTTCATTAACTGAAATAAAATAAAAACTAGTTTTTAAAAAAACGATAACTAACTGAAACTGTATTATGTGTTTATAAAACAAACAAAAATTAACTATAATAATGTCAACAACGTCCTTCGTTTTCGTGTTTGTAATTTTTTTTCCTCATAAACGTTTGAAATCTATTAACTTCTCTCCGCCGTACAACAACAACCGCAAAAAAAAAAAGTGATCAGTTGGGAGAAAGCGGCTCAGTGCTATTTGGGATTTCTTTGACTATGACTGTGTTAACGATAAAAATAAGTGCCTTGTTGTAGAAGCAGGTGATACAATGTGTGGAATACTTCTGAAGGAGAAAAAAACCCACAAATCTGAAAGTCCATTTTAAAAGCTCACACAAGAAGGCTAACCAAGACTAGCTGGATAAGCTAGCCTAAGCTAGCCCCCTGGAAAGAAGGCTAACCAAGACTAGCTGGATAAGCTAGCCTAAGCTAGCCCCCTGGAAAGAAGGCTAACCAAGACTAGCTGGATAAACTAGCCTAATCTAACCCCCTGGAAAGAAGGCTAACCAAGACTAGCTGGATAAGCTAGCCTAAGCTAGCCCCCTGGAAAGAGAAGCTACAGCTGCAGGCCAGTCAGCGTTGGGAAGGAACGGGAGAAAACAGCAACTATAATAGACTGTTTCCACGGAGACCAGATAGCTGCTGGTCAGTAAATATGCAGGAACGCCACAAGAGGGAAGATTCATTGATAAATATGTTTATTGAGACCAGAATGTAAACACGACTATGTGATTCGATAGCCTTCAAAAAGTTCAGTGCTTCACTCCAAACAAAATTACAACCCTAATTTACAAAATAAAACTAAAACTAACACTGAAACTAATAAAAAGTATTTCAAAACGAAAACGAATAACAATTGGCAAAACTGCTCTAAAAATGAATTAAAACTAACTGAATTTGGAAAAACTAAACACTAAACACCGGTTCCACAGCAGCCAGTAACAGACTTTTCAAAACAAAAGCATGTCAGCAACATGCGTTAACGCGCGATAAAATAAATGTCGGTGTTGATAAATTAATGTGTTAACGCGATAATAATGCATTAACTTGCCCAGCCCTAGTTTTTTAATCTTTTATGTAAAGCACTTAAACATGAAAATGTGCTTTACAAATAAACTTGCTAAATAAACCAAACCCTTTTTTTCCACATTTTCTGAAGTTTTTGAGTCTAAAACGTGATACTAAGCATGCAGTAATAAACGTCCTCCTCCTCCCTTGCAGGTGACCTGAACCTGAACGTGGTCGCCATGGCACTGTCGGGCTACACCGACGAGAAGTCGTCGCTGTGGAGGGAGATGTGCAGCTCCCTGAGGCTGCAGCTGAAGAACCCCTACCTCTGCATCATGTTTGCCTTCCTCACCAGCGAACCCGGGGCCTTCGACGGTGTGCTGGTACTGGACCGCTTCTCATTTTAGAGCGCTGAAAGCTCTAGTTCTTATTTCGTTAAAGGTTTGAGTGCTCTGTAGCACAGCAGCAATACTCTCCTGTTTCTGGATAAGACCTCAGGTTAGACAGGAAGAGGCATGTTTTACGTTACCATCATAAGTCATAAAACAGTCGTGTAATAAGAAACCTTTGCCCAGAACAGAGTAAATGTTTCTGCTTCATCCTCTTTCACTTGCATCCGTTTCTGGCCTCGAGCTGCTCTTTCTTTTTAGCTCTTTAGACTTTTTTTTTTCCCTGCTAAATAATTATTTAATAGTAATAATTATTATTATTATTATTTTAATTGGCTAAATAATAATTCCTGCATTATCTGACTGAAGATTATCTGACAAAACATCTCGTCTTGTCCTTCTGTTCCAGTTTGAGAACAGCGTCGCTGTGCGAGACCGAGTGGCCTTCGCCTGCATGTTTCTAAGCGACGCGCAGGTAAGAACCGGGCGCCGTGGGTGTCTCGATGGAGTCCTGCGTCCGCTCCAGTAAACTCGATCTGTCTTTGCTGCAGCTGCCCCGCTACATCGACAAACTGACCGGTGAGATGAAGGAGTCCGGCAACCTGGAGGGCATCCTGCTGACGGGACTGACCAAAGACGGAGTGGATCTCATGGAGAGCTACGTGGACCGGACCGGAGACGTCCAGACGGCCAGCTTCTGCATGCTGAAGGTACTCAGGAAAGCTGCGCAGGAGAACGTGTGTTCAAGACTTTTATATGACTTCTGGTGTCGGGTTCACGACTGGAGCGTCTTCATAAATCAGTTATGTGTAGGGGTGCACGATAACTATCAGGCCAATAACAGGAAATGATGACGTCATCCCGATAACTCCGATATCATGACAAATAGCCCCGATAACATATATATTTTTGTCAACACAGCAGTGCCTCGCTCCCTCTGAGCTTTGAATGACCGGGAGTGAATGTTATGTTCAAGTGATGTTGGCATAATCAGAAAAACGATTTCTCAATCAGGAAAATCAAGAATACCCCCTCATGCCAGAAAACAACTCGTCAATTCGGTCATAATTTTAGTAGTTGCTGACTTTAATTGATATCCGCAGTATTTTCCCACATGTTACACATAAAAAAAGAAAAAATAGAAAAGGCTAAAAGAATGACTAGCAAACGAGGAAACGTGGGAATTTACGTTACACCTTGAATGCAGCCTGCAGCACAGCGCTGCATTCAACAAACCCACACAACAAACATGGCGGCGTGGAATTTCGTTAAAGTTTCAGAAGAAGATAGTTTGGTGGTTATTTGTGATGAATCCTCAGAGTGAATTCTACGAGGAGGGAAGCACAAGCTTTAATACGTAAAACCTGATCAGCCACCTACAACATAACAATCGCTTCCATGGAGTTTTGAAATCACGCTAACGTGAGCTAACGGAAGCTAATGCTAACATGCACAAACCAGCAGCAGCCTCCCCTCTCCCTCATTCCTCTCATCTAAAGCTTCCATGAGATTAAAAAATTAAAAATAAAAACTACTGAACCTCATTTACTTTAATTAAAGGTATTAATTTAAATGGAACCACAAGTCAAAATCCTTTAAATGTTAATCTTTTTCAGTTAGTAATTCTGATGCATGTATTTCCATCAGTTCAAGGAGTCTTTATTTTTAATATCAGTCAGTAATGAACCTTATTTAAGTTGATTTGAGATTTTAAATAGGTTTGTTTGATAGCTTTAAGAAAATGTTTGAGAGGCTTGCCAATAGTTTTTCATTGGAAAAAATAAATATCTGTTTATTTAAAGAGTCAAACTATTTTTGATTTTGTTCATAGTATTGATGTAATGATCTTAGGTAAATGTGTGTGTTATCGGTATCGGCCTTTAGGAGCTAAAAGTTATCGGTTTTAAAAACAGTTATTGTGCATCCCTAGTTATGTGCTTGACATGCAGCTCGGTCTTCTTTACTGCTCCGTCTCAGTTGAGCAGCGTTTTGAATCTGCAGCGAGGACAGTTGTTCCCTCCAACAGCTACCTATATGAGCTGCGGAAATGCAAATTTGGAACAAGGGAAACTAGAAACTGCCCCTCTGATTATAACCTTTAAATCACCGGCGCACATGCCCAGACGAGCCTCTGGATTTCTCACTAAAGGTCACAGCTGTTTCTCGGTTGCCGCTCGCTGTAGAGACGCAAAAGCAGGCCCGGCGCTTAATCGTCAGCACGTTTTTGTAGAGTAACACTTAAGATGCTGACGTGGTAGAACAGGTCTGTAGTTTTTTTTTTTTTTGGTGCTGCAGAACAACCTTCTGGGTTTGCTCACCTCTCGTTTTCTTGTCCGGACCTGCCTCTGAGAGGAGCGGCGCTGTGTGCGAGGAATCTGCACCTCGGCAGCCCTTTCAGACGCGGCGCGCCGGAGGGGACGGGTGCAGGAGAAGGGTGAGACTGCCTCCCGGGCGCCGAGCCCACGCTGGAATTAAAACCCTGTCTGTCCCAACAGGGTTCCCCGGGTGAAGTCCTGAAAGACCCGCGAGTCCAGTGCTGGATAGAAAACTACCGCAACCTGCTGGACGCCTGGAGGTTCTGGCACAAACGGGCCGAGTTTGACATCCTGAGGGGCAAGCTGGACCCCAGCTCCAAGCCGCTGGCACAGGTGATGAAGGCGCAGAGTCTGTCTGTCTTTGTTCTGACGTGATGTTCAAGTGTTTATCTTTATTTTATTTAACTTGAATGTGCTCCGGTTCAGCGATCATTGCCGGCAGAGCTTCCTGAAGCTGTCGTGAGCATTTTTCACTCCAGAGAAAACAGTTAAATGCAGAGTAGGGATGGAACGGTTAGTATTCTATCAGATTTTCCATATTGTTACGTCCCTAATGCAGAGTAATTAACGGAGTTGAACGGTACAGCCATAAACACTTGTTTTTGCTGGTTAACCTGTTCCCTCCAAGCATATAAACATCAGGGCCCAGATGTTGCGTCAGCTGTTATATAGGGGCTCCAGCGGTTTCTGGGCACCGGCACAGTCGGAGCCATCTGTGCCGCTGCGCCACAGCGTTAAACGTTGATGCTCTGCAGGCGGCGCTGCAGGTCTCTGCCGTTTTGTCCTTCTGCGTCGGAGAAATCTCCTCCAGACACAACACATGCTTCACGCTGGTCAGATTTTTTTCTAGGCTTAATACTAGAAAGGTCTTATGGCTGATTAAGAGTAATCCAGGGTTGTTAGTGGAACTTGGCAGTGCCCGTCGCATTGCTGACATTCCTGTAATCACCGTTGAGCACAATGGGATTGCTGCTTCATTGTCTAATACTTATCTCTCTCCTCCATAAGAAAAAAAAAAAATTGAAATCCTGACAGCTGGCGAGCACGCACTCCTCGGTTTCACGCTCACCTTTCCTTATCAGGTGACCTTTGTGTTTGCTCCCGGCAGGTGTTCGTGAGCTGCAACTTCTGCGGGAAGTCCATCTCCTACAGCTGCTCGGCGATGCCCCACCAGGGCCGGGGCTTCAGCCAATACGGCGTCAGCGGCTCGCCCACCAAGTCCAAAGTCACCAGCTGCCCCGGCTGCAGGAAGCCGCTGCCGCGCTGCACCCTCTGCCTCATGAACATGGGCACGCCGGTGTCCAACTGCCCAGGTACAGGAGGCTTTTAGAAAGAGAGAACGTGCGTCTATAATCTGGGGACTGCGCGTGGACTTTGATCGGCATTCAAAGTCGGACAGCACCTGGACATTTACAGTCTCATTACTTACTAAATGTGCTCACATCGGATGTTATTGACGTTGACTCACGGATACATTTGATTTTGGTTTTTTTTGCAGGAGCTGGAAAGTCAGATGAGAAAGTGGACTTGACAAGGGAGAACAAGCTCGCAAAGTTCAACACTGGTTCACCTGGTGTCACAACTGTCGACACGGCGGCCACGCCGGCCACATGCTCAGCTGGTTCAGGTAGGATAAGGGATGCGCAATAACCGATACCGATTACCGATAACTTTCAGCTCCTAAAGGCCGATACCGATAACCGATAACTTTCAGCTCCTAAAGGCCGATACCGATAACACACACATATACCTAAGATCATTACATCAGTAAAGTGATCCCTCGCCAGTTAGTGCTTTAAGATCCGCCGTTTTAGTTATTCGCGGATTTTTCAGAAATGTATAATATCATAAAAAAATAAAGAAAAAATCGCGGAAACATCACAAGATGCAGATTAAAGTGCTCGTTCCATGCAGAGAAAACCGGACTTTTTGTTTTGTTGTTGTTAGCGTGTTAGCCGCTAATTACGAGCCAAAAATAGCACGATACCAGAGGCTGTGAAGGTAACAGAAAGACCACAGTTGAGCCTTTGTCTTGTTTCGCTGCAGTGAGTCGCTACTTTTTTGCGGTTTTCAAACATATTTTAAACACATTATTGAGGCTCGGGGGGCTCCGACTCCAGTTAGCGGATTTTGATATTTGCGGGGGGGTCGCAGGTCCTCATTAAATGACCAGATATTTATTTTTTCCAATGAAAAACTACTGACAAGCCTCTCAACATTTTCATAAAGCTATTAAACAAACCTATTTGATATCTCACATCAACTTAAATAAGGTTCATTACTGACTGATATAAAAAATAAAGGCTCCTTGAACTGATGGAAATACACGCATCAGAATTACAAACTTAAAAAGTTCATTCCAGAAGTTTACAAAAAAATAAATATGCATAGAAAATTAATGCACTTACACAAGTTAGATTCAAACAATTCTACCTTCTACCAATTTCATCTTTGCCCGTGGGTCATATTTGGCAAATTTCTTGGATTTTTCAAAAGCCCTACCGATGTGTGTTAGTCCCTGTGAGTTCTTTAATGCTGGCTAGCTCATGTTAGGACTAGCCCACGTTAGCTTGCGTTAGTGCTAGCTCACATTAGTGCTAGCTCACATTAGCTCACATTAGCGCTAGCTAACGTTAGCTCATGTTAGCGCTAGCTCACGTTAGCGCTAGCTCACGTTAGCACTAGCTCACCTTAGCACGATTTCAAAACTTTCAAAGCGATGGTTATGTTTCAGGTGGCTTTTTGGGTTTGACGTATTAAAGCTTGTGCTATTTTTCCCTCCTTGTGGAATTCGCTTGGAACATTTGTCACAAATAGCCAGCGAACTATCTTCTTCAGAAACTTCAAGAAGTTCCATACGATTGCCGCCATGTTAGCTGCATTCAAGGTGTAACGTAAATTCCTTCGTTCCCTCGTTTGCTAGTCGTTCTAATGGCATTTTCTATTTTTTATGTGAAACATGTGGGAAAATACTGTGAAAATATCAATTAAAGTCAGCAACTACTAAAATTATGACCGAGTTAACGAGTTGTTTTCTGGCATGAGGAGGTATTCTTGATTTTCCTGATTGAGTATTCGTTTTTTCTGATTATGCTGACGTCACTTGAACATAACATTCACTGCCAGTTATTCAGGTTTTGCGTGGGAGCGAGGCACTGCCGTGTTGATCGGGGCTATTCGTCGTGATATCGGAGTTATCAAGATGATGTCATAATTTCCTGTTATTGGCCCGATAGTTATCGTGCACCCCTAGACTTTAATATTAAACATTTTTGGCAAAATGCTCTTTGCTGCATTTCATCTTATCGCCCCCAAATCATCCATATTTTCTTTTTCTGAGCAAGAAACTACATTCAAATTTGAAATTTTGAACTCTACATGCTCTTTTTTTCTTCTTCTCCTCCTGCATTTGCCGAACGGCCGTCACATGTCCTGTACGTCTGTTGCAGAGACCACACAGAGTGCCCGGTGTCGGCTTGTACCTGTAAGTGCATGCAGCTGGACACCACGGGGAACCTGGTGCCCTCAGACAGCAGCTAGACGGCAGACGTGCGGTGGAAGCCGAAGCCCAACACCAGCCCGAAGCGCCCGACCGGCCCGGGTTCACCGGCGCGCCCGCCTCACGGACACCCGGAGGGGGGACGGCCGCCGACGGTGCCCCGCTCTGAAGTGGCCGTTCGATTGAAAAGAAATACTGTTCAGTAATTGTCTAGTGAATGTTATTGTAATAACAGAGCCCCCCGTATGAAGAATGGAACCGGTGGGGGCCGCTGATCCGACTAACTGAATTAATCACAGAAAGGGAGCGACCGCTAACTCACTGCTCTGCTAATGGACAAAAAAAAAAGAAATCACACTCAGGACAAACGTAAGAGGCCCTGCTGTAATCAGCCTCTTCTTATATAACTTGAATATGGTTTTATAGTGACCTGTTTAGAAAGGAAATGTCCAGTCAGGCGTCGTCAGGTTGTGAAACGGTAAATCTGATCGCAGGTGCCAACATGTATGAAGTATATTTTCTGGCTTGTGTTTCAGTAGATATTTAACGTTTTTGTTTGTCTCGTGAAAGGATCTTCACATACCTCATAAAAGTATTGTTGGTTAGAGGGACGACAGCACCCCCCCCCCCCCTCCACCCCCCCCCCCCACCCCCCCCCCCCCCCCCCCCCCCCCCCCCCCCCGGGTGACGGTAACAGCAGCGTTCGCCTGCACCACTCCTCATCTGGCTTTGCTTGTGAGGGGCTCTCTATGTGTGTGTGTGTGTGTGTATGTGTGCGCTTTTGAGGGAAAGGATGAGGACTTACGGAGGCGAGGGGTGGTGGAGGAGAGTGGGAGGGGGTGCGCCTGTATTCACGGGCCCGCTCCAGGCCGGCGGTCCGTGAAAAGAAGCTCCCCAGAAAACAGCAGCTGCTCGGCACCCTGACAAGACCCTCCAGATTGTTCCCCTCATAAAGACCCTCAGCTGCCGGAACACTATTGACTCAAAGACGAGGCGAGAGAGCAGACGGCCTGCCCCCCCACCCCCACCCCCGTTTACAGACTGGCCCTCTCTTTCTTCATCTCCCTGACGATGCCCAAATTGCGCCCGGTGGCTACGCATACCACACATCAATCCGAGGATGGGCGCCGCCTGTGGGGTGAGGTGGGGGGGTGGGGGGGGGGGGGGGGTGGGGGTGGGGGTGGGGGGGACTGCTGGGTGTAAACCGCATTGTTAATGGAGTACCCCCCCACCCCACCACCACCACCACCACCCCCTCGTCACCCTCGCCGCATGACCACTGACCCGGGAAAGAGCGTCGTAAATGAGAGGCTGCCTGGCTGAAACACTTAGTCATGGAGGAGGGGGGAGTTGGGGGGGGGGGCACTGTATGCAGCGTTCACCAGGACCTCTCCCCGGCGCGGGAGGTTTTATGGGCCCGTTTGGACCTTTTGTGAACCGTTTTCGACAAATTGGCGAGCCGCGTGGCGTCCCGAAAAACACCCTTTCTGTGTTTCTTGTGTTTTTGCCTTTTAAATAAATCCCTACTGACAAATTGGAGCGCTGCTGAATGTTGGGTGGGGGTGGGGTGGGGGGGGGTATTTTATAAATACAGATGGCGTGGGTTCTCCGTCTCCCGCGGGAGCTCCGGAGAATCACAGGCCGTCAACGCACCAATACCAGGAAGGAGAGTGCGTTCAGGACACCGGAGCTGCCGTAAATCTCCAAAAACGAGAAGTTCAAAACAACAGCTGACGCTGCGACGAGCGCAGTCGTTGCTCTCGAGCTTCTTCGACCTGACGGTCGAGCAGCTTGGCCGGTCGTAATGGAGGAGCGATCCACGTGGGCTCAGATGTTGAGACTGTCGGAAAACAGCCGCTGACCAACTATCTCAGCAGATTCAGCGGCCAAATATGTCAAAGCACAGAAGGAATGTGACTCAGGTTTCCTGGAGCTCTCTGAAAAGAGTCGCTATCAGGGGAATGGAAACGCACTTTGAAAAACAGGGCACTTAAAAAATAAAAAGAGTTATATTCACTCAGCGACCACTTCATTAGCTCCAACCAGTCTGTTCATCCTCCTCTGACCTTTGACCTCAACAGCTGGATATCTTCTCTTTCTGGGACCATCCTCTGGAAACCCTGGAGATGGTTCTGGAGAAGATCCCAGTAGACCAGCAGGTTCTGGACCACTCAGACCAACAACCAGGACACGTCCAGAGTCACTTCAGTTGACTGGTGATGCTGGTCTGAACTTCAGCAGGTCGTCTGGATGGATATATGACTGAGCTGCCCCCACGTGATTGGCTGACTGTTAACGAGTAATTGAGCCGGTGGAGCTGATGAAGTGCCGGTGAAAGTATATAACGGTACATAACGGGACTAAAAGTATGTGATTATATCTGGTTAAAAGACCAAAAACCCAAATTGTAAATTATAAAACAGAATAATGTTAAAGCTGCAACTGATTAACTAATTAACCTTTGATTTTAGAATCGTTTTATAAAAGCAATTCTGAAATAATTTATTCAGTAAAAACACAGTTTTGTTTTGGTCTAATTTAGATAAATAGATGATTATATTTTTGTCCAGAAGCCAAATCATTGGATACATTTTGTTGGGACAAGTTAAATCGCTTTACAAAGCAACAAAAATAATAAGTCATTGAATTGTGAAATTTGATTGATGTTATGCAGACAAACATTTTTAAATGTTGAATTAATGATAATAGGTTAGCTTAAATATATTTAATGCGTGCGGTTTAAGAGTACATGCCACTACAAGTATGTAATTATATCTGATTAAAAGACCAAAACTCAAACTGTAAATTTAAAAAAATGTTAAGGCAATAACTGGATAATTAACCTTTAATTTTAGAGTTGTTTGAAAAAGCAATTTTGAAATAATTCATTAAAGGTGGGGTAGGTGTTGTTTTTTTGCAACACTTTTTACAATATTGCCTGAAAACCATTTCACATTCCCATTGCACCCACTGAAATAAAATGTTTGCAAAAAAAAACTAAACATTTTGGTCCAGTCTAGAGGGTGTAATAAGAGAAAAACTCTGACCAATCAAAATAGTGATCATCATTATTTTGATTGGCTGCATAATACGTCCATCAAATATCAATGCACTCCCCCCCACCCCTCCCTCCCTCCCTGCGGTTGATGTAGTCGTGAATTGTGTGAAGGTGTGGTTTAGAGGGGTGGGCTGAAGAGGAGGAGGCGGAGCCTTTGGGAGGAGGGAGGGAGTGTATATTTTCAAAATCTCCCTTGAGTTGGATTGCTGGAACCGTTTTTCAAACAACACCTACCCCACCTTTAAGAAGAATATATAAACTAAGCAGCCGAATAAATGAAGTTTGTGTTTGGTGGATTGTTTCTTTGTTGTAACGACGCTTCTTGGCAATAAATTTTACACAGATAGAAGTCTGTTTATTTCAGCAGCCACCAAAGCGCTCATCTCTACCACTCTGTGACCCTGCGACCCAAGAGTCCAGAATCTGGACTCATCGCTGAATACAGCGTTCAACGCACATGTTCAGGACATTCAGGAGAATGATTGTCGTCGTAGCAGCCAGAAACCCAAAACAAGACTCAACAGCAACAGAAAAAGCTGTTTGGCATTGGCAGAGAAGATTTGGGTGCAGCCCACGTCCTCAGCTCTGCTGCTCATCCCACAAATACATGTTCCTGACAGATGTGGCTCCATTTAAAAGGGGAATCAACAGGCTTTCCAACAGTATAAGATGTATTCCCAAGAAGCAACAACAAAGGAATAATCTGCCAAACAATAATTTCCTTACTTCTTATGCTTAGTGTGTGACGTATATATATATATATATATGTGTGTGTGTGTAAAGTTATAAAGAACTTTACACACGCTAATAACCTATTGCAGGCGTGATTGGTTGAAATCGCGACTCATACATCAGTTTACGCCAATCGGGGACGTCGGTGTCCTTCGCCGCCGTCCAATCAGAGGTCCGGGAAGGCGAGGGTTGTCCCGCCCACGGGCACCAGCCAGTAGCGTGCCTGGAACAACTGTCATTTAGAGAGCAGACAGGATGGAGAAGACGTCAGGGCTGGAAAACAAGAATATAACCTGGCGAGAAGTGGACAAAACTACTTTTTAAAGTTGTCCGCGGTACGTTTTGTCGCTCACGCCAGCATGTGTTAGTCGTCTGCAGGTAAGCTCGTCTCAGAAAAGCAAGTGTTGGAGGAGTTTTCCTCGAACGCATGAGTTGACTTTTTTTTTTTTTTAAGGAAGCTAAGTTTTCTCGCTAACAGCTAATGTTTATCTTCCACCACCTCCACCCCTCCAGCCATCTCCTCCTCCTCCAGAGAAACAGCAGCTCTTCACGCTACGCGTTTCCCACTGCGATAAGAGAGTTAACTAAAACAAAAAAAAAAACCGGCCCACTCCGGAGGATGTCGGCTCCCAGCAACTCGCTCCAGCAGCCGAGGGTGAGGCGCAGCAACGCGGGCTCCCCCGGCTCGTGCCGCCTGCACCCCATCCGCGCCACCGTGCCCTACCAGCTCCTCCGCGGGGGTCAGGGCAGCCCGACCCGGACGCAGAACAGCCGGGGCTCGAGCCCCCCTTCCAGCCCGACGCTCGGTCCAGGAAGCGGCGGCGCGAAGCAGAGGCTGTCCCCCGAGAACAAGGAGGCGTCCTGCCCCCCAGACTCCCCCGTGTCCCGAGGTAAGAAAGACAAAATACATGATTATTACTGAACTGGTCTACCTTGCTCAGGCCTGCAGATGGCTTGTCACCACGTGGGTTTGTCCCATGATAAGTTGTCATGGCATCTCTCATAGGTGTTTAGAAACCGTCGGTCTGACGCAGCATATGGCAGCTCACCTGCGAGCCAGGTGCAAACTGCACGGCTGCTTCCCATGTGGCGGAAGCGTGAGCCGTTAAAGCTTATCTTTCACACACAGTCGGCCCTTCATAAATGGGAATACGGTGTTAAAAAAAAAAAAGAAATAGTTCCCACGGTTCCTGAAGGCTTCTGGGAGGAGGAAATATTAAGGTAGCAGTATAAAGTGCCGGCAGGTTTAACTGGTAGGTTTTTACAACCAACAGAAACTGCTGTTATCTGTGTAAATCTGTCGGTCCAGATGGAGCACATTGCACAGCTCACCGTGATGCCACGCGCATGGATGAGCTGGACGAGTGAGGCCAGACTGGTCCTGAACTGGTCCTGAACTGGTCCTGAGCGAGGCCAGACTGGTCCTGAACTGGTCCTGAGCGAGGCCAGACTGGTCCTGAACTGGTCCTGAGCGAGGCCAGACTGGTCCTGAACTGGTCCTGAGCGAGGCCAGACTGGTCCTGAACTGATCCTGAGCGAGGCCAGACTGGTCCTGAACTGGTCCTGAGCGAGGCCAGACTGGTCCTGAGCTGGACGAGCGAGGCCAGGCTGGTCCTGAGCTGGTCCTGAGCTGGTCCTGAGCTGGACGAGCGAGGCCAGACTGGTCCTGAGCTGGTCCTGAGCTGGTCCTGAGCTGGTCCTGAGCTGGTCCTGAGCTGGACGAGCGAGGCCAGACTGGTCCTGAGCTGGTCCTGAGCTGGACGAGCTAGGCCAGACTGGTCCTGAGCTGGTCCTGAGCTGGTCCTGAGCTGGTCCTGAGCTGGACGAGCGAGGCCAGACTGGTCCTGACTGAGATGGTCCTGAGCTGGTCCTGAGCTGGGAGCGAGCTGGTCCGAGTCCTGAGGCCGAGACTGGTCTGACTGGTCCTGACCTGGTCCTGACCTGGTCCTGAGCTGGTCCTGAGCTGGTCCTGAGCTGGACGAGCGAGGCCAGACTGGTCCTGAGCTGGTCCTGAGCTGGTCCTGAGCTGGTCCTGAGCTGGACGAGCGAGGCCAGACTGGTCCTGAGCTGGTCCTGAGCTGGTCCTGAGCTGGTCCTGAGCTGGTCCTGAGCTGGTCCTGAGCTGGACGAGCGAGGCCAGACTGGTCCTGAGCTGGACGAGCGAGGCCAGACTGGTCCTGAGCTGGTCCTGAGCTGGACGAGCGAGGCCAGACTGGTCCTGAGCTGGTCCTGAGCTGGACGAGCGAGGCCAGACTGGTCCTGACCTGGTCCTGGGCTGGTCCTGGGCTGGTCCGGAGCCGGTCCGGAGCTGGTCCTGAGCTGGTCTTCAGGACCAACATGGAAACGCTCCTCTGAGGCCTGACTGACTTACTGTTGTTGGCTGTTTGCTCGCATTTATCCATAACACTTCACGACTTTTCAAATTTAGAATTAATTTTTAAAAATTAATTCTAAATTTTTCCACAACATAAGAAGCTTCTTTCTGCACAACTCGCCTTGTTCTCGATAGCATCACAGCTCATCACAGCGTCTCCAAACACAAATCAGAATAATATTTAAAATAAGCTCCAAGTCCAAATAAAGGAACCACAAACTTCAATCTGCATCCCGTCATCCATCAGAACCAGTGTTTAGAAGTTGTAACTTACACTTTAATATTTTCTTCTGTCTATTGTCTTGTGAAAATCTTCTTAAAATCACGGCTGACACTGCAAACCGGCCCGTTAGAGGTCTTCACGGGTCCACTTTCATGGACCCGAACCCGAATAGACCCGCGAAAATTCGACCCGACCCGAGCAATTATCATAAGTCCAGGAGTCCGAACCCGAATGAACCCGCAATATTTAGACCCGGAACCGACCCGACCCGAGTCTTTAGTTTTCGACCACGAACCACACCAAGTTACCTGAATAGAACCGAGACAATCCAGCCCATAGTTACTCATGTTAAAGTTGTCTAGGGTTGAATAAAACTTGATTTTCTTACCTAAAGTTGTCTTCTTCTACCGGTTCAGTTGCTACATAGGCTACGTGATGGAAACAACAATAAATCCATGTCGTTATTTTCTTTGTGGATACAGATGCTATTGGTAGCAACTGCTAACGCTAATAGCCTACACCGGTCAGGACGTGTCATGAATATGTTCTCTCATCCAGCGTTGTCATGTTGGCGATCCGTTGTGGTTTAAGGCTGCCGGGCAAACCGCTAATAACACGCTACGGCAACACGATTGTTTCATGAATAACACGCCACGTTAATGAATAATTTATTAAACTGCCCCCAGTCCTGATATTAGCTGCCACCGCCAATATCTTTACCTCTCTGGAGTAAACGTGGACCCAGCCTGTCAGAGAGAACCGACCGGACCAGAGACTAACTGTACCGATTCAGACCCGAACCTGGAGTCACGTCTTTTGAATGGATTCAGGTCGGGTCGGAACATCGGGTTGTTCCGAAGACCTCTACGGCCCGTGCTGGATATTAAGGGCATCATCAGTTTTGTGAGTCGTTTGTCTGCAGGTAGAAATAAGATAAAAGAAGGAAAAAACAAACAAACTTGTAAACATCATTGTACATATCAGGTCTAAACGGTCGTCTCCAAGGAAACTAAAACACGGAGGAAGCGTGAAGACCAGGGCTGACCTGCTGGCTGTTACGTTGCTTCAGCTCTCCTATCTGTAGTGTGGAGTTTTAACAACCTGGTGCAGTTAAACAGATGAGTTTTGATGAGATTATGCTTAAAATGAGCCTAAACTGAAGATGATACTGAAATACAGTCAGTATTTCAGGATGACATTTCCAGTTAAGTAGTTTTTTATTTATTCTTTCCTGGTGTGTGGTATTGTGTGCTTGCATCCCTGTGTGGCAGTGTGAGCTCTCAGATTAGGTATTTAACACTCTATCATATGGTAATAACTGCTCCAGGGGTTATTGGGTATAATTTATGTTTGGTATTTTTGCAATCTTAAAAAGGCATATTTGACAGAAAAGAGAGCTCACTCCACCTCAGAAACCCAGCTGCTGTGGAAGGACATGTGAAACCCGGCTCACGGGACAGCTGTGGTGATGTGACACGTATTTAATCCACTGTGACCCCGTTTTTTAAAAAAAGAGGTTTTCTGGAAAACTTGAAGCTTTTATTTCCCTCTGAAGACACCAGAAGTGTTGAACACAAACCATTTGACGTTTCTGTTTGTTCATTGTGCTGCCGGCGGACACCTCATCAGTCGGCTCTGCTCTCGTCTCTCGTCTCGCTGCAGCGTGGCGGTTGTTGCAGGGTCGTGTGTGGATTCCTGTGTTTGTGACGTTCCTTGCATTCCTCAGCTCTTTGAACGAGTTGACCTCCTGCCTCCACCAGCTTACCGTGCAGAGCAGGAAACCGAGTTTCTTCCATAACAACCGAGGAGGCAGGTTTACCAGGCGCCGTGGATTTCAGCTGCAACTGGTGTTGATTTCTTACCCCAGTGGCGTGACCCACATACCTCCGTCCCCCCTGAAAGGGACAAACCTCTGTCCCTCTGTCCCAGACCAGTGTCTCATGTCAGTTGTGGTGATGGAGAGTCCACCTGCCGTCACGGATGTGACCTCACCGGTCAAACGAGCGTGGGAGGTCTGAGACCATCAACAGGGATCTGGTGGCTGCGAGAACTAAAAAAAACAAAAGAGGAAAATGCTTTTCTAGGGGTGCACGATAGCTATCGGGCCGATAACAGGAAATTATGATGTCATCCCGATAAGTCCGATATCACGAATAGCCCCGATAACATATATATTTCTGTCAACACGGCAGTGCATCGCTCCCTCTGAGTCTTGAATGACCGGCAGTGAATGTTATGTTAAAGTAACGTCGGCATAATCAGAAAAACAATTCTCAATCAGGAAAATCAAGAATACCCCCTCATGCCAGAAAACAACTTAAGTCGGCCATAATTTTAGTAGTTGCTGACTTTAATTGATATTCACAGTATTTTCCCACATGTTACACATAAAAAAAGAAAAAAAAATAGAAAAGGCTGAAAGAACGACTAGCAAACGAGGGAACGTGGGAATTTACGTTACACCTTGAATGCAGCCTGCAGCACAGCGTACTGATCACAACAAACATGGCGGCGTGGAACTTCGTTAAAGTTTCAGAAGAAGATAGTTTGGTGGTTATTTGTGACGAATCCTCCGAGTGAATTCTACGAGGAGGGAAGCACAAGCTTTAATACGTAAAACCTGATCAGCCACCTACAACATAACAATCGCTTCCATGGAGTTTTGAAATCGCGCTAATATGAGCTAACGGAAGCTAATGCTAACGTGCGCAAGCCAGCAGCAGTCTCTCCTCTCCCTCATCTCTCTCATCTAAAGCTTCCATGAGATTAAAAAAACAAAAATCACTGAAACTCATTTACTTTAATTAAATATATTAATTTAAAAGGAACCACAAGTCGAAATCCTTTAAATGTTAATCTTTTTCAGTTTGTAATTCTGATGCATGTATTTCCATCAGTTCAAGGAGCCTTTATTTTTTAATACCAGTCAGTAATGAACCTTATTTAAGTTAATGTGAGATATTAAATAGGTTTGTTTAATAGTTTTATGAAAATGTTTGAGAGGCTTGACAATAGTTTTTCATTGTAAAAAATAAATATCTGTTCATTTAAAGAGTCAAAACTATTTTTGATTTTGTTCATAGTATTGATGTAATGATCTTAGGTATATGTGTGTGTTATCGGTATCGGTTTTAAAAAACAGTTATCGTTCATCCCTATGTTTTACTTTATCAGGTCCAACGTGAACATCGACTGAATCTTCTGCTTCATCAAGCACTTGGCATTTCACTCATTAAGAGTTTATTTTAAGCACTTTAAACTCCCTGGTAGAACCAGTTTTTTTGTTTTTTAACGGTTTGGTGAAACCATGTGACCGTAGCGACGGCCGTCACCGTGTTCAGATGGTTCAGGAGCTGCGGCGGCGGTAAGTGACGGCTGCAGAAGGATTATATTCCGCATCATAACTTTAGGTTCACCATAATGACATCATCCTCTTACCACAGTGTCCCGACAGAGACGGTCCTGCTGGCTGTTAAAGTACCAGTTGTGCTGAAACAGCCCTGCTCCATTGTCAACCATTCAAACTGCAGAGTAGGACCGAATTTCAAAATGTGGCATCTAAATCAGTCTGGAACTCTGCTGCTTTTCTGTACGTCTGTCTGTCTGCTCGTTACCTTTTTCTTTTTTTTTTAAATGAGCTTTGTTCACTCTTTAATCCGTATTTGTGAAACATTGAGAATCTTATTTTAACACGTCTTTAACTGCGGCTGGTTAAAGTTTGCTTCTGAATGAACAGTTTTTAGTAATAATCTGTTACCTTCTAACAGATGGATGTGTGATTTAAATCCATCTGGGGAACATGACCTCAAATCAGTATCAATATCACCATTCATTGAACATTTTTACAACGATTACAAGTAAAGGGTGATTTATTTCCTGTAATTATGTTCAGCCATTTTTCTAATTAGAGTGCTTACCTTTTTTTCTGATTTTATTTATTTTTTTGATATATATGTTCTATTTTATTTTAATAAATTTAGTATTAATGTACACAGGCAGTTGATAGTAATAACAGTATTTATAAGAATATGTATTTTAAAAAATGTATATTTGAAAAAAAAAGACAATTATTATTTTTTATATATAATTTAAAAAATTAGATAGTTGACATGGGCAAGATTGCAGCAGTTATCTGTACTGAATGTTGGTTTCAGTGAATTTTAAATAGGGATGTCTCGATCACGTTTTTTGGGTCCCGATCCGATCTTTTAATTTTGATGATCGGCCGATTTCCGATTTTTTCCGATCCGATTTCACTTTTTTTGAGTGGGCAAACAGAGATTAATTTCCTGTGCATTTTATTTCCTGTGTACATTAATAAATAGGCCTGCATCCAAGCTGAGATTAATATCTTTTATCATCTCATAAAATAAACAATAACTTATTTAAACACTCTTCTTTCTTAACAGTGACTGTTCAACAGTCTCAGTACCAAAGAACATAGCACTTCCATTTAAATAGCAGCAGGTGAATTTGGCTAGCAGTTTAAGGCAATGAAAACACTAGCAGAAGTCTTTGCAATCAATGAAATCACATCAGAATAAAAATAACATAAAATATTAATTTAACTTCTTTCAAGACCCGCTGCACATGTTCGCGCACCTTTGTGTCCTTTGTCGTTCATGTAATGACGGGAACGAGGCTCGAAGTAATTAATGAGCCGGTTAAATGCCTTGTAAATGTGCTGGTCGTCCTCAGTAATACATTCCGCGATTAGCTCGGTGATTTTTCTGTATTTCTCCGAGTCTTTCGGGAGTTTCTTTCTTTTAAAAGTTTCACAGAGCGTTTGCTGCCGAAGCTGGTGGCGACGGCAGCAGCTCTGAAGCTGCAGCCGTCGGCACCACGGCACCTGACAGAAGGCTGCGGTGATCGGTGCTGCATGCTTTTTTAAGTGTCTGATTAAATTGGTGGTGTTGTAAACTCTCTTCTTACTTACCCCTCATGATATATCAGCCTTCCACACGTTTCAAGTCGCAGTCGAAGCGTCGGTCTTTGTAATTTTATAGCGCTGCCACACTGCTGATATTTTTGCTAAAGTTTAGCCTGACGCCGCCGGTCTTGAAACTTTTAAGGTGGATACAAGACAGCGCTGCTGGGAAACTTCATTTCAGTGCAAATTATTAAATGTATATAGTTTAAAAAATATTTTTGTTTTGTGTAATATGATTACTTTATCAATTTGTGTTAATCAGGATCACTTTTTGAGGAAAAAAATAATGAAAAAAAGATCGGTGTGTTATAATAATGTTGATCGGCCGATCCGATCCACCTTAAATTTTTTAAAGATCGAAGGCCGATCGCCGATCGGGATCGGGACATCCCTAATTTTAAATTTATTGCCCAGCACCCCTCCTTTACAGTTTTTAGTTTGAGTGTTGCACGATGATAAATCCTGCAGGTTTTTCATGTTTTTAAGTCGTTATGGTGATTTCCATGTTTTGTTCATTGAACGTGTGAATCTGGAAAGTGTCGAACGGTTTGTTTGCTTCACGGTTTGGTCTTCACGGGTCCACTTTCATGGACCTGAGCCCGAATGGACCTGTGAAAATTCGAGCCAAATCTTTAGTTACCGAACCGAGTCACCCGAATAGAACCGAGACAATCCAGCCCATAGTTGCTCATGTTAAAGTTGTCTAGCGTTGAATAAAACTTGATTTTCTTAACTAAACTTGTCTTCTTCTACCGGTTCAGTTGCTACATAGGCTACGTGATGGAAACAACAATAAATCCACGTCGTTATTTTCTTTGTGGATACAGATGCTATTGGTAGCAACTGCTAACGCTAATAGCCTACACCGGTCAGGTCGTGTCGTAAATATGTTCTCTCATCCAGCGTTGTCATGTTGGTGATCCGTTGTGCTTTACAGCTGCCGGGCAAACCGCTAATAACACGCTACGGCAACACGATTGTTTCATGATAAACACGCCACGTTAATGAATAATTAATTAAACTGCCCTGAGTCCTGACATTGGCTGCCATCGCCAATATCTTTACCTCTCTGGAGTAAACGTGAACCCAGCCTGTCAGAGAGCACCAACCGGACCCGAGACTAACTACCGATTCAGACCCGAACCCGGAGTCACATCTTTTGAATGGACCCGAGACCCAATTCGGGTCAGGTCGGAACCTCAGGTTTTCGGGTTGTCGGGTTGTTCCGAAGACCTCTATCGCAGACACGGCGGTAAAGCGGTGTTCTCAACCTGAATGTGTGACGTGAGATGAGGGATCTGCTTGTCGATTTTCACCTTCATCTGTGATCTCAGGTGCGTCAGATGAAGGTCTAAAGGTCTATCTCAGGGGTGGGCAACTCCAGTCCTGGAGGGTTGCTGTCCTGCAAGTCTTCAGCACACCTGGCTTAACATGAACGGGTCGTTAACCGTGCAGACCTGGATGACAAGCTGATGGTGATCCATTGATTTGATCAGGTGTGTTGTGGCAGGAAAACATCTAAGACCTGCAGGACAGCGGCCCTCCAGGACCGGGATAAACCACCCCTGGTCTAGCTGGTGTCCAGTGGTCGCTGCTCTGGTCCCCAGTTCCACATCGGTGTGGGTGATGGAGAGTTGACTTACCGTCACGGCTGTGAGCTCACCTGCTGGACAAGCATCTCAGATGATGACCGTCAGCGAGGACCTGGTGGCTGCTGGAGGCAAATCAGTTTAACTCAGTAGCTTCACTCATCTGAGTCCGTCTCTTCATCATTTGAATTACATTTAGATGAGGAGTTTGAATTTTCTTCTACCTCCACGTTCGATGGCGTCGCCGCCTGGTTGGATTCTGGTACGTTTGACTTCTTACATCATTATAATGTTGTGATTAGGGCTGTAGCGATACACTAATCTCGCGATACGATACTCAGCTCACAACACGATATATATATTGATATTTGTCTTAAGAAACCCCTAACCCTGAAAGGTAGGTGACCGCAGACAGTGCCGCAGAGAGAGTTGCAGAGAGGAAAGAAAGTAGGCCTCTGATTGGTCAATTCTACATGTGCATAGAAAAGAGCCCGACATCGAAGAAATGAGGAAGTACCCACATCTGTACGATTCTGGTTCTCCACACTACAAAGACAGCACATATTCTAGTAATTAATGGAGAGAGATGGCGATGAATGTGGGTCTGGATACGGCCGAGATGGTGAGGAAGTGGAAAAACGCAAGAGATACGTTTAGTAAGTTTAGCTAGTTCGTGTTTGTCCCTCTTGTGTTGTGGCGTTGAATAACATAGAGGAGACGCGCTTCAAAATTGAGCATAAATCAAAAGTAACTGCAGCATACCGGCGACAAGATAACTGTGACACATTCCCGCGAGAGTAAACGCAGCCCTTAAAGCCGGCGTTTTCCACCACTAAATACGGTCTCAAATCCTGACAAATAAAGTCGGCAACGGACTCCGTAATTTTCTGTGACCTAGGTGAAGTAGATGGAAACTGGTGGCAACAACCGCTGTCACTGTCCAGCATGGTTTCTTTCGGATCGTGCTGCAACTTCTTGGGCTAGCTCTCAGTTAGCATTAGCTTGTCCGGGTGGTGACGTTTCAGGTGGGCTCGCCTCGCAGGTTGGTGGTATTTCCAGAGTACTTCACGTTTGTGTGACACAGCTTGCAAACTACCATACTTTTGTCTAAATCTTCGTTTTCCTTTTTCTTTTTAAACCGAAACTGCTCCCACACATCTGCTTTTAAGCCTGCAGGTGCTGGATTTATACTCACCGCCGTTCTCCTGACTGGCTCAGCTCTAGCTGGAAGAGAAAGAAGCTTCTGGATAACCTGTTAGAAATGCTCTACAGCGACACTAGCGGCTGGAGGACTTAATGGCTCTTCCTGCACTTTGCAGGAAGAGCACCTGTGCGGGACACGGGGGTTTTGAAGGGAGCTTGGAATATCGATACCTGTGGCTGAAATATCGATACTCTCTGGGTAAATAAATATCGATCTATATCGCAGAATCGATAAAATCGCTCAGCCCTAGTTGTGATGGTTGTTTCAGGCGTGTCATGGATCACAGAGCAGTGATTCCACCTCTATCAAACATGACGTCCTGAATGCAAATATGCTAACCATAACATGCATAGTTCAAGTTTTTGATGTTTTAAAGTAGTTATTTTCAAACACAATGTCCTCAGGAGCAAATGGGATCGTAAAGGCATTTCTTCTGGATACAGGAGCAAAGTTCAAAACTGACTGACGTAGGTCAGCAGTGGTGGTTTACGGCTGCAGTTGTAAATTGATTTGGATCCAGAGAAGCTGCAAAGTCTCAGCTGATTATTGATTATTCGGGAGTTCAGGAGCTGGAGCGGGTCGTTAACGTGCAATTTGATCACTGGCTGCTTCGGTAGGACCTGTCAGCGTCCCTGGGACAGAAGGACCGGACCCAGCCGCCGCCTTTCATGCATCAGCGTGTTTATGGCAGAAAGGACTTTAGGCGCAAAATAAAATGGTGCTGGATGAACTGCTGATGGTCGGCTCTTAACTCACGCCCTTAACTCACGTCATCTGGGTTCTTTAAAGTGTGATTCTCAGTCACCCATTCACACAAAACCTCATTTAGCTCCTCCTGTAGTGTACAGACGTGTGATCCTTACCAGTTCTTGAGTATAACTACAACCCCCAGTTGAATAATGACACATGAAGTGTTACATGACTGGTTTTGGAAATGTTGACATGTTAGATTCAAACATTTCTACCTTCTACCCATTTCATCTTTGCCCGTGGGTCATCTTTGGAAAATTTCTTGGATTTTTCAAAAGCCCTGCCGGTGTGTGCAAGTCCCAGTGAATTCTTTAATGCTGGCTTGCTCACGTTAGCGTTAGCTCACATTAGCGTGATTTCAAAACTTTCAAAAGTGATTTTTCAGATTGCTGATCAGGTTTGACGTATTAAAGCTTGTGCTATTTTTCCCTCCTCGTGGAATTCGCTTGGAGCATTTGTCACATATTACCAGTGAACTATCTTCTTCTGAAACTTTAAAGAAGTTCCATATAGTCACCGCCATGTTGTTTGTTTTTATCAGTACGCTTTGCTGCAGGCTGCATTCAAGGTGTAACGTAAATTCCCACATTCCCTTGTTTGCTAGTTGTTCTTTCAGCCTTTTCTATTTTTTATGTGTAACATGTGGGAAAATACTGCGAATATCAATTAAAGTCAGCAACTACCAAAATTATGACCGAGTTAACGAGTTGTTTTCTGGCATGAGGGGGTATTCTTGATTTTCCTTATTGAGAAATCATTTTTCTGATTATGCCGACGTCACTTGAACGTAACATTCACTGCCGGTTATTCAAGGCTCAGAGGGAGCGAGGCACTGCTGTGTTGACAAAAATATATATGTTATAGAGCTGAGTGATTTTATCGATTCTGCGATATATATATATATATATATATATATATATATATATATATATATATATATATATATATATAGTATATATATATATATATATATATATATATATATATAATACACTCAAGGAAAAAAGAAACGCACCACTGCTTTTTTACCACATTTTCTTTTGGTTACTTATTTTTAATGGAAATATTACATGTGCACATCAACCATATACCTGTCCCTGATATTCAGACCCCATTAATCAATGCTTGTGACAGTTTCAAAAGCAATAACATGACCAAACAATAAAGCATCACAGTAAACAAAAACACACTTATTTGATTCGATTGTCAGTAATTAACATGACCACCATTCGCCTCAAGGACACTGATAATTGATGGGTCCCAATGGTTTCAGCAGCAGTTCTTGTTGCTGGTCGAAACCTGTCACGGAGATGTGACAGCCGATTCGCTCGGTCCTGTGCGGCCGTTGTGACACGTGGTGGACCAGATCTTGGACGGTCATTGGAGGATCCAGTGGTCTGGAAATGCTCAGCAAGGCGTACAACAGTAGAGTGATGGACTCCAAACACCCTGGCTACAGCCCGTGTGCTCCTTCCAGCTTGTAGCATGCCAATGGCACGATCTCTCTCTGGTTGCTGTAGTCGTGGCATCGTGAACAAATGTGCTTTTTATCCATTTTGGTGTCTTTTTGTAGGGAATGTGCACAATTGAGGACAGGTCCAATTCATCTCTGAGTTTTACTCATGACCCAGACATAAGTGATTATACAAAACTACAATTGTTATTGCTGATCAAAATCAATCAACCGGAACCAGGAAAACAGTGATTTCATTTTGACTCAAAATTGTACTAAACTCATTGTAGTCTGTAATTTTTCACTGTCTATAATATTTTTGGAAAAATTGAGAAAACGAAAATGTTGCGTTTCTTTTTTCCTTCAGTATATATCGAGTGTCGATATTTCAGCCGCGGGTATTTCCAACAAAGTCATTGGAACGCTCACAAGATGTCACCAAAATCACTTTGTCCCTTTAAAATCTTTTGGAAAATGATGTAAATGTATTGCAAGATGAATATCAAAATATATCGTTTCGTGAGCCGAATATCGTGTATCGTGTCACGAGATTAATGTATAGCTACAGTCCTAATATGTTATCGGGGCTATTTGTCATGATATTGGACTTATCGGAATGACGTCATAATTTCCTGTCATCGGCCTGATAGTTATCGTGCCGATAATTATTGGGCCGATAATTATCGTGCACCCCTATTGTGTGTGTGTGTATATATATACAATTTAACCGTACTTGAAGGGGGTTAAACATAGTCAGTTCTCGTCTGATTGGCAACTTTTGTTTCCTTTCACTGGTTACTAAAGTTCATCATGACGACACTGATGAAGAAAAATGTGAATTGTTGGAACAAACAGCCAACATTTTGGGACAACAAGCCTAGGGCTGGGTTAAACGATTATTTTTGTAATCGATTAATCTAGAAAATAGTTTTTCGATGCATCGATTAATCTAACAATTCATTTTTAAATTCGATTCGATTTCGATTCGATTATCGATTATCTCCCCATAATTTGACCTATATAGCAATTAATGCAAATTTATCTCCATGAATAAAACACAAATTTCTTCTTTCAAGTTCAAAAATGAATTGTATTGAACAATACAACAATAAAGTGCACACAGTTGTAGTGCAAGGGAATCCTATAATAAAAAAATAATAAAATAAAACTTTCCTTCAATAAATAAAACTGCAAAAATCACAATCTGAACCAAAATCTTATCAGCATAAAATAAATAAAAAATAACAGCAGCGGTGACAGCTGCAATTTACAAAACAACACAATGTGTGACAGCAGCAACTTAGCCTAATCATTTAAATATGTGAAATAAATCAGAATCAGAATCAGAATCAAATTTATTGTCGCCGCTGAGCCAGCAATAACAAATAATAATAAATAACAAATAAATTCAAGTATTAGGCCTATTACAGTTAAGTGAACAGTAGTTTAACTTTTAGTAGTTAGGATGCTCTCAGTAAGTGCAGCAGCCTCCTGGGGGGTGCAGGGGGTGTGTTTTTTTTTTTCATCTGATAGTAGTCCTCCAAACTTTTCTGCTTATCCCTGTCCCTGAAAACATAAATCACAAACACAGTGCACAGGTTAATAAAAATATATACTTCTAAATGATCTGCCCATACCAATAAAGTATAATAATAATAATAATAATAATAATAATAATAATAATAATAATAATAATAATAATAATAATAATAATAATAATAATAATAATAATAATAATAATACATTAACCTAAAAGTTGAAAGTTAGAAAACAACAATGAATGTTGTATTTAAAAAAAAAAAAAAAAAAAAGACAGACAAAGAAATAAAAAAAAAAAATAACTTTAGCATGTATTTGAGGAGTGTGTGTGTGTGTGTGTGTGTCAGTTAAAAAAAAGTGTGTCAGCAAGAGGCGAGTGTGTGAGGGGCGTGTGTGTGTGTGTTTTTAAGTGGGCACATGTTCTGTGTGTGCGAGGCTGGAGCACAAGTTACGTGGTGCGGTTTGGATGAATGACGGGGTTAATCATTGCAAACAAGGAAAGAAAAAAAAGTTGAAAACTTACGGCGTCTTCTCCTCCACACAAGCAGCTCTCCCGTGCCTCTTCTTAAGGTGCTGGTGCATCGCGGTAGTGCTTTTATGATATGCCATCTCTATTTTGCACAGGTCACAGACCACCGAATCGTTACCTTTAGGTGTAAAGTACTCCCATACTTTTGACATCCTGTTTGACAACCGCAGTATTCTTTTACCAGTATTCCCTTGGCGAGTCATAAGCGGTGCTTTCTCCCAGCAAGCATTTCATTGCATCCTTGACCCTGTGTTAACTATGCATATGACAAATAAAAGGCTTGAATCTTGAATCTTCAATCTACGAGATAGCTTCTTCTCCCCCGACTCGCTGCTACTCAATGCCGCGGCCGCCGCCATTTTTTGATTCTGAGTGACAACGCATCGACGTGCAGTTTTTGCGTCGACGTATTTTTTGCGTCGACGTAATCGATGACGTCGACGCGTCGTCCCAGCCCTAAACAAGCCCCACCCCACCACCCCCCCGAGGGTGCAGTGCTGTGAAGATGACTAAGACTAAGAGGCTTGAAGTGAAGCTAGAAAACCTTGCAGCTCTAATTATTTGATTATGTTAGTTTATATGGACGATTAAAGTTCTTGTAAAAATGTTTTGAACCTGCAGCTAAAGTAAGATGATCACACTTTTTATTTTATTTATTATTTTTTTTAGTCCTGTGGTCTCATTTAAACCAGCATGTGCTCACTGTCTACACTGTGCTGCGTGTTTCTTTTGTGGAAACCTAAAATAACAGTCTGCCATCGCACACTAAAGAAACCCTCGAGGCTTTTATGCCTCCATTATAGAATAAAAGAGTGAACAAACTTGTGCTTTTGTCCCACTGTGGTTTTCTTTGTCCACTTTTAAATCGCCACTCTTTAAAGCCTGCCAGGTGGAGCTTCAGTCTGACTTTATGAAATGGTGAAAGTGCAGCGATTTTGGTCCGTGATCCCGAGATAAAGCAGAACGTGGAGGATTGAGTCTTGAAACAGTCCTGCAGGCCTGTGAAAACCCACAGGAAGCAGTTGTGCTCCGGTTTACAGATTCAGACCACATGTTTGTTTTCACATTTGCTCCTATCCTACAGTTAATAAACCACCCATTTATCCCTGGAAGCAGGGAGGTTTTTTTTTTTTTTTTCGAAGATCCCGTGAAGGAAAGTTCATTTTAAAAACTCGACCTGACCGTGTTCATTTTAATCTAGCATAGACACCACACACTTACCCATAAAATCAGCTGCTTTGAAGTCTTGGCCTTTTTCACACAGTTTCTTTTTTTCTCATCAGGAGATTATTCTGGTCTGGCCAGCGAGGAGACGGTGGAAAATAACCACAATCCCAGTTCTGAGAGCGCCGGCTTGGCCTGTATCAATATTGATGGAAATTTAGCCTGCTTCCTTTGTCTGCAATGCTTCAGGGAATTTTACTGTAGCCCAGTGAGCTTACTTAGGCAATACCTTTGGGTGGGTAGGGATGTGTACTCTACGAAGAAAGAACAACAATGAACGGCTGTGTAACTCTACGAGGAAGAGGGGTGCCTCACATGGACGGTTTAGTCTGTGCGCGACGTGCATGCGCTCGTGTTGGAAAAGGCCGCCGCTTCATCCTGCTCAGACATGACGAAATGAGCGCATGTGCTACTCGCGGACCGGTTCCTGTTGCTCTGCCAGAGCCTCTCCAAGTCTTTTTAACCAGTTCCACTGATGTGTCAGTGCTGTCGCACATTTTTAGTCTCGAGGTTTTTGCAAGTTTTGTTTTGTCTGTTTGGCTCTGGTTCTGCGTGCCACTGCAGGAATGTTGCGTGGATGCAGGCGGTATTGATGTGCATTGCGTGGCGATTGTTTATGAGCTCTTATGTGGGTGGTGTGTGCTTGAACTGCTCTAGGTCACAGCAGAACATCAGATATGTCTGCTCAGTCATTTACATTCGCTTCAGGCCTCAGTTACCTCCTTGATAACGCTTGCGAGGTCAGAGAAGTTCTCCGTAGCTGGAAAACAACAGGGGATTGAAGACAAACTTTTGACTCGTTAATTTCATGAATATTAGTAAAGATGTGTGGATCGTATTTTTGTGTCTTGTGTAAACAAGAGTTGGTCTGCCCCTCAATATGTGGCCCCCGGCTATATCCTTTATATGAAAGATTCATTACATTAATTATCTCTCTCTGCGAACAGAAAATCACCTGAGGCTGACTTAGTTACAAAAGCAATAATACCAGCCATATTAATATCAATAATGGTACTAACAGAGGTAATTATTATTGTCATTATTACTAGGGCTGTAATGATACACTAATCTCGGGATGCGATACGATACATGATATTTGGCTCACGATACGGTATGTATCGATATTCATCTTACAATACATTTACATCATTTCCCAAAAGATTTTAAAGGGACAAAGTGATTTTGGTGACATCTTGTGAGTGTTCCAATGACTTCGTTTGAATAAAGTGAACTGAAAGCATCAATTACACTAGGGGTGCACGATAACTATCAGCCCGATAACAGGAAATTATGACATCATCCCGATAAGTCAGATATCATGACGAATATCCCCGATAACATATATATTTTTGTCAACATGGCAGTGCCTCGTTCCCTCTGAGCCTGAATGACCGGCAGTGAATGTTATGTTCAAGTGACATAGGCATAATCAGAAAAAACTGTTTCTCAATCAGGAAAATCAAGAATACCCCCTCATGCCAGAAAACAACTCGTTAACTCGGTCATAATTTTGGTAGTTGCTGACTTGAATTGATATTCGCAGTATTTCCCCTCATGTTACACATAAAAAAGAACAACAAATAGAAAAGGCTGAAAGAACGACTAGCAAACGACGGGACGTGGGAATTTACATTACACCTTGAATGCAGCCTGCAGCACAGCGCTGATCACAACAAACATGGCGGCGATGGCATTGAACTTTGTTAAAGTTTCAGAAGAAGATAGTTTGGTGGTTATTTGTGACGAATCCTCCGAGTGAATTCTACGAGGAGGGAAGCACAAGCTTTAATACATAAAACCTGATCAGCCACCTACAACATAACAATCGCTTCCATGGAGTTTTAAAATCGGGCTAATGTGAGCTAATGGAAGCTAATGCTAACATGCGCAAGCCAGCAGCAGTCTCTCCTCTCCCTCATTCCTCTCATCTAAAGCTTCCATGAGATTAAAAAACAAAAAACTACTGAACCTCATTTACTTTAATTAAAGGTATTAATTTAAATGGAACCACAAGTCAAAATCCTTTAAATGTTTTCAGTTAGTAATTCTGATGCATGTATTTCCATCAGTTCAAGGAGCCTTTATTTTATTTTTTATATCAGTCAGTAATGAACCTTATTTAACCTGATAAACTCTGACCCCCTTTTTTAGCAAAACGCCTAAAATGACATACCCAAATTAAAATGATTGTAACTTCTAAACTGTTCTGTCCACATGGATGCATTAAAGTGTTCCATAAAGAAGACACTCTATAGTTTCTTATAAAACTGTCAGGAACACTCTAGGTGATACAGAGACAGAGTAATGGAACTCTGAAGTCAGTAAAAAATTTAAAAAATTTTTTCCGCCTGAAATAAAAAATGACTTTCAGGATGAATAATAGTCTGAATATTCATCTGAAATAGTAAATGACAGTATGAGGCTGTAGGCACATTATAACTGAACATGTGTTTCAAATTTGAAGAAGATAGCACAACATATGACCATTTTACAGTGGTCTTTTCATTAAAAAATCTAGGCGCAGCTCCAAAAAGGCCTTTGGAGACTCCAAATGAACACATGGTAACCAAAATGATATTCTGAGACAATAGGTACTTTTTCCTTTACATTTTGGTATTTTTCATCAGTTTGAGTTAAAATAGTCACAAATTTGCCAAAGTTTCAACTAGTTTTTGGTATTACCATAAATCACATACTAACGTACATAACTGTGTAAAAACCACCAATTCATAATATATTTGATGACTACATATATATATGACTACATGTGGCGCATATATACTTTTTAAAATATATGTTACAGGTAAGGTATTGAGGTTATGAGCGCTCAATTGCATGAAGGTCAAGCAGGGAGGAGGCAGGAATAATGTTCACTGTCTGAAGAGTCCTCAAAAATCTTCTCCAGTGCCTCCTGGACATTAAAACGTGTTTTTGACTTACTTTTAGCCATTTAACCGTGATGTAAGTTATCTTATCTTACGCAAGTTATTTTGCTGCTTGCACCGCTGAGCGCTCTGCGTAAATGCGCATAGGCACAACTGGAGGAGCGCACCGTTACACGCAGGCATAAAACGGCTCAGATAGAGTCGAATTACACATGCAATACGTCATTGGAAAGGTTGATCTATGCTCTAAAAGGCGGACATGACGAATCTAAGGTCCGCCTTGTAGCTGTCAATCAAATGCATTACAAAGAGAGTTACCGGAAATTCGAACAAAGCCATCTTTGTTTCGGGAAGATGATTCCTCTGCTTGAAAAACTATGATCGGAAATCAAACAAAACGTTTTTACACTTCTAATATGGTACTGAATTACAAAAAAGTGCTTTGATTATAAGTAATAACATTTATTGACACTAAATCTCAATAAATGATCACGAGAATTCAACCGTACATGAAGAACCAAGCTTGTTCAGGGCTTGTTCTCAGTAACCAAAAATCGCTCGAGTGAGCATCTTTCTGTTTATAGACAAGCTAAGCCTCTGTCAACAAACAGGGACCGGATTCAAACCGTTTCTCCGCGTTTTCTGGGACTTTTACCGTCGAAAACCGGTGTGCTGACTTTCACGACTTTCGGCTTTTATGTCTTTAGGCACCTCTTGTGCAAGATATATAAGAGATGAAAGAAAAACGGCATTATTTTTGCAAAGAGGAGACTCTGCAGAGTTCAATGATACCAAACACAGCTATGACAGATGAAGTGATCGTTCTGTATGAGTCATTTTTAGACAAAATTATTACACAATGAGGATGCTGCCCTCCTCGTCGGGTTTATCAGGTTAAGTTGATGTGAGATATCAAATAGGCTTGTTTGATAGCTTTATGAAAATGTTTGAGAGGCTTGACAATAGTTTTTCAGTGTAAAAAATAAATATCTGTTCATTTAGAGACCAGTTATTTTTGATTTTGTTCAATTTTTTTCAACGCACTGTGCCGCAATGCTGCATTCAAGGTGTAATGTAAATTCCTCCGTTCCCTCGTTTGCTAGTCGTTCTTTCAGCCTTTTCTGTTTTTTTCTTTTTTATGTGTAACATGTGGGAAAATACTGCGAATATCAATTCAAGTCAGCAACTACCAAAATTATGACCGAGTTAACGAGTTGTTTTCTGGCATGAGGGGGTATTCTTGATTTTCCTGATTGAGAAATCGTTTTTCTCATTATACCGACGTGACTTGAACATAACATTCACTGCCGGTCCTTCAAGGCTCAGAGGGAGCGAGGCACTGCCGTGTTGACAAAAATATATATGTTATCGGGGCTATTCGTCATGAGTTATCGGAATGACGTCATAATTTCCTGTTATCGGCACAATAGTTATCGGGTTGATAATTATCGTGCATCCCTACCTATATATATCGTACCGTGAGCCGAGATTAGTGTATCGCTACAGCCCTAATTCCAGCATCAACAGCGGTTGTCGACGTTTTCAAATTGAATATATGCCATAAAAATGCAACATTATCCAACTCTTGAAATGACTTTAAAAATGTCATCTGAGTGAGATAGAGGAGAGGACAATCGCTTCTGGGACTCTTCTAAACCTCTCCACGGTGCTGCTGCAATGACCTGTGATAAGTGTTTTTTTGTTGTTGTTTTTTATTATGGATAGTCCCTGGTTGTTGGAGAGATCTGACTTCCTTCCTTCTCATTTCACAGCAGAAAAGTCCAAACTACAAGTGCGGAGTTCTAGTGCCATTCGAAGAGCGTCTTCCCTGGACGCCATCACAGGACCGTACCTCACTGGCCAGTGGCCCCGGGACTCCCATGGACCCTACCCCTCCTGTATGAAAGACAAAGCCACACAGGTACCGAGCTCTCACAACATCCTGCACCCGCCCTGGTTGTCTTCAATTCTGGCTCTTGAACGCTGCTCGGTTCGTTCTGTACCGGTGGGAATGACTGCGAACGGCGAGGGTGTGGGCTGGCCAGACGACCAACACTTGATATACATGTTTCTTTTGTTTGTTTTTTGTTTTTTCTCCAGCCGGTTGGATAACAGAATCGTTTGTTTGGCAGCTGAGGTTACTGAGGTCTCACTCAGATCAGATAGGGAGGTGTTCGTGAAGATGAGGGCGATTAGGAGGCAGGTGATTGAGTCACTGGCTGCGGTTACATGATGTTTTTTAATTCGGAATTAATAATTAGGAATTAAATAATTCTGAATTAAACTATTTTCCTTCGAGTTTACATGGAAATAGTAATTCCGAATTAAGGTTTACATGGAAAACACGTTTGTTCGGCTTTATCCAACTCCGCTTTAGGTCTGGGGGTTGGGAAGGGTTCTGATTGGATGGGGGGGGCGGACGTCTTTACATCTACTGGAAGAAAACAAACTTAGCTAACTCGGTTAGCAACAACATTTCACTTATTTTTGACCTGGGTGGCGTCTCTATCTGCGAAACCTCCTTCATTTAACCTGGCCGCTTTGAAAAGCTCACAATTTTTATGTTTCCTGCCATCTGTTCTTTTAATTATTTCCAGTTCCTCCAAGCTATTTATTAAATAAATCGTCTCTGCTCTTGAACACCGTTTACTGCGTGCTGCCGTTTTGAAAACAAGCCCAGCGCGGAATATAAGCGTCATCGCGACAGACGGGCAAGAGAACGAGCATGCGCAGAAAGACGGGAATTAATTTAAAGAGGAATGAGTGTATACATGACCGCAGAATTACTCAATGGGGAATTAAAATGGGATAAACCAGCCACTTACTTCGGAATTAAGTTTAATTTGGAATTGACATTTTCATATGGAATTAAGTGTTTACATGGTAACTTTTATTCGGCTTTAACTTTAATTCTGAATTAAAGAGGAATTAAACTTCCCATGTAAACGCACCCACTGTGAAATCTCTGATTCACTCTCCAACGTCTGGAAGTAAAAGACGCTGAAAGCAGCTCCTGTCACGTTGAAAATCAATCCTGCTAAAGATAAAAATCCTTTTTTCTCTGATTTAAGACTATTAGTTAACAGACTTCGTTCAACAGTATGTGCACAGCTGGAAGGGAAAGTTGTTGATTCTGCAAATGGAAAGTTTCCCACATTGATGCCTTATTTAAAACAAATAAAAGACTATCTACATGTTGACTTTGCAGTGAAACAAGTCTTCAGATGGTCTATAAACTGCCTGATTGTTGCTCATGATGTCATGGTGATTGATCCCTCATTAGACCCTGGACTGGCGGCGCTGTAATTAATTGCAACTGGACGTGTGACATCAGATTCGTGCAGCGGATCTAAACTGATGTAATTGTTGAATCAAATGACTTAATGAGTCATTTCTTCAGGAGGGGGATGTGGGTTAAAACTGGGTTTACAGTGAACATCTGGCTGAAGTAAGAGAATAATGATGAGCTGATGGAGTTTGTTTAAAAGAAAAAAAATAAAGGAGGATATATTATTGGGCCAGTTAGCTATTTAAATAGAATTGGAATTAAATGGAAAATACGACTCATTTTTTTTATTTACGTCACCCCAAAGATGATACAAAGCCCTAATTGGGGATTACCTGGATATGATTTCATTGGCTTCAGTAGAAGATTACGATTATTTGAAGCGTTGTTAATGCGCAGCTGAAACAAGCATTTGACGGGACCCACCGGTCAATCAATCTGTCCCCGCTGAGACGGATATGTTGCAGTCGGGAAAACCTCCCGCCATCAGCCCACGAGCTGTGGGGATGATTGACTGCAGGTCCCTCCCCCCAACATGTTTGCAAATGTATAAATGTATTTCCCGCCGTTAGCCGGGCATTTTAACATGGTCAATGGAGAGTCTAGCGTGCACGCCCGAGACTGAGAGGAGCAAACGCCTCGTCAGTGTCTGCAAGACCAATCGGGGCGCGCCCAACGGGTGTCCGCTGGAGGACGCGTTTCCCAGAATGGATGAACTGGGGGAGGACGTTATTGTCCAGCTCGTCGTCAGTTGGTTTGACGTATCAGGAGGCGGAGCTCTGCAGCATGTCGTCATCCCTCAGATGAGCTGAACCAAAGCGTTACTGCTGGTAGGGCTGCGCAGTAACTATCGGGCCAATAACAAATTATGATGTCATTCCGATAAGTCCGATATCACGACAAATAGCCCCGATAACATATATTATTGTCAACACAGCAGTGCCTCGCTCCCTCTGAGTCTGAATGACCGGCAGTGAATGTTATGTTCAAGTAACGTCGGCATAATCAGAAAAACGATTACTCATTCAGGAAAATCAAGAATACCCCCTCATGCCAGAAAACAACTCGTTAACTCGGTCATAATTTTAGTAGTTGCTGACTTATATTGATATTCGCAGTATTTTCCCTCATGTTACAAATAAAAAAGAAAAACATAGAAAAGGCTGAGAACGACTAGCAAACGAGGGAACGTTGGAATTTACGTTACACCTTGAATGCAGCCTGCAGCACAGCGCTGATCACAACAAACATGGCGGCGTGGAACTTCGTTAAAATTTCAGAAAAAGATAGTTTGGTGGTTATTTGTGACGAATCCTCCAAGTGAATTCTACGAGGAGGGAAGCACAAGCTTTAATACGTAAAACCTGATCAGCCACCTACAACATAACAATCACTTCCATGGAGTTTTGAAATCGTACTAACGCGAGCTAATGCTAACATGAGCTAACGGAAGGTAATCAGCAGCAGCAGTCTCCCCTCTCCCTCATCTCTCTCATCTAAAGCTTCCATGAGATAAAAAAAAAATCTCTGAACCTCATTTACTTTAAAGGTATTAATTTAAATGGAACCACAAGCCAAAATCCTTTAAATGTTAATCTTTTTCAGTTAGTAATTCTGATGCATGTATTTCCATCAGTTCAAGGAGCCTTTATTTTTTATATCAGTCACTAATGAACCTTATTTAAGTTGATGTGAGATATCAAATAGGTTTGTTTGATAGCTTTAAGAATATGTTTGAGAGGCTGGCCAGTAATTTTTTATTGGAAAAAATAAATATCTGTTCATTTAAAGAGTCCAAACTATTTTTGATTTTGTTCATAGTATTGATGTAATGATCTTAGGTATATGTGTGTGTTATCTGTATTTAGTCTTTGGGAGCTGAAAGTTATCGGTTATCGTGTATCCCTAACTGCTGGTGGTGATTAAAGTCTTGAGTGTTCAGGTCCAGCCGTAACCCAGAGGACTAAAGGACATGCCACAGAAACATGTGAACTCTACGCCGTATCAACGCCGCAGCAGTCGAAGGTTCACGTGAAGCTGCCCGTTTCCGAGGAACGGCGTCTGCTGCGTGATATGAGCTTGGGTGGAGTGAAAGATGGTGGCGCTGGATAACTGCTTCGCTGTGGGTCTGTGATGTCACAGTGTCCCTGGAAAACTGAACGGCCTGTCTTCAGACTCAGAGTAGTTGGTTTAGTTTTTGCTTTATTTCTCCTTATATTTATTCTCAAGCACAGGAAAATGTCATTATGTCCTCCTTTGAAACTTGGGGATCGCACACTTGGACCGTGACACTTAACGTCTACGTATGGATTTCACATCCAGCTCCGACTGCAGCGTTGCTGAGGAGCAGCCAACACACCATCATCCACTCATCCTCCTGTGCAGTTTCGCTCAAAGAGCTTAATTTATTTTATTTTTTTTTTTTTTGGACCGCGCTCGGGTTATGAAAGAATATTGAATATGTATGATCTCGATGAGGGCCGCTCTCCTCGCCGCTAAAAGAAGCCTTTCATGTGACTGAATGAAGGCCGCCAAGTCTCATTTACATGTCCTCCGTCTCTTTAACCCCTTGCTCGCCTGGCGCTGCTTTTGTCTGTCGGCGGAGGAAGCGGTGAGGAGGGCCCTGCGAGACTTCACGAAGTAAACACGTCTAATTACAGGGTTCCTGCGCAGCTCTGGAAAGTATGGAAAAATCAGCCGGATAATTATCAAGTCTTGGAAAATGTTAATGCACAAAACCAGGCGGGCCTGCGTTTCACATCTCGCAGAGCCGATCTTTTCGTTTTTTTATTTACTCGTTTATTTGCTTTTGCATTTCCTGGCGAATCCTCCTTGAGATGTTTGTCCCTCAAAGTTTTTTTTTTTTTTTTTTTTTTTTGGGGGGGGGGGGGGGGGGGGACATTTGGCTGTGCTGCAGTAACGTGGGAGGGAGGGATTAAATGCTCCAGCTCCCTTTACAGTCGGTCAGAGACCACTTCCTCCCTACGAGGTTCACCCGGGCCCGGCTCTTTTTCACCAGAAAGCAGCAGAAAGCAGTCGACAAAAGGACCCCGGGCCCTCTTTTGTTGCGCCGTTGCACAAGTTCAGCACGGCCTCTCCCCTGCGCGGAGGTGAAGTTGTCTGCACCTGTCTTCCCCAGGCGGGGCGGGGAGAAATCCCACTGCTTACCACCTGGCCCTCGTGGCTGCCGGCCCCTTTGTGTGGGAGCGGAGGGTCCATACATATGCTAATGCTAATGCCTGTTCCAGGACGGGTCTGCAGGCCCCGTGGCTGCACAGCACAGAGGATATCTGTGTGAAGATTAGGGCCCGACACAGCAAGCCCACCCTCACCAACAAGCAGGGACAAGGGCAGGCTCATCTGACCCCCCCCCCCCCCCCCCCCCCCCCCCCCCCCCCCCCCCCCCCCCCCCCCCCCCCCCCCCCCCCCAAACCTTCCCCCAGGAGAAGTTACACTTGGAACAAGACGTACAGACCGTAGAGCAACCTTTCTCAACCGGGGTGTTGTCAAAAAAATGACCTATTCTGACATTTCATATACAGTGGTACCTCTACTAACGAACGTATCTACATATGAAATTTTCAGGTTACGAAATGCCTCAAAGGGAAAATATTATATGAAAGGCAAAAATCCAGTAGCGCTGCTACTCGCAGCTCCCAGAGTTTACCGAATGTAAACATAGCTGTTGGCTCTGTATCTCGGTTTGAAAGCGGTGCGTCCGAGCTAGGGATGCACATTTTGGATTTTTTTTTTATGACCGTTAACCGACGCCCTTTAACGATTAATAACCGTTAACCGATAAGTCCGGGTTGGCTGCCGTGATGTTGCACGCGTTGTCGTGGACGCATGCGGACACTTCCCCGTGTATACTCTCGCGGCAATGTGTCGCCGTCAGCTTGTCGCAGAGATGCCGCCGTCACTTTTGATTTATACTCGCGCGGGCTCCAATATGTTATTCCACGCCACAACGCAAGAGCGACAATCATGAACTAGCTAAACTTACTAAACTTATCTGTTGCGTTTTTCCACTTCCTCACCGTCTCGGCCGTATCCAGACCCACATTCATCGCTATCTCCCTCCATGAATTACTAGAATATGTGCTGTCTTTGTAGTGTGGAGAACCAGAATCGTACAGATGTGGGTACTTCCTCATTTTTTCGATGACGCGCTCTTTTCTACGCAGATGTAGAATTGACCAATCAGAGGTCTGTTGCACCTGTCGACACGTTGATTGAAATACGTAGTTTAAAAACAAAATTGACCGTTAGTATTAATCGGTTAGAGTTACTGTTATCGGATAACGGTTAAACGGTTAACCATGTGCAGCCCTAGTTCGAGCTGCTCTGCCATTGGCTATCGCTTAGCATCTTCCTGGCATCCCATTGGCTATCGCTTAGCATCTTCCTGGCATCCCATTGGCTACAGCTTAGCATCTTCCTGGCATCCCATTGGCTAGGAGGGCCCCTTGTCTGTATGAGCGTAACCCAGGTAAATGAACAATTTTTACCTCTGTCAAGGAGGTTATGTTTTTGTCGGCATTTGTCTGTCTGGGTTCAAGATAACTCAAAAAGTTATGGATGGATTTTGATGAAATTTTCAGGAGTTGTCAGAAATGTAGAAAGGAAGAACTGGTTTCATTTTGGGTGTGATCCGGAAGAAACCCTGGATTCTGGATCACTTTCAAATTTTCGATAATTGTTGCGTTTAGTGGACGTCTGCGCTCTCTGAGTGCTTTTCTAGTTCTAACATGTATTTCTTACAGGTTTTTATGTCATTTCATGTATTATTATTTATAATTTATAAAAAAATAATGTTTGAATTTTGAGGGGGCTTGGAACGGATTAGGGCATTTACATGGAAAACTGCTTACGAAATTTTCAGGTTACAAAACTACTTCCAGAACCAATTAATTTCGTAAGTAGAGGTACCACTGTATAAATATATGAATGCATACATAAATACATACTTTTTCCCTATGAATGAATAAATAAATAAGATACATAACTGGACATGAAATGAATAATAAAAATATGTCTCACATGCCCATTTCCCAATGTTAACAACGTCAGTACGGGGTCAGCGTAAGGTCAACGTGACTGCCCAGTTAGCTTATGTCGTGATATCATTTAACCACTGGAATTTTATTTCACAGATAGCAAAGAGAACTTTTTAGCAGCATCATGGATGGTTTTCTAAAAAGAAAAGCCCCACAGGAACGGAACATCACAGAGGAGCCGACTTCATCAAGCCTTCATCCACCAGCTCTGAATCTGCTCCATAGGTACCAAAGGTAGCTGCTAGCGATACGGCTAAAAAGAGGCAATACAAGGATGATGGATGGAAGCAAGCACATCACAGATGAAAAGAAGCTTTCCTGCTGAGGCCTACTCTGGTGCAGTTATCCTGTCCAGGTTATTTAAACTAAATAAATGGGACGTATGCATTTACAGTCAGAGCGATGCAGTGTGGCTTTGGATTATATTTTACTCTTGGGGTGTCGTGAGATTTTATTCACTTTTGAAAAGTGTCGTGACTGAAAAATGGTTGAGAAAGGCTGCCGTAGATGATGGCCGTCGCGCTCCTATGTGAGAGGAAATGGCCAGTCGGTCCACGCCGCTGCTCTGAGAAAGGTGGTGGAAAAACCGTCTGAGTTAATGTTTGAAATGTGACCACGGGAAAAAGGTCCGAGTCCAGGCTGTAGGCGTGCTCGAAGCTTTACACAACATAGGCTGATGCGCGTCGCGGAGATTAAAGCCAAAAAAAAAAAAAGGCAACCTGGAGATACTCATCCATTTTCTGGAACGCACAGTGAGTTACAGACGTGCAGGAGATGACAGATACACGAAGTCAACCAGCCAAATCAGGCGGTGTGCTCTCCTGATCTCCTCAACCCGTCGAGCGATAGCAGCAGCGCCCTGCACGCATGTCCCCCTGCGATCTAAACAAAGCGCCGCAAATTCCACTGCAATTTTGTCGAAGCCCAGTCATTATTTCCTGCTTTGGAACAGAGCTGGATTCTTGAGGATGTCGCCGGCGTGTAACCCCCCCCCCCCTTTGGGTGGGAATCACAATAGGAAGCGAGCTGCAGGCCGAGGTCGTGGAGTTTTTTATCTCTGCAGCGTTGCATTATCAGGAGCAGCACCTGGCACACACGTCAGTCTACAAAGCACACAACCCGGGTTGGGAGGTTCAACAACGCAGATAAAAGGAGCTCTGAGGTAAATAAAGGTGGCCGTTGATGCTAATGGGTCCTTCTTGGTGGGAGGAAGCAGAGATGGTAAAATGAAGATAGCGAGCAGTATTTTTAACCGCCGCGCATATGCACGCACGTATACCTGGGGCAGTGGACCGTTTAATTGTAAATACTCTCTAATCATCTCCCCGTCACTGGTGAACTCGCCGTCGTGTCGTTTAACGGGGGCGTGAATAGAGGAAACGTGAGCAAGGTTAATGAAAGTTTAGCAACGTTCCCTGATGAAGTAAAATCTAGCAGTTGTACAGAGCCTGCAGGTGGGACTGTACTAGGGATGGAACGGTTACCGGTATTACGGTAAAGCGCGGTAAAATTTTACGTGATAACGATTACCGTTTGTTTGACTTCGTCTCATTATTGCGGTCGATTACCAGGATGTGTAATATCAGCCTCATTCAAGTCTGCGAGCGACTCACGACTGTGTCTCGCGTGAATTTGTACCTTGTAACATCGGCATCGTAACGTTAGCATGGCGCAAAGCGGTGATAGCACGCAGGACATTTAGCAACTCACTAAAATTACGAAGTTCAAGGTCTGGATATATATATATATATATATTTTTTTTTTTTAAAGAATCCAGAGAGACAACTGGTGGAGGACAATTATCCCGTCTGCAGAGCACTTGTTTACATTTTATTGAAATTTGTACAAGCAGCTTGAAGGAGCTAATGCTAATGCTTCAAGCTACTGAGATGTTTGATTGACGCGCTTCGCTAACTCACATTTCGTAAACGTTACCGCTGCGTGTTGATCGAAAAATGACCGGAACGATGTTCTTCTGATGCAGTTAAAATATAAATTTATTCCATTAACTGATCCGACAACCATAACGCCGGCAGTTAGCACCACAGCGGTCAAAAACCTTTTGCCCTTCCGGGTCCAACACCTAACCGATAACAGGCAGCTACCTTTATACCTGACCCTCAGGTAACAACACAGCGACACCCACAGACACACAGAGTGAACTACAATTCAGAACAACATATTTGGCTCCTAAACAACTGTTTCTTTATTTGCACATTTATACTTATTTAAGGTTCAGTTTAAAGTCCAGAGTTTATTTCATTTGAACTTACCGTACCGTCTTCTTCCGCTTATCCGAGGTCGGGTCGCGGGGGCAGCAGTCGGAGTAAGGAAGCCCAGACCCCCCTCTCCCCGGCCACTTCTTCCAGCTCCTGGGGGGATCCCGAGGCGTTCCCAGGCCAGCCGAGAGACATAGTCCCTCCAGCATGTCCTGGGTCTTCCCCGGGGTCTCCTCCCAGTGGGACGTGCTCAGAACACCTCACCAGGGAGGCGTCCAGGAGGCATCCTAACCAGATGCCCGAGCCACCTCATCTGGCTCCTCTCGATGTGGAGGAGCAGCGGTTCTACTCTGAGCCCCTCCCGGATGACCGAGCTTCTCACCCTATCTCTAAGGGAGAGCCCGGCCACCCTGCGAAGGAAGCTCATTTCAGCCGCTTGTATCCACGATCTTGTTCTTTCGGTCACTACCCAAAGCTCATGACCATAGGTGAGGGTGGGAACGTAGATCGACCAGTAAATCGAGAGCTTCGCCTTCCGACTCAGCTCCTTCTTTACCAAGACAGACTGCTGCAGCACCCTCATCACTGCAGATGCCGCACCGATCCATCTGTCGATCTCCCGCTCCATCCTGCCCTCACTCGTGAACAAGATCCCGAGATACTTAAACTCCTCCACTTGGGGAAGGACCTCATCCTCAACCCGGAGAGGGCACTCCACCCTTTTCCGGCTGAGGACCATGGTCTCGGATTTGGAGGTGCTGATTCTCATTTGAGAATTCATTTGAACTTGCACTATAATTTTTGTTCCTGATAATTGTTTGCATATTTTGACCTACTATGGTTGTTAAAGTGTTTATTTAAATTTGAACCAGACAAATTAGCTTTGTTCCTGTTATTTATTTTGTTCATTTAAAATAAAACCTCTTTCTGTGCCAGTTGTTTGCCCTTTTAATGTGAAAGTTTCATTTTGATAAGATTTTGGCTTCTGGTGTTTTACAAGATTTTGTGAAATTATTTAAATTATGTCTTTTTTGGACATTTGTTCAGCAATTAAGAATACAGAGATAATACCATAAACCGTGATAATTTGTTCACTATAATCGAGATATCAAATTTTCCATATCGTTACATCCCTGCTGACAAACGGCCCAGTGACACCAGCCCTGATGAAATCATATTCAAAAGCTTCTTCTTATCAGTTTTACCATCTGCAGTTGGAGGAAATGCCGTTGGCTTTTCATCTGGATATCTGTGATATAACTGGAGGCTGAGAGCAGTGACAGAGGGAGAGACGTCCGTTTGACGTCACAGGACATTTGAGTGTAGTTTTTCCCCAGCAGCTGAATCCGACTCTTGTGAAGCCCGACTTGCCCTTTTCTGGAAGACGTGCGTTCCGCGAGAGCAGATTAGGCGGCGGCACGAAGCCCCTCAATGTTTGGCACTGGGATCAAACTGCACCAGTAATTCCACTGGACAAAACGTTCATGCTAAAGGCTAGTTGCACATCTGCCATCCGAGCACAGTGGTCCCCTTTTTTTGTGCGAGCACAAGCAGCCATTTAATGTCCGTCCTTTTTTTTTTTTTTTTTTTCAAACAGCTTCGCTGGTGCTCCTCATTATTCACAGGGGGCGGGGCTTGTGGTTTTTTTTTTTTAAGTACGTGTGGAGTCGGGCGCGAGGCAGAGAGCGGTAGAGGACACGCTGATGTTCGCTCGTCATAAAGCGCCAATGTTTTAGGACGGGAGTTGACGGCACAATATGGGGGGGGGGGGGGGGGGGGGGGGGGGGGGGGATCATGAAACATCCTCAGTCTGTTTCTGCTTTTGCATTAATTTACATAACTCAGCCGGTTGTTTCCCCGCAGCAGACCACTAAAAGACGCGTTCAGAGAGACAGACTGCCTCTATGCTCATTGAGACTGAGCATTTTTTTTAACCGGCCCGCTACAAGCACAACATTTCTCTGTGGACTTTTTGAGCTCGTATAAGCACGTCATTGTAAAGGACGCGTCCCGCAAAAGATAGTGGTGTACTTATGCTAATATGTGGCCTTTCTGCGTATTTTTTATTTATTTTTTGAGGGGGATTTTCCCTGCTGAGGGTTAAAGGAAGGAAGCTGAGAGGTGGGAGCTGGTAAATGTCACCTGTTGCTGACGAGGATGTCCTCCTGGCGAGACATTTAAACCGTAAACAAGCTGCGTTTGTTTTCTTACTAGGGATGCACGATGTTTTTTAAAACTGATAACTTTCAGCTCCTAAAGGCCGATACTGATAACTGATAACACACACATGTACCTAAGATCATTACATCAATACTATGAACAAAATCAAAAATAGTTTGGACTCTTTAAATGAACAGATATTTATTTTTTCCATTGAAAAACTATTGGCAAGCCTCAAACATTTCTCACATTAACTTAAATAAGGTTCATTACTGACCGATATAAAAAAAAATAAAGGCTCCTTGAACTGATGGAAATACATGCATCAGAATTACTAACTGAAAAAGATGAACATTTAAAGGATTTTGGCTTGTGGTTCTATTTAAATTAATACTTTCAATTAAAGTAAATGAGCTTCAGTAGTTTTTTGTTTTTTAATCTCATGGAAGCTTTAGATGAGAGAGATGAGGGGAGGAGAGACTGCTGCTGGTTTGTGCACGTTAGCATTAGCTCACGTTAGCGCGATTTCAAAACTCCATGGAAGTGATTGTTATGTTGTAGGTGGCTGATCAGGTTTTACGTATTAAAGCTTGTGCTTCCCTCCTCGTAGAATTCACTCAGAGGATTCGTCACAAATAACCACCAAACTATCTTCTTCTGAAACTTTAACGAAGTTCCACGCCGCCATGTTGTGATCAGCGCTGTGCTGCAGGCTGCATTCAAGTTGTAACGTAAATTCTAATGTTCTCTCGTTTGCTAGTCGTTCTTTCAGCCTTTTCTATTTTTTTTTCTTTTTTATGTGTAACATGAGGGAAAATACTGCGAATATCACTTAAAGTCAGCAACTACTAAAATTATGACTGAGTTAACGAGTTGTTTTCTGGCATGAGGGGGTATTCTTGATTTTTCCTTATTGAGTAATCGTTTTTCTGATTATGCCGACGTTACTTGAACGTAACATTCACTGCTGGTCATTCAAGGCTCAGAGGGAGCGAGGCACTGCTGTGTTGACAAAAATATATATGTTATCGGGGCTATTTGTCGTGATATCGGAGTTATTGGAATGACGTCATAATTTCGTGTTATCGGCCCGATAGTTATCGTGCACCACTACTTCTTACGTTTGTAATGCCACTCGTCAGGGTTTGCAGGCGACTCAGAGGACAGAAGTATTTCTCTCAAACTAATGGAGTAAATTACAGTTTTTCCTGTTGAATATAACTCTTTCCTCAGGGATGAGATCCCACGACTTCTATCCACATTTTCATTGATTCCAGATTTGCAGCTTTACTTTTTGAACACACGGCACTCATTACCGCTTTCACCCACGTCTTTCTCAGCGGCTTATCTAAACATTTAATTTTTTTATTTTATTAGGGGGTGTTTTAGTCGTTGCTCACATCCTGGTGTTGTCATTTGTCAACACGTTTACCAGCAACTGCCTTTTTGAAAAAGCACGTTTGAGTTTAAGGAGAGATAACCCTTTGTTTTGTTTTGTTTTTTTTTGATTGCTGCTCCTCCTGAACGAATGTTTTGTTTATTTTTTTAAATCCGTCTCATGTCTGCGGGCACGCAGGTGTGTTGGCGTGAACGTGAACGTCTGTATTTGCACGTGTAATTAGTATGTTTGACATGCAAACAGAAATATCCAGCCCTGGGGAGCCGCTAGGGATTTTGGGCCCCATTAAAAGAATCTTTACCGGGAACACAGTGGCGAAATTTGTTGATGCTATTTTTAATCATCATTAGGGGCCCCTCTGGGCCCCCCTCAATCATGGGCCCCTATGATCCGTATCCTTTACCCCCCCTTTTCGGCGCCCCAGATCCAGCCTATCAGGGATGCAAACATAAATGATGTTAGCGTGATAGCAGCACTGCAGTTCTGTCAAAAATGATCAGTTACCAAAAACTGACTCCCAAAAATAATGATAAACTTTAACAATCATCAGTGCTGTTTTTGTTTTACATAAAATTTCCCCTGAAATCCAAAGAACAAAGCGGTCCAGATGAAGGTAGATCCCAGTATAAACCCGCTTCCTGCACCAGACCTCTGAGCCTTTTTATTTTTGTTTTGTTTTATACCCGTATCAAAGTACAGAAGTAGATCAGAGAACTGGTCAAACGTGTTTCACAAACCTTGAACGTAAAATAAAATGCTGCGTCGGCGCTTTTGCAAGTAAAACATAGATGCATCTGGCATCTGAAAGCGGAGCAGATGGACGTCGAGCTGACATCAGTCGTCCAAATGTCTGTGACATTTATTGCTTCGGTGAACCTGGATTTCAGCGGGCGAGGAAGAAGATTAACGGTAGAGGAACATCTCAGAAGTTAATCCTGCTCAATATGGTGCATTTGTGTCAGAAAATTCCAGCCTGGACAACAATTGACTTTCTGGTGAAACGGGTCTCCCGTTCGCAGCCGTTATCCCAGGTACACAATGTACCGAACCAGATGTAGGCGGAGGTGGGGCTTCGACTAGCGGTGCATGATAACTATCGGGCTGATAACAGGAAATTATTACGTCATTCCGATAAGTCCAATATCATGACGAATAGCCCTGATAACATATATATTTCTGTCAACACAGCAGTGCCTCGCTCCCTCTGAGCCTTGAATGACCGGCAGTGAATGTTATGTTCAAGTGACGTCGGGATAATCAGAAAAATGATTACTCAATAAGGAAAATCAAGAATACCCCCTCATGCCAGAAAACAACTCGTTAACTCAGTCGTAATTTTAGTAGTTGCTGACTTTAATTGATATTCGCAGTATTTCCCCTCATGTTACGCATAAAAAAATAGAAAAGGCTGAAAGAACGACTAGCAACCGAGGGAATGTGGGAATTAACGTTACACCTTAATTGCAGCCTGCAGCACAGCGCTGATCACAACAAACATGGCGGCGTGGAACTTCGTTAAAGTTTCAGAAGAAGATAGTTTGGTGGTTATTTGTGACGAATCCTCTGAGTGAATTCTACGAGGAGGGAAGCACAAGCTTTGAAATGTAAAACCTGATCAGCCACCTACAACATAACAATCGCTTCCATGGAGTTTTGAAATCGTGCTGATGTGAGCTAACGGAAGCTAATGCTAACGTGCGCAAGCCAGCAGCAGCCTCTCCTCTCCCTCATTCCTCTCATCTAAAGCTTCCATGAGAGTAAAAAATAAAAACTACTGAACCTCATTTACTTTAATTAAAGGTATTAATTCAAATGGAACCACAAGCCAAAATCCTTTAAATGTTAATATTTTTCACTTAGTAATTCTGATGCATGTATTTATATCAGTTCACTTTATTTTTTATATCAGTCAGTAATGAACCTTATTTAAGTTAATGTGAGATATCAAATAGGTTTGTTTGATAGCTTTATGAAAATGTTTGAGAGGCTTGACAATAGTTTTTCAATGGAAAAAATAAATATCTGTTCATTTAAAGAGTCGAAACTGGTTTTGATTTTGTTCATAGTATTGATGTAATGATCTTAGGTATGTGTGTGTGTTATCGGTATCAGCCTTTAGAAGCTGAAAGTTATCGGTATCAGTTTTTTAAAAAACAGTTATCGTGCATCGCTAGCTTCGACGCATACAGGAGCCACTGTGATACCAACACCTAGAGATCAAAGTTGAATTCAGAAGAACCAGACTAATCCTGGGAAATGAAAAGAACTGGGACTGTTGGCCAGGCGAAGGATTTCCATTTGACCTTTTTCCCCATTAATGATGCCAGTGAAGGCATAATTAATGCTTCATGACTCTGGATGTATTCAGAGACGATTCTCTCCAGTGTTCAGATTCGGTTGGTTGTTGTTCCTCGCTGCAGGTTTTACTCATTCTCGCTGAAAAGCCTCCACAACAAAGACCGTATTGTGGCGTGATGGTTATGCATGTTCTAAAAGCAAACGCAATTTCTCCGTACCTGATCTGCAGGTCACAGCCCGTCAAGAAACATCTGATTCTGGTGAACCGCTCATCACCTGACTAATATTTTCAAATAATTAAAGCTGCACAAAGGAGCTTTTACACTTGTTAGCTCAGCGGTTTGTAGGCTAAATGACGTCCACCCAGCTCTGCTCTGTGAGCACGTTTCTTGTTGATGCGGAAGACTTTTAACATCTGGACAGACGCTGTTGAAAAAAAAAAACTTTATTCAACAAAAGACGTGAATCAAGGTGCGTGCAGTACGGCGAAAGCCCCTCCACAAACGCAAAGAAGAAATAAATTGACATAGGGCTTCATTATAGTCGCTGACACCGCCTGAGATGAGTCATCACAGGATGTTTTTGTGCTCGGACTTGGACGATGGCGTGGACACGAGTGTCCGACCACCTTCAGATACGTCCTGAGTGATCCGTCCTGGACAGGTGTGAACGAGGTCGTAGACCTGCAGCTGCAGCAACATTTGTCCCAGACAGGACCTCAGATTTATGTTTTTCCTGTTGGGGGACGGAAGAAACCCTTTAAGCTGATATTTTAATATGAAAAAATTCCTTTTGTGCTAGTTTAAAAAAAAAAAAAGAAAGAAAGAACGAAAGCAAGTGTCCATGCATCTGTGCAGTATCTAAGCAGGTATAGAAGATTGAATGTGTTATTTGGTTGCAGCACACCAGTCACATGACTAGAAATGACGTTTGTGGCCATGTTGGGTCTGGGTCGAATGCAGTTGTTTGTCAGCCTGCATGTTTCTGCTTTTTTTAGACCCCCGGTCTCTGGATCGATGAAGGAGCAGAACTGGGAAGTCCTCACCAGCGGTCCGCCTCGTGGGGCAGCGCAGATCATCTCAAAGAGGTAGTTTCTTCTGTCTTTTTCTTTTTTTTTCAATTCTGTTTTCATTGTGATTTTCATGGTTTACAATTCACTAATCACCTCCTATTGTCTGTACACTACAATCGATTCATTCAGCAACACGACTACAATTGCACAAGATATACAGTTAGGGATGATTGGTCCTCCCTCAATCACACCAAAAATGGAATTAATACCTTAGAAAAATTAGGTACTTAACTCCTTAGACTTAGAACAATAATGCACATCTGTAATACCATTGAGGGTAAAACACAAAAAAAAAAATGAAATAAATAAATGAACTCAATATACTGATGCATAGGGGTTGAAAAGGACAAATATTGATGAAGAAAGGGGGACGGGTATAAGACCTAAATAAAGGATGGACGAACTGGAGTGACATATCTAATCCATCTTTACCATCTTCTCCAAAACAGATCCTGTTTTAATCTTATAGCAAAAGTAATTTTTTTCCATCTTGAAGATGTTATAAGTGATGTCAAACCATTCGTCTACTGTAGGTTTTTCTAGTTTTAGCCACTTTCTTGTTATAGCTTTTCTAGATACAGCACTTAGTATCTGAAATGAGTATTTGTCATCAGAGGATACATTTTCTGAAGGTAAAACTCCTAAACACAATGAGACAAACTCAAAAGTAATATTTATCTGAAACAGATTTTTCATAATTTTATAGATCTCGTGACAGAAAGGCACCAATATTGCACAAGACCAAAATATGTGATAATGATTTGCTTCCAGGCGCCAACATTGTCTCCAACATATTGATGAACTGGTATAATTTTTTTTTTGAGCTGGAGTGATAAAAAATCTGATGAGGGTTTTCCAACAAAACTCATTATGTTGTTGAGTTTGAAGTTTTCCATTGTATCTCACATTAGGGTGAACGATAACTATCGGGTCGATAACAGGAAATTATGACGTCATTCCGATAAGTCTGATATCACGGCGAATAGCCCCGATAACATATATATTTTTGTCAACACAGCAGTGCCTCGCTCCCTCTGAGCCTTGAATGACCGGCAGTGAATGTTATGTTCAAGTAACGTCGGCATAATCAGAAAAACAATTACTCGATAAGGAAAATCAAGAATACCCCCTCATGCCAGAAAACAACTCGTTAACGTGGTCATAATTTTAGTAGTTGCTGACTTGAATTGATATTCACAGTATTTTCCCACATGTTACACATAAAAAAAGAAAAAATAGAAAAGGCTGAAAGAACGACTAGCAAACGAGGGAACGTGGGAATTTACGTTACACCTTGAATGCAGCCTGCAGCACAGCGTACTGATCACAACAAATATGGCGGCGTGGAACTTCGTTAAAGTTTCAGAAGAAGATAGTTTGGTGGTTATTTGTGACGAATCCTCTGAGTGAATTCTACAAGGAGGGAAGCACAAGCTTTAATACGTAAAACCTGATCAGCCACCTACAACATAACAATCACTTCCATGGAGTTTTGAAATCGCGCTAACGTGAGCTAACGGAAGCTAATGCTAAAGTGCGCAAGCCAGCAGCAATCTCTCCTCTCCCTCATTCCTCTCATCTAAAGCTTCCATGAGATTAAAAAATAAAAACTACTGAACCTCATTTACTTTAATTAAAGGTATTAATTTAAATGGAACCACAAGCCAAAATCCTTTAAATGTTAATCTTTTTCAGTTAGTAATTCTGATGCATGTATTTCCATCAGTTCAAGGAGCCTTTATTTTTTATATCAGTCAGTAATGAACCTTATTTAAGTTGATGTGAGATATCAAATAGGTTTGTTTGATAGCTTTAAGAAAATGTTTGAGAGGCTTGACAATAGTTTTTCATTGGAAAAATTAAATATCATAGTATTGATGTAATGATCTTAGGTATATGTGTGTTATTGTTATCAGCCTTTAGGAGCTGAAAGTTATCGGTATTTAAAAACAGTTATCGTGCATCCCTATCTCACATAAATATTCCCAATCTTCTTCGTTAGATTTCCTTCCCTCTCACATTTCAGTTTCTTCTGTCTTTAACCTCACAGCTGCCTCTGACAAAAAAAAAAAATTTAAAAATCCAGCTTGGTGCGTTCATGCAGCTGGTTAGAAAAATGCACATGTCGGTGTCGAGGCTCATTCCTTTCACTCAGAGTTGGGTTTTATTCCGTCGGGTCTGAGGTCGGTCTAAATACCGCTCTTCTTAACGCTGGTTTCCACTCCGGTCCATCTGCTGTGCTTGGTGGCCAACCAGCCGACCACAAGGAGTTAGGAGGACTCCATCTCCCAGACCGCAGTCTAAATTTAACCTCTTTCTCTCCTGGATTCCCCCAGACGACTGCAGCCGTGTGCATCTCGTCACGGTCTGTTGTTGTTGAGCGGCGGCGCAGGAGTCCTTCTCCGGGTCCATCCCAGTCAGAGGAGGAAGTGGCGCTCAGATGCTCCTGGGACACAAGGGGCAACGCCTTTATGGCGTTCACGTGCCGACTGATGATCTACAGCCCGCAGCAGGCGAACGACGTCCTCGCAGATTTAATTTGAATGTTTTAGCTTCCACCAGGTCGTTAAAATGATCTCACATCTGAGCCTCGACGCGGCTTTCACGCCGTGACTGGGCCTGCTGGAGAAAATTTCCGTGTTGGCCGTACTGCAGTTCCTGGGTCGGTAATGGCGCAGCCAGGAAAAGCTCTTTATTTTCCCATCCGCTGGGATCGCCTGGACTTGTCATCATCCACTGCCGCCGCTAAGTGAACGCAGCGAACGAGCCTCTGAGATTTTCACGTGTGGGAGGACGTCTATGAAAAGAGCGAGTCTCTTTTGTTGACTGTGTTGCCAGGAGTTACGAGATCGACAGTGAAGACCACACCTTTGTCTGCACAGCACAACTGCGTCTGTTAGTCTTTACAAAGAGGATCCTGTTTTGGGCCAGAAACACCCGTTGACCTCGATCATTTCATCATCGGCGGTCCTGGCTCGCAGCTCTTATCAGGTCTGTTTTTTTAACGGTTGCAGGCACCAGTGTGAATTTAGGGACCAGCAGCGCCACAACGGGGAGAAATATCTTTATGTGTTAATAGCTGCTGTTAGGGATGCACGATAACTGTTTTTTAAAACCGATAACCGATACCTTTCAGCTCCTAAAGGCCGATACCGATAACACACACACATACCTAAGATCATTACATCAATACTATGAACAAAACCAAAAATAGTTTTGACTTTTTAAATGAACAGATATTTATTTTTTCCATTGAAAAACTATTGTCAAGCCTCCTTAAACATTTTCTTAAAGCTATCAAACAAACCTATTTGATATCTCACATTAACTTAAATAAGGTTCATTACTGACTGATATAAAAAATAAAGGCTCCTTGAACTGATGGAAATACATGCATCAGAATTACTAACTGAAAAGGATTTACATTTAAAAGATTTTGACTTGTGGTTCCATTTAAATTAATACATTTATTTAAAGTAAATGAGGTTCAGTAGTTTTTGTTTTTTTCTTTTTTTAATCTCATGGAAGCTTTAGATGAGAGGGGAGGCTGCTGCTGGCTTGAGCATGTTAGCATTAGCTTCCATTAGCTCACGTTAGCGTGATTTCAAAACTCCATGGAAGTGATTGTTATGTTGTAGGTGGCCATGTTTGTTATGATCAGCGCTGTGCTGCATGCTGCATTCAAGCTGTAACGTAAATTCCCACGTTCCCTCATTTGCTAGTCGTTCTTTCAGCCTTTTCTATTTTTTCTTTTTTTATGTGTAACATGAGGGGAAACACTGCGAATATCAATTAAAGTCAGCAACTACTAAAATTATGACCGAGTTAACGAGTTGTTTTCTGGCATGAGGGGGTATTCTTGATTTTCCTTATTGAGTAATCGTTTTTCTGATTATGCCGACGTTACTTGAACATAACATTCACTGCCGGTCATTTAAGACTCAGAGGGAGCGAGGCACTGCCGTTTTGACAGAAATATATATGTTATCGGGGCTATTCGTCATGATATCGGAGTTATCGGGATGACGTCATAATTTCCTGTTATTGGCCCGATAGTTATCGAGCACCCCTAGCTGCTGTGAAAATAAACAGCCAAATGGTGAATATTTCATCTGGGAAATCATGTGTGTCCAAATTCACAGGGGCAGTATTGTGCTCTGCACCTTGTGACTCCTTTCAAATCTACATCAGGCACCTTGACTTCTTTTGCCTGAATCGATGTCTCTCTTTCTTCTCCAGCAGATCGCTAAGCTGAGACTGCAGCTGCAGCGCAGCAAACAGGTCACCCGGCAGAGCAAAGACAGGGAGCTGAGCTCTCTGCAGCTGGCACAGCACAGCGCTGCGTGCCAACCACAGGTGAGACCGACCCGCCGCCCGTCTGTTGTGGTGAAAACATGAACGAGGGTTGACTGGGGGAGGCTGCAGGGACGCGGTGAGGCGGCTTAGTGGCCGACGCTAACCAAACTATAACACAGCTGCTGAAGATTATGGGGGAGGGGTATAAACAAAGTTCATGTCTACCACCACTAGACTAGTGTGACTGTAATCAGAAGTTGGACGTCCACGTCCAGTCAGTCCTCTGATGTCCTCTTTGTGGTCCTTGCTGGCGAAGGGAGACAGAAGGAGGGAAATGTGTCTGTACATGTCCGTCTCCGTCCTCCGTTCATTGACAGATGCGCAGGAAGGGAGCTCATGAGAGCATGTAAGGAAATTAACAAAGACCCCGATGTGCTTGTGCCCCCCCCCCCCCCAGCCTACAGCATCCTCATAACAGCGTTTTTATTTGTATGAATTACGACGCATAATGAAACTGCTTCAGTGGTTCATCATTTCCAGACGTGGTGGGAAAAGAGGTGGCATCTGTCTGGAAAAACATGTCCAACATGTGTATCAGTGCACCACCACCACCACCCACCCACCCCCAGGTCACCCGGTCCATGAGGTCTGGTATCGCTGGAGATGTGGCAAATCTGAAAGAAATCCCAGTGTTCAGTGGTCAGCCAGTCTTTGAGCACCGTCACATGCCGTCACACCTCTGCAGCCTCGGCTGATTGCATCCTGAACGATCTTCAGTATCTGTGGCATGTAGAAACCTTTTTTTTTTTTTCTTTCCCAGAAGCTGTTGAAATTTGTGTTGGATTTCCATCACGTGTTTTGGGATTTTCAGTCTAAGACGGTGCACAGAAGTTGACTAACTGATAAATTGAGGTTCCAAACCAGCTGAAGAGATGTCGTTTCTTTGTTCGGATGCTTTGGCTACCGATCCAGAAACCTCCTCTGTCTCTTTCTGAGACGAGCCTGTGGTTGATGTGTCAAAGCTGCAGATACTGCTGTGTTGAACGGAGGCCCGTGTGGCTGTATGGATCATGGTAGCGTGGTGGTTTTCTCATGTCTGATTGGATCAGAGGTTGTGGTTTCCCGCTTCCTCAGTCTTTCTTAGTATAATGAATCTTCCTCCTGTGTTTTTCTAGTACAAGGGAACTCCACCAACCATCTCAACTGTCCCCTTGACGAAGTCCCTGATCTGCAGAGTGCCGAGCAGCGTGGAGGGCATCAACCACGAGCTGGAAAACGTCTTCATCAGAGAAGACTGGGAGCAGGTGATGCAGGTAAACCGTCTGGATGCAGTAATTCATGAAGACCCTGACTGGTTTTCCAGCTGCAGTGAAGTTCTTTCAGTCTTCCACCAGTTGAGATGGAACATCTTGGTCATGTGATGGCCTCAGTTCTGCATCCTGAGTCGTGGCAGAGCAGTAAACCATCTCACACTGGACTAGGGTTGGGCATCATTTGGATTTTAACGATTCCGATTCTCTATTTCGATTCCTGTTCAGAACGATTCTCGATTCCGATTCTTTGATGTGTAGGTCAACAGATCGCAACTTATCTAACAGTAGAATTTTTTCATAAAAAAAACTTGAGAAGGGGAGGAGCCTTTTCACCACATAGGCTGTTACTTTTCTGTGGCACTCATGTGTTTGCTCCACTGTCATTTAACCCCTCGCAGCCAACAAGAATGAGGTGTCACGTTGTTTGTTCGACTCGTAAAAGAGAATAAAAATGTCCCTCCAGACGTTCTGGACACCTCGAGTCACTGTTGCAGGTCCCCAGCAGCAATATTTCACTATGGCGTTATTCTAGTATATTATTAACACTGATGATACACATCAGAAATATAGCGAATTAACCCAGTCCTTAACGCAGGAGCAGAAAGTAGCAACCTAGCAACAGTAACTAGGAAGCGGGCGGTGCTTACTGAAAGGTCAATTAAATAAGGTAAATTTACACAGGCAACAGGCCATTTTTATTCTTACACATGCTAGCATGCACATATGCAGACACAGAATTGACTTACCGTCTAAATGTTAAACAACTTACAGTTGGCAGTTGGCCTCCAAAATACATTTTGCCCAACAAAAAACAAAATCAACAGTTTTTGTTTAGGAAGATGACCATATCTGCTCTTTCAGAAACAGACAGATAAACGCAGACAATAACCTCCTTGGTGGAGGTAAAAACTGTTTGTTTACCTGGTTGCTGGGTTACGCTCATACAGACAAGGGGTCCTCCTAGCCAATGGGAAGCCAGGAAGATGCTAGCCGATAGCCAATGGCAGAGCAGTTACAAGTATGTTTACGTTCTGTAAACTCTGGGAGCTGCGAGTAGCAGCGCTACTGTATTTTATCCTTTCATATCCTGAAATTTATTTCGTAACTAGAGGCAATATTTTCCCGTTGATCCGTTTCGTAACCTGAAAACTTCGTACGTAGAAACGTTCATAAGTAGAGGAACCACTGTATATGGGAAGGAAAGAGTTTCTGGATGAAGACGGACTCTGTTGCAGTCGAAGAAGCGACGGGAGCAACACAGTGAATTAAATACGGTACACTCATTTATTTTTGTGATACCATGCAGGTGAAGGTGTTTTGCCATATTAGTCGTGCTCCCTCCTTTGGCAGTAACACGCTTCCCGCAGGTGTTGCACTGCGTCAGGTAGCCGTCATTTCCCGGACTGAAATGCAGCCGAACTGAAGAGCGGCGTCTCTTGGGATCCATGTTGTGGCGAGTGAAGTCCCGTCGGTGACGTCGCCACTAGCGCGGAGTTGAGTACGCCGGGCGGAGTAACATCAACAAACTAGTGTAATTAAAAAAAATTAGCGCGGACATTTAGGAAATGAAAAAAGTAATCGAAATTCAAAAATCTTCTAAACGATTCCAGAACCGGACGTTAGGAACCGATTCCTACTTGGAATCGTTTTTCGGTGCCCAACCCTACACTGGACACACGGCAGTTTTACAGAAATGTTGCGACTCCGTGGCCTTCGTGTAGCTCGTCAACGTCTCTTTGTCGACGTTGTCGTCCTGTTTCGATGGTGGAGTCAATGCTTCACACACGCTAGCAACAGATTTACTAAGAAAACAGCACAAATGCAAACACCAATTTCCAGATTTTTTTTTTTCTTTTTCCACTCCTCTGGATTGTATGAGCGCAGCACTTTTTTGAACACGTGTGATCAAAAAATAACTTTTGAGTCCATCCTTAAAATTCATTACACACATGTGAGTAAATTCTCCTCCTCGCTGGTGCAGGATTCAGTCTCGGAGGCTAATAAATCCTGGCTGATGTGAGGTTGTAAATGCTGACGGAGCTGCGAGGCTCTGCGCTGAGTCACCAACACATGTGCACGAGTTCACTCACACATGTGCGTGCACGCTGCTGAAATGTTTTCATCCTGCTCTCTGTTTGTGACTCTAAAGCTGAACAGCAGGACCGCCATCTGGCATCTGCTTGTCCTTTTCAAACCAACTCACCGGGGGCCCTTTAGAGCGCCGCCACTCTGCTAAGCTCCTCCTCCTCCTAACCCCCCCCTCCCTCTGACCACACAGGCCACGGAGGTGGTGGACGGCCGCCGGCCCCCCTTCCCTCCCCACCGCAACAGTGGGGACACGCGCGACACGGACACACAGGCGCCCTCCAGCGGCGAGTCCAGCCCCTCCCCCCGCCCCTGCAGCTCAGACCACCTCCACTCCCCTGACGGAAGCCCGTGTTCCGCGGAGGACATCGATAAAGGTACGCTGTCACGGCCGAGTGGACGCTCATTCGGCGAACGTTGAGGTCGTGGAGGGTTGTTTCATGTTTTTGTTTTTGTGACGTTTAAAACCAAAAAGAAGCAGTGAAGTCAGATAAAGTTGTCATTTAAGCGTCAATCTGAGAGTGTTGTTTAAAAAAAATAAAATAAAAGAGGAAGCAGCCTAAGCTGACTTTCTGGTCCAGTTACTGTAGATGGGATAGATGGTGGCAGTAAAACACCAAACTGGTTACCAGGCTGGTTGAGCATTAGTTGGTAGATTGTGATGAAGAAGGAAGGAAGAAGAATAAAAGACTGGTTCTTCTGGCTGATCATCTGTTCAGTCTTGCACTGGAATGCAGCAGCAGCTGGAGTCGGTTTCACATCTGCAGCAGCAGCTGGAGCCGGTTTCACATCTGCAGCAGCAGCTGGAGCCGGTTTCACATCTGCAGCAGCAGCTGGAGTCGGTTTGACATCTGCAGCACCGTCTGCGCGTCAGTTTCATGGAGCCTGATTTCCAGAAATACAGTTTCATTCATAATTGACTTGAATAAAACAATAAAGACATGAGAGTCGCCCCGTTGTAACTGGAACCCATTCACCTGTAACTGTGTAACTGCTGACTGGTCTGAAAATTAAAGGAAAACCATTGTTACAACAAGTAATAACATTTTCTTTTTTATTTTAATGACTCTGATGCACAGCCTGCACACTGAAATGAATATGGACGCATTTTTGTTTGACCGAGCTCAGTCTGAGGGCCACCGCCTGCTCGGCAGGATGTGAGGGAGGTTACAAGTTTACTCTGAAGGTTTCGAGACCGCGTCAGGTGGTCTCCTCTGAGGGAGGTTATTAGTTTACCCCAAAGGTTTCAAGACCGTGTCAGGTGGCCTCCTCTGAGGGAGGTTACGAGTTTACCCCAAAGGTTTCGAGACCGCGTCAGGTGGTCTCCTCTGAGGGAGGTTACGAGTTCACCCCAAAGGTTTCAAGATTGTGTCAGGTGGCCTCCTCTGAGGGAGGTTACGAGTGTACCCCAAAGGTTTCGAGACCGCGTCAGGTGGTCTCCTCTCAGGGAGGTTACAAGTTCACCCTAAAGGTTTCAAGATTGTGTCAGGTGGCCTCCTCTGAGGGAGGTTATTAGTTTACCCCAAAGGTTTCGAGATCATGTCAGGTGGCCTCCTCTGAGGGAGGTTACAAGTTTACCCCAAAGGTTTCAAGATTGTGTGAGGTGGCCTCCTCTGACGGAGGTTACGAGTTTACCCCAAAGGTTTCAAGATTGTGTGAGGTGGCCTCCTCTGAGGAAGGTTATTAGTTTACCCCAAAGGTTTCGAAATCGTGTAAGGTGGCCTCCTCTGAGGGAGGTTATGTGTTTACCCTGAAGGTTTCGAGACGCGTCTGGTGGCAGCCTCTGAGGGAGGTTATGAGTTTACCCCGAAGGTTTCGCGATCGTGTCAGGTGGCCTCTGAGGGAGGTTATGAGTTTATCCCAAAAGTTTCGAGACCACGTCAGGTGGTCTCTTCTGAGAGAGGTTAAAAATTTACCCCGAACGTTTCGAGACCGCTTCAGGTGTACTCCTCTGAGGAACGTTACGAGTTTACCCCGAAGGTTTCCAGATCGCATCAGGTGGCCTCCTCGGAAGGAGGTTACGGGTTTACCGCAAAGGTTTTGAGATCGCGTCTGGTGGTCTCCTCTGAGGGAGGTTGCGATTTTACCCCGAAGGTTTTGAGACCGCATCAGGTGGTCTCCTCTGAGGGAGTTTACGAGTTTACCCCCAGGGCTTCGAAATCGTGTCAGGTGGCCTCCTCTGAGGGATGTTACGAGTTTACCCCAAAGGTTTTGAGACCACGTCAGGTGGTGTCTGAGGGAGGTTACGAGTTTACCCTGAAGGTTTCGAGACTGCGCCAGGTGGTCTCCTCTGAGGGAGGTTACGAGTTTACCCTGAAGGTTTTGAGACCGCGCCAGGTGGTCTCTTCTGAGAGAGGTTAAAAGTTTACCCCGAACGTTTTGAGACCGCTTCAGGTGGGTTACGAGTTTACCCCGAAGGTTTCGAGACCACGTCAGGTGGTGTCTGAGGGAGGTCAAGAGTTTATCCTGAAGGTTTCAAGATTGCGTCAGGTGGCGTCTGAGGGAGGTTACGAGTTTACCCCAAAGGTTTCGAGACTGCGTCAGGTAGTGTCTGAGGGAGGTTACGAGTTTACCCTGAAGGTTTTGAGATCGTGTCAGGTTGTCTCCTCTGAGGGAGGTTACGAGTTTACCCTGAAGGTTTCGAGACCGCTTCAGGTGGTCTCTTCTGAGAGAGGTTAAAAGTTTACCCTGAAGGTTTCGAGATTGTGTCAGGTGACCTCCTCTGAGGAAGGTTACGAGTTTACCCCGAAGGTTTCGAGACTGCGCCAGGTGGCCTCCTCTGAGGGAGGTTACAAGTTTACCCTGAAGGTTTCGAGACTGCGTCAAGTGGTGTCTGTGGGAGGTTACGAGTTTACCCTGAAGATTTCGAGACTGCGTCAGGTGGTGTCTGAGGGAGGTTGCGAGTTTACCCTGAAGGTTTTGAGATCGTGTCAGGTTGTCTACTCTGAGGGAGGTTACGAGTTTACCCTGAAGGTTTTGAGACCGCGTCAGGTGGCCTCCTCTGAGGAAGGTTACGAGTTTACCCCCAGGGCTTCGAAATTGTGTCAGGTGGCCTCCTCTGATCGAGGTTATGAGTTTACCCCAAAGGTTTCGAAATTGTGTCATGTGGCCTCCTCTGAGGGAGGTTACGAGTTTACCCCAAAGGTTTTGAGACTGCGTCAGGTGGTGTCCTTGGGAGGTTACAAGTTTACTCCGAAGGTTTCGAGATCGTGTCAGGTGGCCTCCTCTGAGGGAGGTTACGAGTTTACCCCGAAGGTTTCGAGATGTGTCTGGTGGTCTCCTCTGAGGGAGGTTACAAGTTTACTCTGAAGGTTTCGAGATTGCGTCAGGTGGCGTCTGAAGGAGGTTACGAGTTAACCCCAAAGGTTTCGAGACTGCGTCAGGTGGTGTCTGAGGGAGGTTGCGAGTTTACCCTGAAGGTTTTGAGACCGCATCAGGTGGCCTCCTCTGAAGAAGGTTACGAGTTTACCCTGAAGGTTTCGAGATTGTGTCAGGTGGCCTCCTCGGAGGCAGGTTATGAGTTTACCCTGAAGGTTTCGAGATCATGTCAGGTTGTCTCCTCTGAGGGAGGTCACGAGTTTACCCTGAAGGTTTCGAGATTGTGTCAGGTGTCCTCCTCGGAGGGAGGTTACGAGTTTACCCTGAAGGTTTCGAGATTGCGCCAGGTGGCCTCCTCTAAGGGGGGTTATGAGTTACCCTGAAGGTTTCGAGATTGCGCCAGGTGGCCTCCTCTAAGGGGGGTTATGAGTTACCCTGAAGGTTTCGAGATTGTATCAGGTGGCCTCCTCTGAGGAAGGTTACGAGTTTACCCTGAAGGTTTCGAGACTGCGCCAGGTGGCCTCCTCTAAGGGGGGTTATGAGTTACCCTGAAGGTTTCGAGATTGTGTCAGGTGGCCTCCTCGGAGGGAGGTTACGAGTTTACCCTGAAGGTTTCGAGATTGCGTCAGGTGGCGTCTGAAGGAGGTTACGAGTTAACCCCAAAGGTTTCGAGACTGCGTCAGGTGGTGTCTGAGGGAGGTTGCGAGTTTACCCTGAAGGTTTTGAGACCGCATCAGGTGGCCTCCTCTGAGGAAGGTTACGAGTTTACCCTGAAGGTTTTGAGATTGTGTCAGGTGGCCTCCTCGGAGGCAGGTTATGAGTTTACCCTGAAGGTTTCGAGATCATGTCAGGTTGTCTCCTCTGAGGGAGGTCACGAGTTTACCCTGAAGGTTTCGAGATTGTGTCAGGTGTCCTCCTCGGAGGGAGGTTACGAGTTTACCCTGAAGGTTTCGAGATTGCGCCAGGTGGCCTCCTCTAAGGGGGGTTATGAGTTACCCTGAAGGTTTCGAGATTGCGCCAGGTGGCCTCCTCTAAGGGGGGTTATGAGTTACCCTGAAGGTTTCGAGATTGTATCAGGTGGCCTCCTCTGAGGAAGGTTACGAGTTTACCCTGAAGGTTTCGAGACTGCGCCAGGTGGCCTCCTCTAAGGGGGGTTATGAGTTACCCTGAAGGTTTCGAGATTGTGTCAGGTGGCCTCCTCGGAGGGAGGTTACGAGTTTACCCTGAAGGTTTCAAGATCGTGTCAGGTGGCCTCCTCCTTTTAAAGACGCGAGTCTTGCTGCTTCGTGTACTTTCTGAAAATACGCTATTTGTAAAAAAGGGGTTAATGTGTGTGTCAAATAAACCTCTAAGCTTACCCTCTCCCACCAAACGTGGTTCAGATCTCACCTGAAACAGTAACGATCTCTGTTCCTCATCGGGGCTCTTAACTGATTCAGACGGAGTTACGCGGTGAAATATGATCTGACAGCAAGCAGGTCTGCAGGAACTGAAGATGCTCTGGGACGTTGTCCCGCTGGGATCTGTAGAGTCCTGGTTCTCGTGTCGTTGCAGCCTTTCGCTCGTGTTGACTTTACTCTAAAACTCGGTGTCTGGTCTGTTGGTTTGGTCGCTGCATGACTCGATCCTGTCGTTCTTCCTGTTCTTATCAACGGCTTGATTGATCCCGTGTGTCCGTATTCAGATGATATAAACTGCTGAAAGGCGTTTTGTTGTAATCTCGTTAATCTCGTTGTTTCGTGTGATTCCAGATGGCGTCTGCAGTTCTCCTCTCCCCAAGTTCGCCACCTCTCCCAAACCCAACAACAGCTATATGTTCAAACGGGAACCGCCAGAGGGATGTGAGAGGGTCAAAGTGTTCGATGAGTTGGTGTGAGTATTATCTTTTTTTTTTTTGTCTGTTTTTGCTTAAATGTTAAACGTGTGCTCGTGTGTTGAAGAGCATCCTGATATGTGAAGGAATTAACTTTTGCATGCCTGAAAGATTTAGTTTGAATATATGTCTGTTGCTGGATGAAGAACAACATCACGTTAACATCA
>JAGFBZ010000396.1:477500-677500 GCA_018398805.1 Hirundichthys speculiger | reverse complement strand
AAGACGAGTCAGCGAGGCTGGATGTGAAAATATAAAACGGCTTTTTGTTGCAAAGACATCTAAGGGTGCACGATAACTATCGGGCCGATAACAGGAAATTATGACGTCATACTGATAAGTCCGATATCATGACGAATAGCACCGATAACATATGTATTTTTTATATTATGATTATTATTTGATATATAGGTATATGCGTGTGTTCGGTATCTGCCTTTAAGAGCTGAAAGTTATCCTGATCGGTTTAAAAAAAATCGTGCATCCCTTAAGACATCCCATAATCATGCTTGATTGATGTCGACCTCCTACTTTTCGCCGAAGGCTTTTGGTTGGCTGCAGGTGTTCGCTCCGACTCCTGGGCGCCGGGCTGTGGAGCGATGGCGGCCCACTCTGAAACAGAGTCAGGGGTTTTTCGTCATTTTACCGTTAAAGACAAAAATAAAAACTGTTGGACAGCGTCCGACCTGAGATGGAAGACGGGCTGGAGCTCTGGTCCAGCAGCTGAGACGGCAGGAAAAAGGACTTCTCCAGCTGCCGGGCCTCCGCAGGTCCGACGGCGGCAGTGCCGCCGCCCGTTCCCTCCTCGGCCTCTCCAAACACTTCCGTCCACTCCAGAGAGAAGTCGCCCTCGTCCACCGACAGACCGCCCAGGATCTCGCTGAGGAAGGCAGCGCCATCGCCCTCCTCCCCCCCCGACTCTGGATGAGGAAGAACGATGCCGTTTAGTCACCAGACGGCTGTTAAAATTTCTTTAAAATAGATTCTGGGCTTTTTTTTTTGTTCCTCTGACACTTTTTTTTTGATCATTTGATGGATCAGTCTGAGACAAAAATGCAAACCTACACTTGTTCCAACCTCTCAGGTGTTAAAACTAAGGCTGGGCAACGATTAAAATTTTTAATCGCGATTAATCGCATTATTTCCCTGATTAATCACGATTAATCGCATTGTATATGAAAAATAAAATAATGAATTCAAAAGTAGTGTAAAGGTCACTTTTATTTAAATGTTCTGCTGCCATATGAACTAAAGTGTCATAACATTTGTTGTTCAAACACTGGCTGCGGTTACATGATGTTTTTAATTCGGAATTAATTATTCGGAATTAAATAATTCAGAATTAAACTATTTTCCTTCGAGTTTACATGGAGATATTAATTCCGAATTGAGGTTTACATGGAAAACACGTTTGATCGGCTTTATCCAATTCCGCTTAAGGTCTGGGGGTTGGGAAGGGTTCTGATGGGATGGGGTAGGCGGACGTCTTTACGTATTCACGTCTACCAGGAAGAAAACAAACACTAAAAATCCCCCCAAAATGCCAGTTTTTTTATATTTCAATTTTACCAAACAGGCCACGGGACTGAATTTGTTTTTAATATTTTATTGTCTAGTTTACGTGACCCAGAAATGGCTTTGTTTTATAATCAAGGAACAGACTTTCTGTTGTCATTACACATCTGTGCCACTAGATGGAGCTGCACTGCAGTAACCAGCTAGAGAACAGCAGGACAGCGAACACATGGAGCAGATCTGATGGAACATGGAGGAATGACGCCATCGTCTTGAACAAAGGGGTAACCTGCTACCTGAGTTGCTACCTGAACTGTAAAGTTCACTGATTTTTACCATTCTCCATGTATGTTTTAGCTTTTCCGCATGTTTACCTGCCGATTATCTTCCAGTTCTGCAGCAGCCAGTAACAGACTTTTCAAAAACAAAAACATGTGAGCAACATGTGTTAACGCGCGATAAAATAAATGTCGGTGTTAATAAATTAATGAGTTAACACGATAATAACGCGTTAACTTGCCCAGCCCTATTTAAAACCTTAATTTTTTTACCTTCTCTGCTCTTCTCATCGTTTTTCTCATTTCCCAGTGAGATGAGTCTGTAAACACCAAGAACAGAACATCAAGATTACGTTCATTTGCATAAAGTGTGTAAAAATAACCATTCCTGCGTTTCAGCGGATGATCTTTCGAACTCACTGCTCGTCTGTGGTTTCTGCCTCGTTTCTCTTTCTCTTTCTCCGCCTTGGTCTTCTTCTTGCTTTTCTTTTTCGCCAGCTTGTCCGGCGGTTCCTGCAGCGTCTGTAAGAGAGTCTCAGTCGTTGCTAATCGCCGCCTCTGTGGGGTCACAGGTAGGGACCTCGCAATACGATATGTATCATGATACTTGGGTCACTATACGATATTACATCGATATCATAATATCGCGATAATATCATATCACGATATCATGACATCGCATTAATATCGTATTGTGATATCTCTATCATGATATATTGCGATATTCTACCCAGTTAATATCAAAATTAAAAGTAGAGATGAAAAATCAAGTTGCTGTATATGTTCATCAGATGATATTGATCATTCAGAGGACAAATTGAGTCAAAACAATTTGCTTCAAAACAACCTATTTATTGTTTATTATTAGTGTTTTTGGTACAGTATTCACAATGTGTCTAAAACATGAATTTTCCTAAAAAAAAAAAAAAATCGATATCATATTGGGGGGCTGAAAATCGCGATATATTGCCAAATCGATTTTTTTCACACCCCTAGTCCCAGGCTGCAGGTGAACATGGTTTAAAGCTGCTAGCTGACCTTAAGTGCAGAGAACTCGTGACACTGACAGCCCCTGAAGCTCTCGTGGATGGCGGCCATGGTGTGGGATGTCTTCTCCCAGAAGTGCAGAAGTGTCGTCTGAAACACAGATAAAGGGACACGTAGTCACTAGGGCTGTAGCGATACAATAATATCGCGATACAATACATGATATTCGGCTCATGATACGATATATATCGTTATTCATCTCACAACACATATACATCATTTTCCGAAAGATTTTAAAGGGACAAAGTGATTTTGGTGACATCTTGTGAGTGTTCCAATGACTTTGTTTGAATTAATTGGACTGAAAGCATCAATTACACATTATATGGCTGACAGGGAGCTTGCAAATGCTGGACAAAATAAATAAAAGATGTGTTGAGAAAAACAGTTTCATTTATTTAAATAGTGCAAATTGTTGCTTTCAAGCTTTTAAAGGTGGGACACGGGGGTTTAGAAAGAAGCTCAGAATATCGATACCCACGGCTGAAAAATCAATACTCGATAAAATCGGTCAGCTCTAGTAGACACCTGGTAGCACCTGTTTTCCTTCGTTGCGTTTCCTGGCTGAACCACAGCAGTCGGAGCCAATAAAAACACAGAGTGTGTGTGTGTGCGTACCTGGTACGTGGTTAAGACGTGAGACAGGAGGTTACACCGACTGGCTCCCAGCAGGTCCACTTTCTGGCAAACGTCGTTCTTGAGCTTGTCGAAGCTGGTTTTGGTGGTTCGGACCTGAGTCTGGACCTGACGTGGATCGACAGGAAGAAGAACCGATGCAGTCAGATGCAGACAGACGGAGTAAATACTGCAGGGCTGCGTTTGTAGGCGAGCTCTGCCCTCTAGTGGCAGAATCTTTATTACCTCCACCAAGGAGGTTCTGTTTTTGACGGCGTTTATCTGTCTGTTTGTGTTTAAGATAACTAAAAAAATTCTGGATGGATTTTGGTTAAATTTTCAGGAGTTGTCAGAAATATGAAAAGGAAGAACTGATTTCATTTTGGGTGTGATCCAGAAGAAATCCTGGATTCTGGATCACTTTCAAATTTTCGATAACATTGCGGTCAATGGGGCCAAAAATTTTGTTTCTCAATATCTCCGTTAATTATTGACCAAAACTCATGAAATTTGACTCAGGGATTGTTCCATCCTCTCTCTGTCGTCCATCCTCTCTCTGTCCTCCATCCTCTCTCTGTTCTCCATCCTCTCTCTGCCCTCCGTCCTCTTTCTGTCCTCCATCCTCTCTCTCTGTCCTCCATCCTCTCTCTGTCCTCTCTCCTCTCTCTGTCCTCCATCCTCTCTCTGTCCTCCATCCTCTCTTTGTCCTCCATCCTCTTTCTGTCCTCTCTCTCTGTCCTCCATCCTCTCTCTGTCCTCTCTCCTCTCTCTGTCCTCCATCCTCTCTCTGTCCTCCATCCTCTCTCTGTCCTCTCTCCTCTCTCTGTCCTCCAGCCTCTCTCTGCCCTCCATCCTCTCTGTACTCCATCCTCTATCTGTCCTCCATCCTCTCTCTGTCCTTCATCCTCTCTCTCTGTCCTTCATCCTCTCTCTCTGTCCTTCATCCTCTCTCTGTCCTCCATCCTCTCTGTCTTCCATCCTCTCTCTGTCCTCCCTCCTCTCTCTGTCCTCCATCATCGCTCTGTCCTCCATCCTCTCTCTCTTTCCTCCCTCCTCTCTCTCTGTCCTCCCTCCTCTCTCTGTCCTCCATCCTCTCTGTCCTCCCTCCTCTCTCTGTCCTTCATCCTCTCTCTGTCCTCCCTCCTCTCTCTGTCCTCCATCCTCTCTCTCTGTCCTCCATTCTCTCTGTCCTCCATCATCGCTCTGTCCTCCATCCTCTCTCTCTGTCCTCCCTCCTCTCTCTGTCCTCCATCCTCTCTCTGTCCTCCCTCCTCTCTCTGTCCTCCATCCTCTCTCTGTCCTCCCTCCTCTCTCTGTCCTCCATCCTCTCTCTCTGTCCTCCATCCTCTCTCTGCCCTCCATCCTCACTCTCTGTCCTGTCTCTCCTCTCTTTTTCTTTCTCTACCCAGCTGGTCTTCATCAGGAAGGTCCCTCCATATGATTCAGGTCCTGCTCAAGGTTTCTTTCTCTTAAAGTGGAGTTTTTCCTTCCCTGTTTGGCTTAAAGGTTTTTTCTTCCTCTGTGGGAGTTTTTTTTTACCTGCCATTATCCTTGTTTAGGATTCAATATTATATATTTAGTTAATGATATTTGCTCCGGGGTCATGATCTGGGTCTCTGTAAAGCGCCTGGAGACAATTGACATTGTAACAGACGCTATACAAATAAAATTGAATTGAATTGTTTTCTATCTTCACTATACAGCGGTACCTCTACTTACAAAATTAATTGGTTCTGGAAGTAGTTTCATAACCTGAAACTTTCGTAAGTAGAGATGCGTTTTCCATGTAAATACCCCAATCTGTCCCAAAATTCAAACATAATTTTCTTTTATAAATTATAAATAATACATGAAATGACAGGAAAACCTGTAAGAAATACATGTTAGAACTAGAAAAGCACTCAGAGAGCGCAGACCTCCACTAAACGCAACAATTATCGAAAATTTGAATGTGATTCAGAATCCAGGATTTCTTCCGGATCACACCCAAAATGAAATCAGTTCTTCCTTTTCACATTTCTGACAACTCCTGAAAACTTCATCAAAATCCATCCATAACTTTTTGAGTTATCTTGAACACAGACAGACAGATTAACGCAGCAAAAACGTAACCTCCTTGGTGGAGGTAAAACTTGTTTGTTTACCTGGTTGCTGGGTTACGCTCATACAGACAAGGGGCCCTCCTAGCCAATGGGATGCCAGGAAGATGCTAGACGATAGCCAATGGCAGAGCAGCTAAAGTATGTTTACGTTCGGTAAACTCTGGGAGCTGCGAGTAGCAGCGCTACTGTATTTTTGCCTTTCGTATCCTGAAATTTCTTTCGTAAAAAGAGATAATATTTTCCTGTTGAGGCGTTTCGTAACCTGAAAATTTTGTATGTAGAAACGTTCGTAAGTAGAGGTACCACTGTATGTGCTTAATGGTCCAGCAGCTTTGGTGCGTCTAAAGGACGTTGTTCCAGAAGTCTTGTGGTGCTCAGTGGGAGACCAACCCTGCGGAACTTCTCCATCTGCTTGTGGGTGTCCGGGTCCAGCTCCTGGGACACGTCCTTCATCCACAGCAGGGCTCCGCGGTACTCCGTCCTGGACTGCTCCATGCGGTTCACGGTCAGCCACGTGTCTGAGATGGCGCGGTAGCGGAATGTCTCCACCTCCTGATGCAGGCGGCACAGCGCGGTCCTCAGAGCCAGCCTGGGGTGAGGGGGCAGGGGGTGGGGGGGTGGGCGGCAGAGTTAGAAGTTTATTAGCTGTTGTCGCCAGGGTCATCACATATCCCTGCGCCTAGGGGTGCACGATAACTATCGGGCCGATAACAAGAAATTATGATGTCATTCCGATAACTCCGATATCACGACAACTGAAAAAGCAGACGAGGCTGGAATGATGTGTTCGTCCGTCGGGAATAAACGGGACCCCAAATTCAGACGCTTCATCGACAAATTCATTTTTTTGCATGTGATAAAGTCAGAAACCTGTTACATATGGAGCCATATTTCATAATAATTACATTTTTTTAATAATAATGGGAAATATTTCATAATAATACTGATATATTTAATAATAATGGGAAATATTTAATAATAATAAACATGTATTTCATAATAATGGCAAACATTTCATAATAATGGATACGTATTTCATAATAATAAACACCTGTATTTCATAATAATAGACTCATTTTTTCATTGAATTATGACCCAAACGGGGCTCCATAGTTACAGACGCTGTAAAACAGGCTGACAGACCCAGATCTGCGTATGAAGCCTACCTCTGCTGGGAGGAGAAGCAAAGAGCTTTCCCGGTGGCCTGCATGATCTTCCCAGCCCTGGACTTATCCTGCGAGCCCTGGCAGCGCAGGAACCGGCCCAGCTCGTTCTCCTCTTGGGACAGAACTGATGGGAACAAATCAGAACCAACATTTCAAATGGGACTTCAAACAACATTTAAACGGCTTCATCCAGCTGAGGTTATCAGCGGTGCATCTCGACATGAATACCCCGATTCATGAGCGGGACACCGAGAAGCCTCGTCTCAGAACCGTTTATTTTGGGTCAAATGAAACAGACAGAATTTCCTCAGAAAGGCTTTTGTTCAGAAACCAAACAGCAGGTTTGTTTTTCAGTTTAGTGGTGAAGTTAATCTGCTGCATGACTGTGTTGTTGGAGACGGCAGCCTCGGTTAAGGGGGACGGACTGAAGATGGGATACAGGCACCTGCCTCAGGCTTCTCCCCCTTTGACCAGTAGAGACCCAACTGTTCAGCAGCCGTTACGCCATCAGAACCAGCAGTCTAACGCTGTGATTTTTAAGAGTCAAGATTTTACAGCTTTGTCATATTTGGTATTAAAATGTAAAAAAAAAAAAAAAAAAAAAAAAAAAAAAAAAGTTCAGTTCAACAAAAGTTGATTTTTTTTTTTTTTTTGACAAAGTCAGAACTTGATGTGAAAATGTTATTTTTGTAAAATTTAAGATTCGACAGCATACATTTAAAATCCTCTGCAATATTCAGTTTAAAAAGTCTATTTTATGAAATCTGTCATTTAATGACAAAATGTCATGATTATAGGACATAAAGTTGCAGTTATGCAAAATTCAACAATTTTCCAGCATGAGGTCACAATTTTGTAAAATTTGAGATTGGACAACATAAATTTAAAATAATCTGACAAAAAGCTGTAATATTCAGTTTAAAAAGTCTCAATTTTGTAAAATCTGTCATTTAACGACAAAATGTCGGGATTATAGCTCATAAAGTTGCAGTTATGCAAAATTTAGCAATTTTGCAGCACGAGGTCACAATTTTGTAAAATTTGAGATTCAACAACATAAATTTAAAATACTCTGACAAAAAGCTGCAATATTCAGTTTAAAAAGTCTCAATTTTGTAAAATCTGTCATTTAACGACAAAATGTCGTGATTATAGGACATAAAGTCGCAGTTATGCAAAATTTAGCAATTTTGCAGCATGAGGTCACAATTTTGTATAATTTGAGATTCAACAACATAAATTTAAAATACTCTGACAAAAAGCTGCAATATTCAGTTTAAAAAGTCTCAATTTTGTAAAATCTGTCATTTAACGACAAAATGTCGTGATTATAGGACATAAAGTTGCAGTTATGCAAAATTTCGCAATTTTGCAGCACGAGGTCACAATTTTGTAAAATTTGAGATTCGACAGCATTAATTTAAAATAATCTGACAAAAAGCTGCAATATTCAGTTTAAAAAGTCTCAATTTTGTAAAATCTGTCATTTAACGACAAAATGTCATGGTTATAGGACATAAAGTTGCAATTTTGCAGCATGAGGTCACAATTTTGTAAAATTTGAGATTCAACAACATAAATTTAAAATAATCTGACAAAAAGCTGCAATATTCAGTTTAAAAAGTCTCAATTTTGTAAAATCTGTCATTTAACGACAAAATGTCGTGATTATAGGACATAAAGTTGCAGTTATGCAAAATTCAACAATTTTGCAACATGAGGTCACAATTTTGTATAATTTGAGATTCAACAACATAAATTTAAAATAATCTGACAAAAAGCTGTAATATTCAGTTTAAAAAGTCTCAATTTTGTAAAATCTGTCATTTAACGACAAAATGTCGGGATTATAGCTCATAAAGTTGCAGTTATGCAAAATTTAGCAATTTTGCAGCATGAGGTCACAATTTTGTAAAATTTGAGATTCAACAACATAAATTTAAAATACTCTGACAAAAAGCTGCAATATTCAGTTTAAAAAGTCTCAATTTTGTAAAATCTGTCATTTAACGACAAAATGTCGTGATTATAGGACATAAAGTCGCAGTTATGCAAAATTTAGCAATTTTGCAGCATGAGGTCACAATTTTGTATAATTTGAGATTCAACAACATAAATTTAAAATACTCTGACAAAAAGCTGCAATATTCAGTTTAAAAAGTCTCAATTTTGTAAAATCTGTCATTTAACGACAAAATGTCGTGATTATAGGACATAAAGTTGCAGTTATGCAAAATTTCGCAATTTTGCAGCACGAGGTCACAATTTTGTAAAATTTGAGATTCGACAGCATTAATTTAAAATAATCTGACAAAAAGCTGCAATATTCAGTTTAAAAAGTCTCAATTTTGTAAAATATGTCATTTAACGACAAAATGTCATGATTATAGGACATAAAGTTGCAATTTTGCAGCATGAGGTCACAATTTTGTAAAATTTGAGATTCAACAACATAAATTTAAAATAATCTGACAAAAAGCTGCAATATTCAGTTTAAAAAGTCTCAATTTTGTAAAATCTGTCATTTAACGACAAAATGTCGTGATTATAGGACATAAAGTCGCAGTTATGCAAAATTTAGCAATTTTGCAGCATGAGGTCACAATTTTGTATAATTTGAGATTCAACAACATAAATTTAAAATACTCTGACAAAAAGCTGCAATATTCAGTTTAAAAAGTCTCAATTTTGTAAAATCTGTCATTTAACGACAAAATGTCGTGATTATAGGACATAAAGTTGCAGTTATGCAAAATTTCGCAATTTTGCAGCACGAGGTCACAATTTTGTAAAATTTGAGATTCGACAGCATTAATTTAAAATACTCTGACAAAAAGCTGCAATATTCAGTTTAAAAAGTCTCAATTTTGTAAAATCTGTCATTTAACGACAAAATGTCGTGATTATAGGACATAAAGTTGCAGTTATGCAAAATTTAGCAATTTTGCAGCATGAGGTCACAATTTTGTAAAATTTGAGATTCGATAACATAAATTTAAAATACTCTGACAAAAAGCTGTAATATTCAGTTTAAAAAGTCTCAATTTTGTAAAATCTGTCATTTAACGACAAAATGTCATGATTATAGGACATAAAGTTGCAATTTTGCAGCATGAGGTCACAATTTTGTAAAATTTGAGATTCAACAACATAAATTTAAAATAATCTGACAAAAAGCTGCAATATTCAGTTTAAAAAGTCTCAATTTTGTAAAATCTGTCATTTAACGACAAAATGTCGTGATTATAGGACATAAAGTTGCAGTTATGAAAAATGTAGCAATTTTGCAGCATGAGGTCACAATTTTGTAAAATTTGAGATTCAACAACATAAATTTAAAATAATCTGACAAAAAGCTGTAATATTCAGTTTAAAAAGTCTCAATTTTGTAAAATTTGTCATTTAACGACAAAATGTCGTGATTATAGGACATAAAGTTGCAGTTATGAAAAATGTAGCAATTTTGCAGCATGAGGTCACAATTTTGTAAAATTTGAGATTCAACAACATAAATTTAAAATAATCTGACAAATAGCTGTAATATTCAGTTGAAAAAGTCTCAATTTTGTAAAATCTGTCACTTAATGACAAAATGTCGTGATTATAGGACATAAAGTTGCAATTTTGCAGCATGAGGTCAACAATTTTGCAAAATCTGAGATTTGATGGATAAAATGAGCTTCTTGCAACAAAAAGTTGTGACAGTACAAAATTTGCGATTCTACAGCATAAATTCTTTATTTCAGGATATAAAAGTGTAACTTCATGTCAAAAAACTATGACAATTTTGCCAAATTTGTACATTAATCTTATGGCCAAGAGTCACAATTATTTGACAAAAGCCACGATTTTACAACAAAACTTAGCTTTTTTTTAAATGGACAAGAACTTAAAAAAATAGAAAAAAATCTAATGAGTGTGTTTATCCAATTAATGAGCGTGTAATTAAAACGTGCGTGTAATTAAAACGTGCAGTGCTGTTGGTATCATGTGCAGCGTGCTGTCACAAGCCCTGCCCAGTCTCACAACCTCACTGGTTACTCTGATGTCAAACTGGGGACGTGGACAATGGCACGGAGTGTCTTGATGTTTGGGTTCATCCTTAAAGGAAAAGCTCACAGCTGCTGCTCTTTGGCAACTCGGGAGTTTGATCCCTCCTGCAGAGGAAACGCCGCTATGTCTCAACTGAGTGGACTCCCAGGAAATGACAGGTACCACTAGGTAAGTGCGTACGGACTGAACGTCCTCGAGGAGGATGTTCGTGTCTGCAGTGAAGTCGGGGGTGCTTATATTTCCACAGAATACTTTAATTTGAACCTACGACAGATCCTCCTCTGGTACTGCTCGATGACCTTCAGAAGCTCCATGCATGTTCTCTGGATAGAGTGGAAGACCTGCAGAGCAGAAGATGCTCAGCATTAGCGCAACGTCAAAGAAACAGAAAAATATCAGCAGAGCTTCGGGCAGGGAAGGGCATTAAGAAAGTATCTGTCTATTAAATTTAGCGGTGCACGATAACTATCGGGCCGATAACAGGAAGTTATGACGTCATCCCGATAAGTCCGATATCCCGACGAATAGCCCCGATAACATATGTATTTTTGTCAACACGGCAGTGCCTCGCTCCCTCTGAGTCTTAAATGACCGGCAGTGAATGTTATGTTCAAGTGACGTCGGCATAATCAGAAAAACGATTACTCAATCAGGAAAATCAAGAATACCCCCTCATGTTAGAAAACAACTTGTTAACTCGGTCATAATTTTGGTAGTTGCTGACTTGAATTGATATTCGCAGTATTTTCCCACATGTTACACATAAAAAAGAAAAAATAGAAAAGGCTAAAAGAATGACTAGCAAACGAGGAAACGTGGGAATTTACGTTACACCTTGAATGCAGCCTGCAGTACAGCAAACATCACAACAAACATGGCGGCGTGGAAGTTTGTTAAAGTTTCAGAAGAAGATAGTTTGGTGGTTATTTGTGACAAATCCTCTGAGTGAATTCTACGAGGAGGGAAGCACAAGCTTTAATACGTAAAACCTGATCAGCCACCTACAACATAACAATCACTTCCATGGAGTTTTGAAATTGTACTAACGGAAGCTAATGCTAACGTGTGCAAGCCAGCAGCAGTCTCTCCTCTCCCTCATTCCTCTCATCTAAAGCTTCCATGAGATTAAAAAATAAAAACTACTGAACCTCATTTACTTAATTAAAGGTATTAATTTAAATGAAACCACAAGCCAAAATTCTTTAAATGTTAATCTTTTTCAGTTTGTAATTCTGATGCATGTATTTCCATCAGTTCAAGGAGCCTTTATTTTTTATATCAGTCAGTAATGAACCTTATTTAAGTTAATGTGAGATATCAAATAGGTTTGTTTGATAGCTTTAAGAAAATGTTTGAGAGGCTTGATAATAGTTTTTCATTGGAAAAAATAAATATCTGTTCATTTAAAGAGTCCAAACTATTTTTGATTTTGTTCATAGTATTGATGTAATGATCTTAGGTATATGTGTGTGTTATCGGTTATCGGTATCGGCCTTTAGGAGCTGAAAGTTATCGGTATCGGTTTTAAAAAACAGTTATTGTGCATCCCTAATTAAATTATTCTCAAACCATTAAAGGAGGTGTGAGTGACAGCAGTAGGAAGACCAGTAGACCTGACAGCTCAGTGATGCTTTACAGTCACCCTCCCAGAACAGTCCAGTTTTCCTCCTCCTCACCTCCAGTTTGGCATCCAGATGTGCATCTGATGCCACCACATGTTCATCCTCTTTCTTCCTGGTGACCTTGATGAGCGTCTGCTTGGTTTTCCAGTACTTCTGCTGGAACTTGTTCACCACCGAGGAGTCTTGGCTTTGCACGAAGCGATCAAAGTAGTCTCTGGGGTAGCCGCTGCAAGGGACGACAGACATCGTCCCTGAGACTTATGGACCGATGAGGTTAAAATCATCACGAATGCATACGGGAGCATACTCACAAGTTCCCCCCCTCCATTCTTCAGGATGACCTGTGAAGACAGCAGCACAGCTTGTAGTCACAGGAAAAAGTGGCACCGCCACGATTTCTTAATTATTTTCCCACAAATGTTAATGCAGTCACATCTACATCCATCAAGTCCAAGTATCTACATGGACTGCTGTGGAGTAAAGGTTACCACAGAAGATGCCGGGTTCAGGTTGAAATCAAGAAAAAACAGACAAACCGTCTGTGACATCACCCGTAGGTTTTTGGAAGCCTCTTTTTCTTCATACTTCTCCCACTAATAATAAACAGGTTTGTAGTTGTATATGATTTCACCTCAGGTGGTCCAATAAACTTCACACACACACATTTCTCCTAAGAAACAGCACGATGCAAAAAACACAACAAGATGGCGTCTGTTTTCACCCCAAAATTCCAAATATGGTTCTTACATCGATTAAACAGACCGCTGTGGTTGTAGGGGTCTGAGGCTGAGCCACGCTAACAGCAGCAGTCATGGACGGCCGGCGAGGCATCAGCCACCGCTAGGCTAAGGAGGTGGACATTAGCCTCTGTGGCCGCCGCTGCCGCCAGGCTTGGAAGGAGCTCAGTCACAGAAACATGGAGCGATGGAGCGCAGGGCAGTTGGACCAAAAAGAGACTTCAATGGCTCTCACAATGGAAAATAACCTATTGACAGTTTTATATATACTATATTTTCCGGACTATAAGTCGCAGCGGAATAATAGTCCAAAATAAAGTCCAAAAACTGTCAAAAAATATCCAAGTCTCTTGGGTCAATAGAGGCAGGTGATAATTGGACCGTTGATGAGCCCCTTCCAGCAGCAGCTGTTCAAGGACCCGTCTGTGGACTGGTTCCTCTGTCTGTGGACTAGTTCTTCCGTCTGTGGACCGGTTCCCTCCAGCTGTGGACTGGTTCCTCCGTCTGTGGACTCGTTCCTCCGTCTGTGGACTCGTTCCTCCGTCTGTGGACTCGTTCCTCCGTCTGTGGACTCGTTCCTCCGTCTGTGGACTGGTTCCTCCGTCTGTGGACTCGTTCCTCCGTCTGTGGACTGGTTCCTCCATCTGTGGACTGGTTCCTCCGTCTGTGGACTGGTTCCTCTGTCTGTGGACCGGTTCTTCCGTCTGTGGACCGGTTCCCTCCAGCTGTGGACCCGTTCCTCCGTCTGTGGACTCGTTCCTCCGTCTGTGGACTCGTTCCTCCGTCTGTGGACTCGTTCCTCAGTCTGAGGACTCGTTCCTCCAGCTGTGGACTTGTTCCTCCGTTTGTGGACTCGTTCCTCTGTCTGTGGACTCGTTCCTCCGTCTGTGGACTCGTTCCTCCGTCTTCGGACTCGTTCCTCCGTCTGTGGACTCGTTCCTCCGTCTTCGGACTAGTTCTTCCGTCTGTGGACTCGTACCTTCATCTGTGGACCCGTTCCTCCGTCTGTGGACTCTTTCCTCCGTCTGTGGACTCGTTCCTCCGTCTGTGGACTCGTTCCTCCGTCTGTGGACTCGTTCCTCCGTCTTCGGACTCGTTCTTCCGTCTGTGGACTCGTACCTTCGTCTGTGGACCCGTTCCTCCGTCTGTGGACTCTTTCCTCCGTCTGTGGACTCGTTCCTCCGTCTGTGGACTCGTTCCTCCGTCTGTGGACTCGTTCCTCTGTCTTCGGACTCGTTCCTCCGTCTGTGGACTCGTTCCTCCAGCTGTGGACTCGTTCCTCCATCTGGGGACTCGTTCCTCCATCTCTGTCCATCTTTCAGTCCGTGGTTCTCCTTCTCTGATTGGTTCATATCTGTCAGAGGTTCCTCTGCTTTTCTTCAGTCTCTGATTAGTTTCTCATCTCTCCAAACTTTCTGCTGCTCCATTACTGTTTTCAGCTGCAGATTTTTTCATCTTCACTTTAAATTCTGCAGTAGAGATTTTTCTTTTTGGTCTCATATCTGTGTTCTCTTAGTCTTTATGGTTTACTCTTGTCATTTTTTCAGTATCAGTGTATAGTTGTCGTGAGTGTAGATGATGTCCTGTTGTTGTCATGAAGACATGGAGGATATTTTTGAAATATAAGTTGCCTCAAAATATAAGTTGCAGAACCAGCCAAACTACTAAAAAAGCACAACTTATAGTCCAGAAAATACGGTGTGTGTTTACATACAAAACTCTCAATCGGCTTTGTCAAAGTCTTGGGGACGGTACGTTTATTTCTGCTGCAAAACTGGTCATTATAATATGGAGGTCAGAAATTAAGCTGGAGGTTGATGTTGCTGCTCGGTTGAAAGTATATGTTGATGGGCGAGACAGCGGTTCAGAGGATCACATTTATGTTAGGTGGAGTGAAGGCGTAGATTTCCTAAATGGCCTCATACGTAACGTGGCTAATTAAAAGTCAGCTTCACAGCAGGGGGTCGAGGACAGCGACCTGATGAGAGAACCTCGGAGAACATGGAGGATAGGTGGACTGACTGTGCTGAGGATTACTACTGAAACTTTACTAATTATTGCACAAAACAGTTGAGTCTCTCAGCAGAGGAACCTGGACTTGACGGAGGCACCGTTTATCAAAGCTGCTGTAGCCTGGAGACGCTTTGACAAGGTAAGAGGGAATATTTTACAGGTTTTAACTTCCACAGCTGGAATGTGACTAGTTTAGGTTCATGATTTCAAATGTGACTGAACAGCTCAGTGCTGTGTCCAGCTAACGATTTCTGGTCCTCAAAACCTTCTGGGAGCATTATTCGGTTACTCAAAGTTAGATTCTGGTTGTGGTGTGGTCGACTGGAAGATCGTCCTAATTCAATTTTATCTTTAGCGTTTAGCTAGACTTAAACTTTAGCTGTCACGTAGCCGTCATGTAGCCAAAAGATAACTTGCGGTTCATTTTTAGCTAATTTGAGATCTGTCAATCAGCGTCCTCAGTGACCACGCCCCCAGCGTGTCAGATCAGAGAAGCCCGCCCCTTTTTTAACTCAATTTTACATACTCGGTGATTATCTTTTAGTTATTTGTTTCACTGCACGTGTATTTTATAACACATTTCCGTGTCGTGAGAGGTCAGAAGCAACTTTTAGTTGTATTTCAGTTTGATTTGAATTTTATTTTTAACTGACTTGCTCCGCAGAAGAGAATCACTGGCCAAGATTACATGATGTTTTTTAATTCGGAATTAATTATTCTGAATTAAATAATTCCGAATTGAACTATTTTCCTTCGAGTTTACATGGAAATAGTAATTCTGAATTGAGGTTTACATGGAAAACACGTTTGATCGGCTTTATCCAATTCCACTTTAGGTCTGGGGGTTGGGAAGGGTTCTGATTGGATGGGGGGGCGGACGTCTTTACGTATTTACGTCTACAGAAGAAAACAAACTTACTCGTTACTAACTAACAATATGGAGGACTACATTATTAGCATCCTTTTTGGATTTGTTTTGATTTTATTTTTGAAACAGCAGCAGACAACATCATGTTGATGATTTTCTTTCAAAAACAAGCCCAGCGTGGAATATAAGCGTCATTGCGACAGACGAGCAAGGGAACGAGCATGCGCAGAAAGACGGGGATTAATTTAAAGCGGAATGAGTGTTTACATGACCACGGAATTATTTCATTCGGAATTAAAATCAGAATAAACCAACCACTTACTTCGGAATTAGGTGTTTACATGGTAATTTTTAATCATTTTAAATCGGATTTAATTTTAATTCTGAATTAAAGAGGAATTAAACTCCCCATGTAAACGCACTAATTCAGACCGGATTGATTCATGGAGCACAGGTCCAATCATTTCTAATATGTCAATGCCTGACAGAGGTTTGGATTTCAGCTTTTAAGGCCACTTCCTCCTTATTTTCTTTTTTTTTTTTAACCGACTGTTTCCCTGAACGGCGTCACTGCCGCGCGCGTTAATTATCTCCACCTTTTAAGATACGCATCACGACTCGTCTTAATGGGACGTCTGATGATGCTGTTACCCGCCATAACAAGGAGATAAACACCTCTGGAACGTGCTTTTAATAAAAAAAATAAATAAATAAATGTAAAGACGTGCAATATCTGTCGAGATTGTTAGTTAATTAGAAACGAGTGCACCAGGATGAAGGACGGATGGAGGAAGGATGGAGGGCGCGTGCATCAGTCCGCGGCAGCCTGAATAATCAATGAGTCTCAGACTCAAACGATCAGATATCAGCTGATCCAGATGAAGCAGGTCTCGCGCTCACCTACCTGTGTTTGTCCCGCGCTCCCATGTCTGAGCGGCTGTCGGGCCCTGCCGCCTCTGGACGTGGACGCACAGCTGCTCGTGCAGCTCAGCGCATTGTCCTCCTGCACGAAGCACGCTGACGTCACGTCAGTCAGGGCGCGCGCCCTCCCCACCTCTACATGCGTGAGTGACTCACAGCACGCGCGCGGTCCGTTTCCATCCGCGCTCCAGACCGCAGGAGCCTGTTTAGGGTTGTTCAGATGTTTACCTGGTGCAACCCTCAACGAGCACGCGCCACCTCGTGCACAATACCGTTTAAGTTGATTTTTATAGCTGTAACCTGATATGCTGGTAGAATAAAACAGTTAAGGAACAAATGAAGGTGCTGGTCTCCAAATACTCACAGCTGCTCAGACTCTAATGATGTTTGATTTTAAGTTGGTTATATATATGTGTGTGTGTGGGGGGGCTCTGTTTAAAACCAGAGGGGTGTACTACGAAGCGAGATTAGAGGGTTAGCGAGGTATGTTGAGTCTAAAACCAGGATTTCCGGTACCACGAAGGTGGCTCTCTTTCAACCTGGCTAGATCACCATGGTAACTTACTCTGCAATCTTAACCTGGTCCGGAGCAGGATATGTGCAGAGTTTAGGCTCAAATCGGCTCTAAAAAGCACCGCCCTTTCACTTTCACCCAATCCCATTGACCTGAGCGCCAGGATTGTGCAATGGAGGGAGAGTATTCAGAGACCGGACTGATCCGCTGGTTTCCCATGACCATATTCTCTATGAACGCTATAGATTTCCAGCTGAGGGACTACGTTACATTTGTAATCTGCTAGAGCCATATATTGGCAGCGCCACCAAACGCAGCCGTGCGCTCACAGTAGCGCAAACGGTGTGCGTTTCTTTGCGTTTCTTTGCCGCAGGAACCTACATGCATTCAGTTGGTGATGCAGAAAATCTGAGCCAGAATACTGGAATAAAGGTTGTACTTGTTCTTACTAAACTGCTGAATATGTTTGTAGTATTCCCTGGCCATCTGCCCACGCTTCAAATAAAAGAAGCGTTTTACTAAATCGCAGGTAACATAAATTAATAGTCCGTTATATTGATAATCAGTGGACGTGGAATTTCATGTGAAATGTTGTAATATAATTCATAGATTCCCCAGGGTGATAGGGTACCTATTAAAGTGGCCGGTGAACGTATATTGGTATCACAGATAATATTAAATCTTAAATTAATTTCACATAGATTTAGCAAAAAACTAAAGTGATTTTTATTTATCATCCATAATGGGACAGTCAGACCTACATAATGTTTAAATCTGCTGCATTAAGTTTAAAGTTTAAGCGTTCTAAAAGAGGGAGGGAGATTAATTAAGGTGTATTAAGTGGTGAAATAAATATAATTTACTGTGGCAAGAGACACTACAGAGGGCCCAGGCAGGGTTTGATCCCCAGACTCCCGGGTGACAGTCACACATAATTGCCAGTCAGCCAAAGGCATATACCCTGAGCCATGTAGCCAGGACACGTCATCAATCGGAGGTCAGTGACAGGACCTCACACTGTCACATTACGAATTTACACGATCTGCAATTTTTTGCCAGCACTCCTCTCTGGCTTTATTCGCACCAACAGTATTTCTTTTGGCCGTAAAGATTTCTTTGAAATCCTCATAGCCCTGCATTATTAAAACCTGTTCCTCCTGACTGAAATATACGGACCGCCATCTATCCATATCCATACCCCTCAGGTCAGGACCACAGAGCTGCATCACCTGACTACGTTGACGCCAACCAGGAAGCAGGTTTGGTTGCAGATCCTCAACTGACCACTAGGAGGTGGCCCCTAAATCGCGTTTAGCCTGAAATATTCAAATAAATTCAATAAACTTTATTGATCCCTGAAAGTTAATTAATCCACTGTCATTATTTAAAGGTATGGTAGGTGTTTTTTTTTTGCAGCACTTTTTAAAATATTCCCTGAAAACCTTTTCACATTCCCATTGCACCCAAAGCTAACCGAAGCTAACCAAAGAACGAAACAGAACCAGAGTGGTTATCAGTATTGCTGTCCAGCACTGGCGCCAGCTAAAAAATTAAAAGGGGCTCCAGACCGACGCCAAGGTGGCCCAATTTCTACTGGATAGGTGAGATGATGCCGTTCTGATTATATAATATTTCAACATACTGATCGGTTACGGGTATTGTAGGCCTATTCACCCAGTCAGTGAGAAAATTAAAGATGATGACAAAATTATTGTCCATCGAGTGACATGACGAACATATTCCAGCATGTTTCGCTAAGCTAGCAACTCTGTCAACTAGGCTACAGTACTATGTGTGACACCGTTAGCTAGGCTGTTGTTATCCTTGACGGAGAAGACGCCATGGCTTGAAGTTAGCTTGCCACTCTGATGCTCCTTGTTGTTGGCAAATTGACGTGAGTGCTCGCTAATGCTCCTGAACTTCCGTGACCGTGACTGAAATCATGAATTTGTCATAAAATCTAAAACACAAAATCACGACTTTCTGGCATCAAATTGCTTTTTGTAAAATATCACGAAATGTAAAAAATTGCGACTTTTTGAAACAAATTCTCCACTTTTTGAAATAAAATCTCAACTTTCATAGAATTGCACTTTTTTGTGTAAAAGTGACAAATTTTTGTCTTAAAATCACGACTGAAAATCGCATCTTATTGACGTATTGACGACCACTACTCCTGATGGTGAAACAGCTGCTGAATGGAAGAACAGGGTAAAGGGGGAGGAGCCTGAGCACCACCTGCAGCCCAGCTGAGCACATGCTTGACAACAAACTCCCAGCTGCATTGATTTAATGTTCTGATATATCATATCTGATTGAGCTGGAGCTGTTTTCTGAACTGCTCATGTGGAACCGAAGCAAGAAACCTTTCGGACCGCAGCTGGTTGTGAAGGCAAACGGAGACGTGAACGCTTGGTCCAACTGCAGGTACGTCCTTGATCTCCATTGACCTCCGTGATTAAACCGTCCTACATGACAGCGGAAACAAATGTATTTACAGTCCGGTACAAAGTGAAGTTTGCTGGTGTGAGAGAAGAGGATGCAGATGATGGGGTTGGATGGAGGCTGTGGTGACTCCTAAAGGGACCAGCCGACAGGAAGAGAAGAAGAAGGCGGCCTCCATAGATAGATTTCACATTCATCTAGTATGGGTTTTTTTCTCTGTCACATCAGCTAAAATTATGTAATAAAAAAAATTTATGTGTAATTAGGAGTGTGGCCTTTTGATTGACAGCAGGGATATCTAATGGCAAGCTGTTATCACATTAGCTACTTAGCGCTTAGCACCGTCTTGACTTGACATCTGAACTGTAATTAAAGACTGAACAGAGCCAAGTGAATTTTATTTTATAGGTAAGGGACCACTCATCTGGTTCTGGGTTGGCCTGGAAGGGTTCAGAAGCTATCATGGGTTCTGTTTGAAGACTGCTGGGAATGGCTAACCTGAGGGCATCAGCTGGACCATTTCTAGCTCACTGGCTTCTACTTCTTGCACCAACTGGGTCTTCCAGTTAAGTGGTTTTCATTTTAGACCTTTCCAACCAGACCACTAACCAAATGAGTCCAGCCACGGCCAAAACACGAAGTGGATGGAGTCCGCAGGAATTCGCAGTCAATCGGCTCACCAGAAGCCCAACAAATCGCGGGCTACACTTGACCCGTAGATGACTGATGCCAAACCCCGTAACGTCGTTCCGGCGTTGACCTCCACCCGTCTATATAGACGCATCCCGGTGTTGACCTCCACCCGTCTATATAGACGTCATCCCAGCGTTGACCTCCACCCGTCTATATAGACGCATCCCAGCGTTGACCTCCACCCGTCTATATAGACGCATCCCGGCGTTGACCTCCACCCGTCTATATAGACGTCATCCCAGCGTTGACCTCACCCCGTCTATATAGACGTCATCCCAGCGTTGACCTCCACCCGTCTATATAGACGTCATCCCAGCGTTGACCTCCACCCGTCTATATAGACATCATCCCAGCGTTGACTTCTACCCGTCTATATAGACGTCATCCCAGAGTTGACCTCCACCCGTCTATATAGACGTCATCCCAGCGTTGACCTCCACCTGTCTATATGGACATCATCCCAGCGTTGACTTCCACCCGTCTATATAGACGTCATCTCAGCGTTGACCTCCACCTGTCTATATAGACGTCATCCCAGCGTTGACTTCCACCCGTCTATATAGACGTCATCCCAGCGTTGACCTCCACCCGTCTATATAGACATCATCCCAGCGTTGACTTCCACCCGTCTATATAGACGTCATCCCAGCGTTGACCTCCACCTGTCTATATAGACATCATCCCAGCGTTGACTTCCACCCGTCTATATAGACGTCATCCCAGAGTTGACCTCCACCCGTCTATATAGATGTCATCCCAGCGTTGACCTCCACCTGTCTATATAGACATCATCCCAGCGTTGACTTCCACCCGTCTATATAGACATCATCCCAGCGTTGACTTCCACCCGTCTATATAGTCATCCAGCGTTGACCCCATCTATATAGACGTCATCCCAGAGTTGACCTCCACCCGTTTATATAGATGTCATCCCAGCGTTGACCTCCACCTGTCTATATAAACATCATCCCAGCGTTGACTTCCACCCGTCTATATAGACGTCATCTCAGCGTTGACCTCCACCCGTCTATATAGACGTCATCTCAGCGTTGACTTCCACCCGTCTATATAGAAGTCATCCCAGAGTTGACCTCCACCCGTCTATATAGACGTCATCCCAGCGTTGACCTCCACCTGTCTATATAGACATCATCCCAGCGTTGACTTCCACCCGTCTATATAGACGTCATCTCGGCATTGACCTCCACCCGTCTATATAGACGTCATCCCAGCGTTGACCTCCACCTCTCTATATAGACGTCATCCCAGCGTTGACCTCCACCCGTCTATATAGACGTCATCCCGGCGTTGACCTCCACCCGTCTATATAGACGTCATCCCGGCGTTGACCTCCACCCGTCTATATAAACGTCATCCCGACGTTAACCTCCACCCGTCTATATAGACGTCATCCCGGCATTGACCTCCACCCGTCTATATAGACGTCATCCCGGCGTTGACCTCCACCTTTCTATATAGACATCATCCCAGCGTTGACCTCTACCCATCTATATAGACGTCATCTCGGCGTTGACCTCCACCAGTCTATATAGACGCCATCCCAGCGTTGACTTCCACCCGTCTATATAGACGTCATCCCAACATTGACCTCCACCCGTCTATATAGACGTCATCTCAGCGTTGACCTCTACCCATCTATATAGACGTCATCTCTGCGTTGACCTCCACCCGTCTATATAGACGTCATCCCGGCGTTGACCTCCACCTGTCTATATAGACGTCATCTCAGCGTTGACCTCTACCCATCTATATAGACGTCATCTCGGCGTTGACCTCGACCCGTCTATAAAGACGTCAAAACGGCGTTGACCTCCACCCGTCTATATAGACGTCATCTCAGCGTTGACCTCCACCCCTCTATATAAACGTCATCCCGGCACTGACCTCCACCCGTCTATATAGACGTCAACACGGCGTTGACCTCCACCCGTCTATATAGACGTCATCCGAGCGTTGACCTCCACCCGTCTATATAGACGTCATCCCAGCGTTGACCTCCACCCGTCTATATAGACGTCATCCCAGCGTTGACCTCCACCTTTCTATATAGACATCATCCCAGCATTGACCTCCACCCGTCTATATAGACGTCATCCCAGCGTTGACCTCCACCCGTCTATATAGACGTCACCCCAGCGTTGACCTCCACCCGTCTATATAGACGTCATCCCAGCGTTGACCTCTACCCATATATAGACGTCATCTCGGCGTTGACCTCCACCCATCTATATAGACGTCATCCCAGCGTTGACTTCCACCCGACTATATAGACGTCATCCCAACATTGACCTCCACTCGTCTATATAAACGTCATCTCAGCGTTGACCTCTACCCATCTATATAGACGTCATCTCGGCGTTGACCTCCACCCGTCTATATAGACGCATCCCGGTGTTGACCTCCACCCGTCTATATAGACGTCATCCCGGCGTTGACCTCCACCCGTCTATATAGACGTCATCCCAGCGTTGACCTCCACCCGTCTATATAGACGTCATCCCAGCGTTGACCTCCACCCGTCTATATAGACGTCATCCCAGCGTTGACCTCCACCCGTCTATATAGACATCATCCCAGCGTTGACTTCTACCCGTCTATATAGACGTCATCCCAGAGTTGACCTCCACCCGTCTATATAGACGTCATCCCAGCGTTGACCTCCACCTGTCTATATAGACATCATCCCAGCGTTGACTTCCACCCGTCTATATAGACGTCATCTCAGCCTTGACCTCCACCTGTCTATATAGACGTCATCCCAGCGTTGACCTCCACCCGTCTATATAGACGTCATCATCATCCCAGCGTTGACCTCCACCTGTCTATATAGAGACGTCATCCCAGCGTTGACCTTGACCTCCACCCGTCTATATAGACATCATCCCAGCGTTGACTCCACCCGTCTATATAGACGTCATCCCAGCGTTGACCTCCACCTGTCTATATAGACGTCATCCCAGCGTTGACCTCCACCCGTCTATATAGATGTCATCCCAGCGTTGACCTCCACCTGTCTATATAGACATCATCCCAGCGTTGACTTCCACCCGTCTATATAGACATCATCCCAGCGTTGACTTCCACCCGTCTATATAGACGTCATCTCAGCGTTGACTTCCACCCATCTATATAGACGTCATCCCAGAGTTGACCTCCACCCGTTTATATAGATGTCATCCCAGCGTTGACCTCCACCTGTCTATATAAACATCATCCCAGCGTTGACTTCCACCCGTCTATATAGACGTCATCTCAGCGTTGACCTCCACCTGTCTATATAGACATCATCCCAGCGTTGACTTCCACCCGTCTATATAGACGTCATCTCAGCGTTGACCTCCACCTGTCTATATAGACGTCATCCCAGCGTTGACCTCCACCCGTCTATATAGACGTCATCCCAGCGTTGACCTCCACCCGTCTATATAGACGTCATCCCAGCGTTGACCTCCACCCGTCTATATAGACGTCATCCCAGCGTTGACCTCCACCTGTCTATATAGACATCATCCCAGCGTTGACTTCCACCCGTCTATATAGACGTCATCTCCGGCATTGACCTCCACCCGTCTATATAGACGTCATCCCAGCATTGACCTCCACCTCTCTATATAGACGTCATCCCAGCGTTGACCTCCACCCGTCTATATAGACGTCATCCCGGCGTTGACCTCCACCCGTCTATATAGACGTCATCCCAGCGTTGACCTCCACCCGTCTATATAGACGTCATCCCAGCGTTGACCTCCACCCGTCTATATAGACGTCATCCCAGCATTGACCTCCACCCGTCTATATAGACGTCATCCCAGCGTTGACCTCCACCTGTCTATATAGAGACGTCATCCCAGCGTTGACCTCCACCCATCTATATAGACGTCATCCGGCGTTGACCTCCACCAGTCTATATAGACGTCATCCCAGCGTTGACCTCCACCCGTCTATATAGACGTCATCCCAGCGTTGACCTCCACCCGTCTATATAGACGTCATCCCAGCGTTGACCTCCACCTCACCCATCTATATAGACGTCATCCAGCGTTGACCTCCACCCGTCTATATAGACGTCATCCCAGCGTTGACCTCCACCTGTCTATATAGACGTCATCCAGCGTTGACCTCCCCGTCTATATAGACGTCATCCCAGCGTTGACCTCCACCCGTCTATATAGACGTCATCCCAGCGTTGACCTCCACCCGTCTATATAGACGTCATCCCAGCGTTGACCTCCACCCGTCTATATAGACGTCATCCCCAGCGTTGACCTCCACCCGTCTATATAGACGTCATCCCAGCGTTGACCTCCACCCGTCTATATAGACGTCATCCCAGCGTTGACCTCCACCCGTCTATATAGACGTCATCCCCAGCGTTGACCTCCACCTGTCTATATAGACGTCATCCCAGCGTTGACCTCCACCTGTCTATATAGACGTCATCCCAGCGTTGACCTCCACCCGTCTATATAGACGTCATCCCAGCGTTGACCTCCACCCGTCTATATAGACGTCATCCCAGCGTTGACCTCCACCCGTCTATATAGACGTCATCCCAGCGTTGACCTCCACCCGTCTATATAGACGTCATCCCAGCGTTGACCTCCACCCGTCTATATAGACGTCATCCCAGCGTTGACCTCCACCTGTCTATAGACGTCATCCCAGCGTTGACCTCCCCGTCTATATAGACGTCATCCCAGCGTTGACCTCCACCCGTCTATATAGACGTCATCCCAGCGTTGACCTCCACCCGTCTATATAGACGTCATCCCAGCGTTGACCTCCACCCTGTCTATATAGACGTCATCCCCGCGTTGACCTCCCCCCCGTCTATATAGACGTCATCCCAGCGTTGACCTCCACCCGTCTATATAGACGTCATCCCAGCGTTGACCTCCACCCGTCTATATAGACGTCATCCCAGCGTTGACCCTCCACCTGTCTATATAGACGTCATCCCAGCGTTGACCTCCACCCGTCTATATAGACGTCATCCCAGCGTTGACCTCCACCCGTCTATATAGACGTCACCCCAGCGTTGACCTCCACCTGTCTATATAGACGTCATCCCAGCGTTGACCTCCACCCGTCTATATAGACGTCATCCCAGCGTTGACCTCCACCCGTCTATATAGACGTCATCCCAGCGTTGACCTCCACCCGTCTATATAGACGTCATCCCAGCGTTGACCTCCACCCGTCTATATAGACGTCATCCCAGCGTTGACCTCCACCCGTCTATATAGACGTCATCCCAGCGTTGACCTCCACCCTTCTATATAGATGTCATCCCAGCGTTGACCTCCACCCTGTCTATATAGACGTCATCCCAGCGTTGACCTCCACCCGTCTATATAGACGTCATCCCAGCGTTGACCTCCACCCGTCTATATAGACGTCATCCCAGCGTTGACCTCCACCCGTCTATATAGACGTCATCCCAGCGTTGACCTCCACCTGTCTATATAGATGTCATCCCAGCGTTGACCTCCACCTGTCTATATAGACGTCATCCCAGCGTTGACCTCCACCCGTCTATATAGACGTCATCCCAGCGTTGACCTCCACCTGTCTATATAGACGTCATCCCAGCGTTGACCTCCACCCGTCTATATAGACGTCATCCCAGCGTTGACCTCCACCTGTCTATATAGACGTCATCCCAGCGTTGACCTCCACCCGTCTATATAGACGTCATCCCAGCGTTGACCTCCACCCGTCTATATAGACGTCATCCCAGCGTTGACCTCCACCGTCTATATAGAGACGTCATCCCAGCGTTGACCTCCACCCGTCTATATAGACGTCATCCCAGCGTTGACCTCCACCCGTCTATATAGACGTCATCCCAGCGTTGACCTCCACCCGTCTATATAGACGTCATCCCAGCGTTGACCTCCACCTGTCTATATAGACGTCATCCCAGCGTTGACCTCCACCCGTCTATATAGACGTCATCCCAGCGTTGACCTCCACCCGTCTATATAGACGTCATCCCAGCGTTGACCTCCACCCGTCTATATAGACGTCATCCCAGCGTTGACCTCCACCCGTCTATATAGACGTCATCCCAGCGTTGACCTCCACCCTGTCTATATAGACGTCATCCCAGCGTTGACCTCCACCCGTCTATATAGACGTCATCCCAGCGTTGACCTCCACCGTCTATATAGACGTCATCCCAGCGTTGACCTCCACCCGTCTATATAGACGTCATCCCAGCGTTGACCTCCACCCTCTATATAGACGTCATCCCGCGTTGACCTCCACCCGTCTATATAGACGTCATCCCGGCGTTGACCTCCACCCGTCTATATAGACGTCATCCCACGTTGACCTCCACCCGTCTATATAGACGTCATCCCAGCGTTGACCTCCACCGTCTATATAGACGTCATCCCAGCGTTGACCTCCATCCGTCTATATAGACGTCATCCCAGCGTTGACCTCCACCCTTTCTATATAGACATCATCCCAGCGTTGACCTCCACCCGTCTATATAGACGTCATCCCAGCGTTGTCTCCACCTCCCTATATAGACGTCATCTCCCAGCGTTGACCTCCACCCGTCTATATAGACGTCATCCCAGCGTTGACCTCCACCCGTCTATATAGACGTCATCCCAGCGTTGACCTCCACCCGTCTATATAGACGTCATCCCAGCGTTGACCTCCACCCGTCTATATAGACGTCATCGTTGACCCGTATATAGACGTCATCCCAGCTTGACCTCCACCCGTCTATATAGACGTCATCCCAGCATTGACCTCCACCCGTCTATATAGACGTCATCCCAGCGTTGACCTCCACCTGTCTATATAGACGTCATCCCAGCGTTGACCTCCACCCTGTCTATATAGACGTCATCCCAGCGTTGACCTCCACCCGTCTATATAGACGTCATCCCAGCGTTGACCTCCCCCGTCTATATAGACGTCATCCCAGCGTTGACCTCCACCCGTCTATATAGACGTCATCCCAGCGTTGACCTCCACCCGTCTATATAGACGTCATCCCAGCGTTGACCTCCACCCGTCTATATAGACGTCATCCCAGCGTTGACCTCCACCCGTCTATATAGACGTCATCCCAGCGTTGACCTCCACCCGTCTATATAAACGTCATCCCAGCGTTGACCTCCACCCGTCTATATAGACGTCATCCCAGCGTGACCTCCACCCGTCTATATAGACGTCATCCCAGCGTTGACCTCCACCCGTCTATATAGACGTCATCATCCCAGCGTTGACCTCCACCCGTCTATATAGACGTCATCCCAGCGTTGACCTCCACCCGTCTATATAGACGTCATCCCAGCGTTGACCTCCACCCGTCTATATAGACGTCATCCCAGCGTTGACCTCCACCCGTCTATATAGACGTCATCCCAGCGTTGACCTCCACCGTCTATATAGACCATCCCAGCGTTGACCTCCACCGTCTATATAGACGTCATCCCAGCGTTGACCTCCACCCGTCTATATAGACGTCATCCCAGCGTTGACCTCCACCCGTCTATATAGACGTCATCCCAGCGTTGACCTCCACCCGTCTATATAGACGTCATCCCAGCGTTGACCTCCACCCGTCTATATAGACGTCATCCCAGCGTTGACTCCACCCGTCTATATAGACGTCATCCCAGCGTGACCTCCACCCGTCTAATAGATCCCAGCGTTGACTCCACCCGTCTATATAGACGTCATCCCTCCAGCGTTGACCTCCACCCGTCTATATAGACGTCATCCCATCCCAGCGTTGACCTCCACCGTCTATATAGACGTCATCCCAGCATTGACCTCCACCCGTCTATATAGACGTCATCCCAGCGTTGACCTCCACCCGTCTATATAGACGTCATCCCAGCGTTGACCTCCACCCGTCTATAGAGTCATCCCAGCGTTGACTCCATCCCAGCGTTGACCTCACCCGTCTATATAGACGTCATCCCAGCGTTGACCTCCACCCGTCTATATAGACGTCATCCCAGCGTTGACCTCCACCCGTCTATATAGACGTCACCCCGTTGACCTCCACGTCTATATACGTATCCCAGCGACATCCCCCATGACCTCCACCCGTCTATATAGACTTCATCCCCGTTGACCTCCCCGTCTATATAGACGTCATCCCAGCGTTGACCTCCACCCGTCTATATAGACGTCATCCCAGCGTTGACTTCCACCCATCTATATAGACGTCATCCCGGCGTTGACCTCCACCCGTCTATATAGACGTCATCCCAGCGTTGACTTCCACCCGTCTATATAGACGTCATCCCAACATTGACCTCCACCTCGTCTATATAGACGTCATCTCAGCGTTGACCTCCACCTCTACCCATCTATATAGACGTCATCCAGCGTTGACCTCCACCCGTCTATATAGACGTCATCCCGGCGTTGACCTCCACCCGTCTATATAGACGTCATCCCGTTGACCTCCACCCGTCTATATAAACGTCCCACGTTGACCTCCACCCTCTATATAGACGTCATCCCAGCGTTGACCTCCACCTGTCTATATAGACGTCATCCCAGCGTTGACCTCCACCCGTCTATATAGACGTCATCCCAGCGTTGACCTCCACCGTCTATATAGACGTCATCCCAGCGTTGACCTCCCCGTCTCCAGCGTTGACCTCCACCGTCTATATAGACGTCATCCCAGCGTTCTATATAGACGTCATCCCAGCGTTGACCTCCACCGTCTATATAGACGTCATCCCAGCGTGACCTCCACCCGTCTATATCCATCCCAGCACTTCCACCCGTCTATATAGTCAACCCAGTTTCCACCCTATATAGACGTCATCCCAGGGTTGACCTCCACCTTTCTATATAGACATCATCCCAGCATCAAGATCAAGATTCAAGGCTTTATTTGTCATATGCATAGTTAACACAGGGTCAAGGATGCAATGAAATGCTTGCGGGGAGAAAGAACCGCTCGTGACTCGCCAGGGAAAAACCGGATAAAAGAGTAAGATAAAAGTACAGTACACTCTACACAGTAGAGAATTCCGACAAATAATGCAGTGAAAAATAAAAATTTCAAGCATATGCGGTAAGTGTACAGTGGGTCACAATGTGTAATATAATAATAATATAATATAATAGTAATAACAATAATGATAATATAAGTATAGGTTAATGTAAGTGTATATATAATGTGATATAGTATAGTACAGATACTCAGTACGCATAAGATATGGCAATATGAATTGTAAATTCTATAATATAATATACGTATATAACTATGTATATGATATGTATATATAATATGATAATGATAATAGTGCTAGTAATGATAATATGAGACACAATATACACAGAGTGGTACACTATACACCGGGTGGATCCTAACAAAATTAGATATAGCATTTTCAAAAATATACAGCAATATACAATAGAAAAAAAAGATATTAGAGTGTCAACATTAACTAAAGTGTCGTAGTGTAAGGTGCATGGGAAGGGTGTGTATACAATCATTGCACATGAATACGGTATATTGCACATAGTGGGGTATTGCACATTGTCTATAGCAGCGGTTATGACAGAATATGGAATAGAGGTAGTGAGTCTTTATGGCAGAGTGAAGGTGCTACCTGGAGTTGAGTAACCTGACGGCCTGGGGGTAGTAGCTGTCCCTCAGTCTTTTTGTGCGGGCGGGCAGGCTCCTGTGCCGTCTGCCAGATGGTAGCGGACGGAAAAGTCCATGTGCTGGATGTGTGTGGTCTTTGGTGATGATCTGCGCCTTACGCAGACCCCTGCTGTAGAAAATGTCCTGGATGGAGGGGAGGCTGCTGCCTGTGATGTCCTCTGCTGCTCGCACCACCCTCTGTAGTGCTTTGCGGCTCTGGGCAGTGCAGTTCCCATACCACACTGTGATGCAGCCCGTCAGCAGACTCTCGATGGTGCACCTGTAGAAGTTGGTGAGGATGCTGGTGTTCATGCCAAACTTCCTCAGCTTCCTCAGGAAGTAGAGTCGCTGCCGGGCTTTCTTCACCACAGTGTCTGTGTGAAGTGACCAGGACAGATCCTCAGTGATGTGGACGCCCAGGAACTTGAAGCTGCTGACCTGCTCCACCTCAGCGTTGTTGATGTAGATGGGGGGGTGCTGGTCAGTCCGCTGCCTCCTGAAGTCCACGATCATCTCCTTGGTTTTGCTGACATTCAGAGAGAGGTTGTTCTCCTGGCACCAGCTGGTTAGTTGGTAGATCTCGTCTCTGTAGGCTCTCTCGTCGTTGTTGGTGATGAGGCCCAGGATGGTGGTGTCGTCAGCAAACTTCAGGATGGTGTTGGAGCTGTGCCTGGCGGTGCAGTCGTGGGTGAAGAGGGAGTAGAGTAGTGGACTGAGAACGCAGCCCTGCGGTGTGCCGGTGCTGAGGACACGTGTGGAGGAGAGGTGGCTGCCGATTCTCACTGCCTGCGGTCTGTTGGTGAGGAAGTCCCAAATCCAGCTGCAGATGGGGCCCCCCAGGCCCAGGGCAGTGAGCTTGGAGACCAGTTTGGAGGGGATGATGGTGTTGAATGCTGAGCTGTAGTCAATGAATAGCATTCTCACGTAGGTGTTACTTCTCTCTACATGGCTGAGAGAGGTGTGAACTGCAAGAGCAATGGCGTCGTCTGTGGACCTCTTTGCTCTGTATGCAAACTGCAGGGGGTCCAGGGTGGGGGGGAGAGAGCTGCTGATGTGTTTCTGGATGAGTTTCTCAAAAACACTTCATGATGACTGATGTGAGTGCTATGGGCCGGAAGTCATTTGGGCATGATGCTGGTGGGGTCTTTGGGATGGGAACTACAGTGGAGGTCTTGAAGATGGTGGGCACAGTCGACTGGCTCAGGGACAGGTTGAAGATGTTGGTGAACACCTCGGCTAGCTGGCTGGAGCAGGCTCTCAGCACCCGTCCGGGGATGCTGTCGGGCCCTGGTGCTTTGCGGGGGTTCACCTTCCTGAATGCCTGTCTGACTGTGGCTGTGTCCAGGTGGAGCACGGCGTCCTCACTGCTCACCTGTGGTCTGGAGGCAGGCGTGGTGTTGTTTGCATCAAACCGGGCGTAGAAGGTGTTTAGCTCATCCGGGAATGATGCGCTGGACAGTTCCACTGGCCTGCTCCTCCCCCTGTAGTCGGTGATGCAGCGTAGTCCCTGCCACACACGTCGGGAGTCGTGGCTCAGCTGGGCAGACTCCACTCTCCTCCTGTATTCCCTCTTAGAAGCTTTGATGGTCCTCCTGAGGTCATATTTGGCTGCTTTGTAGGCTTCTGGGTCTCCTGAGTTGAAGGCAGCGGTGCGAGCGTTTAGTTTAACACGCACCACTGGTCCATCCCAGGGTTTCTTGTTAGGGTAAGTGCAGATGGAGATTTTAGGCACGATGTCATCAATGCACTTCCCTATGTAGCCTATGACAGAGTCTGTGTATGCATTGATGTCTCCATCAGCTGCGTCTGCAAACATCTGCCAGTCAGTTGTCTCAAAGCAGTCTTGGAGGACCTCGTCGGATGTGTTGCTCCACTTATGTGTTAGCCTGGAGACTGGTTTTTTCCTGTTTTAGCCTTTGTTTGTAGGCCGGCAGCAGCAGGATGGCACTGTGGTCCGATTTATCAAAGGCTGGTCGGGGGAGGGGTTTGTAGCAGTCTTTGAATGGTGTGTAACAATGGTCCAGTGTCTGCTCACCTCTGGTGGGAATGTTTATGTGCTGGTGGTATTTTGGTAATACAGTCCTCATATTTGCTCTGTTGAAGTCTCCCAGAACAATGAAAGCTGCATCAGGGTGTGAATTTTCAAGTCCGTTTATAATCCCATACAGTTCTTCCAGGGCTTGTGTTTTGGCAGCTTGGGGGGGGATGTAGACAACAGTGAGGATAACAGCACACAGTTCTCTTGGTAGGTAGAAGGGCCTGACTTTGATGGTTAGCAGCTCCAGGACGGGAGAGCAGTGGGATGTTAAAACGCGTGCATCTGTTGCCCACAAAGAGTTAACCATAAAGCACACACCCCCTCCACACGACTTGCCTGAATCCTCCGTCCTGTCCTGTCTGTAGATGGTGAAGTTATCCGGGGTTATGGCGCAGTCGGGGACCGACGAGTCCAGCCATGACTCGGTGAAGGCAAAGACACAGCAGCTCCTCACGTCCCGTTCAAAAGATATCCGTGCGCGCAGGTCATCCAGTTTATTCCGCAGGGACTGGACGTTTGCAAGCAGAATCGTCGGGAGAGTGGGTTTGTTGTGTCTCTGGCGGGTTCTCCACAGCGCACCGGCTCGTTTCCCCCTCTTCGTTTTCCTCTTGCGGAGCCCGAGCCCGAGCCCGAGTAAACAAAGAGGCAGTACGTCCATGGCTGATGCCTCGAGAGTGGGCATAAAGTCCGCGCTAGCTGCCGAACGTAGCTCCAAAAGTATGCTCCGTTCGTACACATAGCGTCCGTGCACATTGCAGGTGCACCCGGAGAAGAAGTTGACCATAAATAAAGTTAAAAAAATATAAAAAGAGCGATAAAAAGAGCGAGTCGGAGCGGAGCTCCTCACCAGTGCGGCCATCTTGCGGCGCAGCGTGCTTCATTGACCTCCACCCGTCTATATAGACGTCATCCCAGCGTTGACCTCCACCCATCTATATAGACGTCATCCCAGCGTTGACCTCCACCCGTCTATATAGACGTCATCCCAGCGTTGACTTCCACCCATCTATATAGACGTCATCTCGGCGTTGACCTCCACCCGTCTATATAGACGTCATCCCAGCGTTGACCTCCACCCGTCTATATAGACGTCATCCCTGCGTTGTCCTCCACCCGTTTATATAGACGTCATCCCAGCGTTGACCTCCACCCGTCTATATAGACGTCATCCCAGCGTTGACCTCCACCCGTCTATATAGACGCCATCCTAGCGTTGACTTCCACCCGTCTATATAGACGTCATCGCAGCGTCGACCTCCACCCGTCTATATAGACGCCATCCCAGTGTTGACTTCCACCCGTCTATATAGACGTCATCCCAACATTGACCTCCACTCGTCTATATAGACGTCATCTCAGCGTTGACCTCTACCCATCTATATAGACGTCATCTCGGCGTTGACCTCGACCCGTCTATATAGACGTCATCTCGGCGTTGACCTCCACCCCTCTATATAAACGTCATCCCGGCACTGACCTCCACCCGTCTATATAGAAGTCATCCCAGCGTTGACCTCCACCTTTCTATATAGACATCATCCCAGCATTGACCTCCACCCGTCTATATAGACGTCATCCCAGCGTTGACCTCCACCCGTCTATATAGACGTCATCCCAGCGTTGACCTCCACCCGTCTATATAGACGTCATCCCAGCGTTGACCTCTACCCATCTATATAGACGTCATCTCGGTGTTGACCTCCACCCATCTATATAGACGTCATCCCAGCGTTGACTTCCACCCGTCTATATAGACGTCATCCCTGCATTGTCCTCCACCCGTCTATATAGAAGTCATCCCAGCGTTGACCTCCACCCGTCTATAAAGACGTCATCTAGGCGTTGACCTCCACCCGTCTATATAGACGTCATCCTGGCGTTGACCTCCACCCGTCTATATAGACGTCATCCCAGCGTTGACCTCCACCCGTCTATATAGACGTCATCCCGGCGTTGACCTCCACCCGTCTATATAGACGTCATCCCGGCGTTGACCTCCACCTGTCTGCATAGATGTCATCCCAGCGTTGACCTCCACCCGTCTATATACAGTCATGGAAAAAATCATTAGACCACCCTTGTTTTCTTCAGTTTCTTGTTCATTTTAATTCCTGGTACAACTAAAGGTACATGTGTTTGGACAAACATAACGATAATCACAAAGATTGCTCATAAGAGTTTTATTTAAGAACTGATATCTTACCATTTTCCATGGTTCTCTTGATTATAACCTAAATCACTTAAGTTTTTACATCAATAGCTATGGCGTTGTACTGCCAAAAACACTGCTTTTATGCATTCAGTGTTTTCTTTTCTGTCTGTTTTAGTCACATGATGACGTTTAGTGGTACCAGGTATTAAAATGAACAAGAAAGTGAAGAAAAAATGGTCTAATAATTTTTTCCATGACTGTAGGTGTCTCTGTGATATCCACTAACATGCTGACCTGCAGTCTGATCCTCTGACCACCTCAGTGTTGCTGCCTACATCTGTTTTTATAGTCATCTCTGTAGTTCATAAACTAATGAACCAGTCAGAATAGAAGAACATGGGATTATTAGTTCTAAAGTAAATAGATAATTATACTTTATACATTTTGTACAAAACAGTATTGCTAGGACGTATGTTTTCTGTCCTCTCTGTCCTGTCTCCCTCCTCTTTTCCTACTCTACCTGGCTGGTCTTCTTTAGGAAGGTCCCCCCTTATGATCCGACCTGCTCTTTGCTAGTGTTTGGCTTAAAGGTTTTTTTTCCTCCTACTTTGGGAATTTTTTGGAGACAAGTTGCATTGTCGTAAATGCTATATAAATACAATTGAGTTAAATTTAATTGAATTGAGGTGATGGGAGAATGATGGGCGGTTTAAAAACTGTAGTTCACAAACCAGAAGAAGATCTCAGGGTGGCTGTTTTTATTTCAAATATAGAATCAGCACAGACCTTAGTGATTAAACTTGTGAAACGAGAGATTAAAGCTATCCGAGTTTCATGTTAGTGACTTCCTGGTTTAAGGGGTATTTAACTACATCTAAACATTTCACTCAGGAATATAAAAATTAAAAAAAAGAGAATATTTCAGGTACGGTCAGCAGGTGAATTATGATTTGGTTCAAAAGTTAAAAAGCATAGGAAGATTTTGTCTAAATATATATATATATATATATATATATATATATCTTCCCACAGTGCAATAACCTGGAGGAATTTTAGTGTCTGACATTCAAGGGTGCAAGAGAAGCAAGAAACCTACCTGAACATCTTCTGCACATTTTGTGAGGAAATATTATTAATAAATCATAAACCATAAAGAGGAACAACATGCTCATGTAACATTTTCTTGATTTACGTGCAGATCTGCCATCCCAAGTCCTCAGTTTTGTTGCAAACCACCGTCGGTCTCCTCACCGCTCATTGATGTGTAATTCTGTTTTTGTCCAGAGGATGGCAGTGCAGCTCAAAGGCAGCGCTCTGAAACAGTCTCCTCTCTGCTGCTCGCAGCCCCGAGCTTTCATCTGTTGGCTTCAATTTATTTCATCACAGTGCACCGCTGCTGATCTTATGGCATGTACATTTTGTTGTCACCTAAAGGGAATTTCTTGTCATGCTCTCAAATTGATGTACCTGTTTGTAGCCTCGGACAGTCGGGGAGGGTGTGAGCGGCATGCAGCCTCTCCTGATCAGCCTCTGTGAGGTACATTTCAGCAGAGCAGGTTATGGTTGAGATTTGGAGAGCGAGCTTTATGTAGAGCTTTGTGGACCTAATTTGATAATCACCGAGGGAATGTCAGACCCTTTGATCCTCGAGCACCTCGAGGCCGATTCCTTTACAATGCGGCTTGTTTTCATCCCGTACGGGCCCTCGAATTGTAGCTGTTTGTTGGGATGTTTTACATCTTTAGCTTCAGCATTTCATCTTCTTTTTTTCCTGCTGGAGAAAGTATTTCTCCGGCGCTGCTCCAGACCGCGACCCGTGACATCATATGAAGGCTTTTGATATGAGCAGACAGATGCAGGGGCTCTTACGGAGGGGATGTAATCTTAGGAAACGCTCGTGTCCTTCACCCTATCTGATCCTCCCTGGTGCACTTACAACTTATCTTCCAGGTCCTAGATGGTATTAAAGCAGTTTGAGTTCACTTGAATAAGACAGGAAACCAATCAGGGCATTAGATTAAGTGCGCTTGGGGTCTAATTCAATCAGGGCAGAGTCAAAGAAATTCCTTTCAGATATTGATCAGGGACACGCGTCTCCATTGATTTCTCTGTGACATTTTGTCGCTCTGGTGCTGCAGCTCTCGTGTTAATGACGAGGGTTTTTCATACGGATGCACGATAATTATCGACCCAATAACTATCAGGCCGATAACAGGACATTATGACGTCATCCCGATAAGTCCAATATTACGACGAATAGCCCAGATAACATATGTATTTTTGTCAACATGGCAGTGCCTCGCTCCCTCTGAGCCTTGAATGACCGGCAGTGAATGTTGTGTTCAAGTGACGTCGGCATAATCAGAAAAACGATTACTCAATCAGGAAAATCAAGAATACCCCCTCATGCCGGAAAACAACTTGTTAACGCGGTCATAATTTTAGTAGTTGCTGACTTGAATTGATATTCGCAGTATTTCCCCTCATGTTACACATAAAAAAAAGAAAAAATAGAAAAGGCTGAAAGAACGACTTGCAAACGAGGGAACGGAGGAATTTACATTACACCTTGAATGCAGCATTGCGGAACAGTACACTGAAAAAAAAAAACATCGGACAATGGTATGGAGCTTCGTTTAAGTTTCAGAAGAAGATAGTTCGCTGGTTATTTGTGACAAATGCTCTAAACGAAGGAGGGAAAAATAGCACAAGCTTTGATACGTCAAACACGATCAGCCACCTGAAACATAACCATCGCTTCCATAGAGTTTTGAAATCACGCTAACATGAGCTAGCCAGCAGCAAGTCTCCTCTCCTCTCCATCATCTCTCTCATCTAAAGCAGTGATTCCCAAAGTGTGGGCCGCGGCCCCCTGGTGGGCCGTCACGGTACTGCAGGTGGGCCATGAGAAGTCATTAAAATCCTCAATATCTGCACCTCGGCTCAATTTTAATGCACCTATTACACATAGGGAAAGTGAAGCCTGGGTGCAGGGGCACCATCCACCCTCTGCACCCTAAGTTGATTTTAATGCATTAAGCTTACATACACACACCACAAAATAATTATAAAAAAAAAAAAACACAGAAGAAGACACACACACACACATACAGGTGTATGACACCTGAGGGGTATACTACGAAGCAAGTTCAACACAGCCAGGCTTTCTTTGGGTGAGCTAGCTTAACAAACCTGAAACTTGCGATCAGAGATAACTGGTACCACGACGGTGGTTATCAACTATCTTTGTTAACCGCGGCTTTCTGCTTTCTGCTCTGTGCGCGTTCACATGAAAGGGGGCGTTTGACGCGTCATTTGACGCCGCTTCCGGATCAAATGGATAGATGGCGGTCCGTATATTTCAGTCAGGAGGAGCAGGTTTTAATAATGCAGGGCTATGAGGAATTCAAAGAAATCTCTACGGCCAAAAGCAATACTGTTGGTGCGAATAAAGCCAGAGAGGAGTGCTGGCAAAAAATTGCAGATCGTGTAAATTCGCAATGTGACAGTGTGAGGTCCTGTCACTGACCTCCGATTGATAACGTGTCCTGGCTACATGGCTCAGGGGATATGCCTTTGGCTGACTGGCAATTATGTGTGACTGTCACCCGGGAGTCTGGGGATCAAACCCTGCCTGGGCCCTCTACAGTGTCTCTTGCCACAGTAAATTATATTTATTTCACCACTTAATACATCTTAATTAATCTCCCTCCCTCTTTCAGAGCGCTTAAACTTTAAACTTAATGCAGCAGATTTAAACATTATGTAGGTCTGACTGTCCCATTATGGATGATAAATGAAAATCACTTTAGTTTTTTGCTAAATCTATGTGAAATTAATTTAAGATTTAATATTATCTGTGATACCAATATACGTTCACCGGCCACTTTAATAGGTACCCTATCACCCTGGGGAATCTATGAATTATATTACAACATTTCACATGAAATTCCACGTCACACTGATTATCAATATAATGGACTATTAATTTATGTTACCTGCGATTTAGTAAAACGCTTCTTTTATTTGAAGCGTGGGCAGATGGCCAGGGAATACTACAAACATATTCAGCAGTTTAGTAAGAGCAAGTACAGTATTCCAGTATTCTGGCTCAGATTTTCTGCATCACCAACTAAATGCATGTAGGTTCCCGCAGCAAAGAAACGCACACCATTTGCGCTACTGTGAGCGCACGGCTGCGTTTGTTGGCCCTGCCAATATCTGGCTCTAGCAGATTACAAATGTAACGTAGTCCCTCAGCTGGAAATCTATAGCGTTCAATGAGAATATGGTCATGGGAAGCCAGCGGATCAGTCCGGTCTCTGAATACTCTCCCTCCATTGCACAATCCTGGCGCTAAAGTCAACAGGATTGGGTGAAAGTGAAAGGGCGGCGCTTTTTAGAGCCGATTTGAGTCTAAACTCTGCACATAACCTGGTCCGGACCAGGTTAAGATTGCAGAGTAAGTTACCATGGTGATCTAGCCAGGTTGAAAGAGAGCCACCTTCGTGGTACCGGAAATCCTGGCTTTAGACTCAACATACCTCGCTAACCCTCTAATCTCGCTTCGTAGTATACCCCTCGGGTAGGTGAAGGTGGATAAACAAAACAAAACAAAAAAAAAACAATATGGCCGGTCAAACCCCCCATCCCCCCCACATGTTGGGGGGGGATGGGGGGTTTGACCGGCCATATTGTTTTTTTTTTTTTTGTTTTGTTTTGTTTTGTCCCTCTCGGCCCTGCAGGGGATTTGGGGTGTGGTCGTGGGTCCTGGCCACTGGGGTGTATCCCGGCTTTTGGGGGGCCCTCTGCCAGTGGAGGCCTCCCCGTGCCGATGTGTGGGCCCGGGTGCGCCCCTGCTGGTGGGCTGGGTGCCCGGTGTGGCTTGCTGTGGGCTGGTGCGCGACGGCGTGGGGGGGGGGGGGGGGGGGGGGGGGGGGGTGTGCTGTGCAAAAATATGTTTTTAATTACTGTAAAATATTAATGACATGATTTTAAAACATTAATAAGTAATAAAACAAATCAGTTAAGTGTTATACTACTGTCATCTTAACTTAATATGACAAGTGTCACCTTATTTGTTGACGACCCCTTACATTAATGTCAGAACGTAGCTTCTAGTCCTGTATGTTGATCACAGTTGTGATTAAAGGTTTCGGTGGGCTGTGGAGATTTTTCACATTTCAAATGGGCCTTGGTATTCTGAAGTTTGAGAATGGCTGCTCTAAAGCTTCCAAAAACTAATAACAAAACTACCCAACCTCATTTACTTTAATTAAAGGTATTAATTTGAATGGAACCACAAGCCAAAATAATTTAAATGTAATTTCTTTGTTACTATGGAGAGCACTTTTTCAGTTTATTTACACAGACAAGTCTAACTTGTGTCAGTACATTATGACCTGCGCATTATTTTTATTGTCATTGAGGAATGCATTTTTTCAGTTAGTAATTTTGATGCATGTATTTCCATCAGTTCAAGGAGCCTTTATTTTTTATATCAGTCAGTAATGAACCTAATTTAAGTTAATGTGAGATATCAAATAGGTTTGTTTGATAGCTTTAAGAAAATGTTTGAGAGGCTTGACAATAGTTTTTCATTGGAAAATATAAATATCTGTTCATTTAAAGAGTCAAAACTGTTTTTGGTTTTGTTCATAGTATTGATGTAATGATCTTAGGTATATGTGTGTGTTATCGGTTATCGGTTATCGGTTTTAAAAAACAGTTACCATGCATCCCTAGTTTACCATATTGCACCATTAGAAGTTCTCCAGATAATGACGCCAGAACAGCCGACGTATTTTTCTCCCATTTTCTCGGACGCCTCTAAACCGGCGCCTCCCTGCCCGACCCGACCCCAAAAATTGCTCAATTGACTTTTTCCATCCCCGGTTCTGTGCGGTGATGGGGAACCGTGACATTTACATTAGCGGCCCTCCAGAATGATCTCCTGCTCTGCGCCGGTTGTCGACAGGCTGCAGCTCAAAACGGGTCACAGGATCAAAAGTGTCTCTTGCCTGAAGGAGCCACTGAGTTGATCCTTTTTCCGTTTCTGCACCAAATGGGGTTTTCTCTCTCTCCACCCCCCACCTCCTCCCTTCTTTCTCTCCCACCAGTAACTTGCTGGAACACATTTAGATCCTGAGTAGAACTCCTCGGTGCCCACTCATCACTCTGCGTGCTGTTTGAAGATTACTACGCTCAGAGACATCCGCACTGGGCATCCAGGCAGCTTAGAGGCCAAAATCCATAATCCCTTACCCTTCATGGGAATTCTCCATGCACTTCAACATGCTGAAATACAGCCGCGCTGCAGCAGCCACTCACGGCCGAGGAGCCGCTGCAGCCGGAGGCCGAGATAGATGGATGACACGTCTCAATGAATGTGGGAGAAGTGAAGGAAGTTAGATTTAAAAATAAGTTATACGCCGAAGACGGCCCTTTCCCGGAGACAAAACTGGCAATGGAGGCAGTAAAAGGATGTTTCTAGCGAGGTGTTTTATTCCCAACGTGTGCGTGCACCCCTCCATCAGTACGTCCACGTGCACCGGCGACTGCCTTCATGTATAGCAGCACGAGCCTCTCCGGCCTGACCGTCGTCTCGGAAAGAGATTTCCTCCGAGGCTCTGGTGCCTTATTAAAAAGCGTAAATAAATGTAGTTCCTTCATTTAGTAATGTGCATGAACGAGTGATGTGTAAAGTTCAGCTGTTGCAGCTGAAGAACTGGTGGGGTATTTTTTTCACCCCCTCCAGGCTGCAGTCTAATGCTTTGTTAGTCTGCTGCGCTAAAACCGCCTTATTAGCTCGGGGAGTTAGTCCTGCGGTGAACAAGAATAATAAAAGTAATCTCATATTCACATTTGGTATGTTCTAATTATGAAAGTGCTTCTTTGATGAACCCGTCCCACTTTCTTTTTTCTGTTTCTTTTTTTTTGTTCTTGACACACAAGTACAAATACGAGGGAAGGACAGTGACGGTCTAAACGTCATTCCAGCAGTTTGTCATCAACGTTAGACCGACGCATCCGTCCTCAGACGCTCTCCATGAACATGTGATTCATTCATTTAAAAACTCGCTAATTTTCAAGACTCTGCGTCAATGAACAGTTTCACATTCATGCATCAGTGCAGCTATGGAGGGTTTTCACGGCGCGTCATCCAACCGGAAGTCGCCATCTTGGAGGCAGCAGCAACATAAACAAAGCGCACACACTGGAGTAAATCGGACGTCCTCATTGAATATGGTAAATTATTGCCGTGTTTTGGGCTGTACCAACCGGACAGACCGCGAGAGACACTTGGAGTTTTATAGACTTCCAAAGGTTATTAAAAATCAGGGAGAACAATGCCAGAAGTGTCAGAGGAAAGGAGGCGCTTGTGGTTAGCAAAGCTAAACCAAGACCTGCGTGGCAAAAATCTGGACAACATCCGTATTTGTTCGGGCCATTTCGTGTCAGGTAAGTTAAGTGAAATGTTGTTAGCTATTAATTTCACACATGAAAAATTATCAGGAAAAAAAGCTCTTAATTTCTAGTCTAATGATAATATCAAGCTACCACCTAGCTACACTAGCAACACAGTTCTTAAAATGTAGAGCTACAATGTGCTATATTTCTCATTGTATTCCAGGTAAAAGTTCTGACCTTTATCAGAAGGATGACCCAGATTGGGTCCATCTGTTGGAATGACGGGTAGAAACCAGGTAGTTTACGATGTTGATGCAATTGAAGGGAGTCTCTCCAGCTCGTCATTGCTCCAAGATGAGGGAGCTAACTCGTATGGAGTTAGCTCTGTGCTGCTGTGATTAGTTAGGGAACCATTCAACCAATCATCCGTCAAACAACATTTGTAGCCTATTCTACAGACATTTAGCGTTGCCAACCGTCCCTTGAAAAACGGAACCCTCCCCTATTTATAAACTAAAGTACAAGTCTATAAATAGGGGAGGGTTCCGTTTTTCAAGGGACGGTTGGCAACCCTACAGACATTGCACCAACACGCACCATGAAAAAGAAGACAAAGATAAATAGTGACTAAATGGAAAACACTTTTCCCCCTCAAACTTACTTGGCTTTCTTTAGTTTTAATAATTTTTCCAGTAGCGAGTGCTGCTAGCCTCTAAACCAGCCACTCTCTTTCTCTCTCGTCACGGTCATCTTCTAAATGTAATGCAGAAGGCATCTAAGTCATCTAAGATGGCGCCGCAGATGGCTGCCTCGGTGTGTTGGTGCGTCTTGTTTTGTCTTGTTTTGTTCGTTAATTCAGTTTTTTGCTGTGAAACCCGGAGCTCTTACACCAGAGAAGAGCTCATAAACATCAGGGGAACAACAACAGCAGCTTTTATTCCCACTTTGCTCACATCATCAGTGGATTTATTGGACATTTTAGTCAAAGGTGCGCTCACCTTTGCTCACGCAGTGAAACGTCGGAGGAGAGGAAAACGCGCAGGGGCTCTCGTGCGTCTCCGCCGGCGCGGACATCGCACACCGCTACCTGGAATATTTCTTTCCAACGTGCGTTCACTGCACAACAAACTGGACGAACTTCAGCTACTTGTTGGGAAAGACAGAGACTTTTCTTCATCTTCTGTTTTATGCTTCACGGAGACGTGGTTGTGTGGACTGATACCGGACTCTGCGCTGCAGCTGGCAGGCTTCCAGCTTTTCAGAGCGGATCGGGACGCGCAACTTTCAGGCAAGACGAAAGGTGGAGGAATCTGTTTCTACATTAACAGTAGCTGGTGTAAGGATGTGACAGTGATCCTGCAACATTGTTCTCCTGATCTGGAATCGTTTATTATCAACTGTAAACCTTTTTACTCCCCCCGTGAGTTCACTTCATTCATTCTGGTCGGTGTTTACATGCAACCGCAGGCATGCGTGCAGGAGGCCCAGCGCGCGCTCGCCGACCAGATACTGAATGTGGAGCGGACAAACCCGGACTCCTTGGTTATTGTCCTCGGTGACTTTAACAAAGGAAACCTCAGCCATGATCTCCCTAAATACAGACAGTTTATTAAATGCCCGACCAGAGAGGAGAATAGTCTGGACCACTGCTACACCACAGTAAGCAGAGCCTATCACGCCGTCCCCCGTGCTGCACTGGGTCACTCTGACCACGTCATGGTCCACCTGATTCCTGCATACAGGCAGAAGTTAAAGCTCCGTAAGCCTGTTGTGAGGACATCAAAGCAGTGGACCAGTGAAGCTATGGAGGACCTTCAGGCCTGCCTGGACTGTACAGACTGGGATGTTTTCAGGACCGCTACCAACAGTCTGGATGAGTACACAGAGGCTGTAACATCATACATAAGCTTCTGTGAGGACTGCTGTGTACCATCACGCACCAGGGTGACGTATAACAATGACAAACCCTGGTTTACAGCAAAACTCAGACAGCTCAGGCTGCATAAGGAAGAAGCGTTTAGGAGTGGGGACAAGGACATGTTTAAAGAGGCGAAGTACATGTTTAGCAAGGAGGTGAGAGATGCTAAACGAGCGTACTCTGAGAGACTTCAACATCAGCTCTCAGCAAACAATGTTGGCTCAGTCTGGAACGGACTGAGACAAATAACAAACTGTAAGCCTAAAGCCCCCCACTCCACTAACGACTTACACCTAGCCAACGACCTGAACGAGTTTTACTGTCGCTTTGACAGACAATGGGTCGGCCCTGACTCCATCCCCCGTGACTCCATTCACCAGCTCCAGCCCCCCAGCCCCACCTCCCCCACCACAGCAGGGGCCTCTTCACACCTTCTCACCTCAGAGGCCCCATCCCCCAGCACCACAGCGACGTCCCTCTCTATCCTAGAGAGGGACGTTAACAAGCTATTCAAGAGACAGAACCCCCGCAAATCAGCAGGACCAGACTCTGTCTCACCATCTACCTTGAAGCATTGTGCTGACCAGCTGTCTCCAGTGTTCACAGACATTTTTAACACCTCACTGGAGACATGCCACGTGCCAGCCTGCTTCAAGGCCTCCACCATCATCCCTGTCCCCAAAAAACCAAGGACCACAGGACTTAATGACTACAGACCCGTCGCCCTGACCTCTGTGGTCATGAAGTCATTTGAGCGCCTTGTTCTGTCTCACCTGAAAGCCATCACAAACCCACTCCTGGACCCCCTACAGTTTGCCTACAGAGCCAACAGGTCTGTAGACGATGCAATAAACATGGCCCTCCACTTCATCCTCCAGCACCTGGACTCCCCAGGAACCTACGCCAGGATCCTGTTTGTGGACTTCAGCTCTGCATTCAACACAATCATCCTTGCTCTGCTGGAAGACAAACTTCTCCAGCTGAACGTGCCTGTCTCCACCTGCAGGTGGATCACAGACTTCCTGTCCAACAGGAGGCAGCACGTGAAGCTGGGGAAACATGTCTCTGACTCCCGGACCATCAGCACCGGATCCCCTCAAGGCTGTGTTCTCTCCCCACTACTCTTCTCCCTGTACACGAACAGCTGCACCTCCAGTCATCAGTCCGTCAAGCTCCTGAAGTTTGCGGACGACACCACCCTCATCGGACTCATCTCTGGTGGGGATGAGTCTGCCTACAGACAGGAGACTGACCACCTGATGACCTGGTGCAGCCGGAACAACCTGGAGCTCAATGCTCTAAAGACAGTGGAGATGATTGTGGACTACAGGAGGAACACAGCCCCACCTGCACCCATCATCCTGTGCGACACCCCTGTTGCCACAGTGGAGTCCTCCCGCTTCCTGGGGACCATCATCACCCAGGACCTCAAGTGGGAGCTGAACATCAGCTCCCTCACCAAAAAAGCACAGCAGAGGATGTACTTCCTGCGGCAGCTGAAGAAATTCAACCTGCCAAAGACAATGATGGTGCACTTCTACAGCTCCATCATTGAGTCCATCCTCACCTCCTCCATCACCATCTGGTACGCTGCTGCCACTGCCAAGGACAAGGGCAGGCTGCAGCGTATCATTCACTGTGCAGAGAAGGTGATCGGCTGCAACCTGCCATCCCTGCAGGACCTGCACGCCTCTAGGACCATGAAGCGTGCAGGTAAGATTGTGGCCGACTCCTCCCATCCCGGTCACAAACTGTTTCAGTCTCTCCCTTCAGGCAGGAGGCTGCGGTCCATCAGGACCAAAACCTCACGCCACAGGAAGAGTTTCTTTCCGACTGCAGTGGGCCTCATCAACAAGGCCCAGGACCCCCACTGACTCTGACTGCCCCCCCCTCCCTAACACATACACGTTATATTAACGTAAAGTCCCTCTGCGTTACATTAACGCACAACTGTGGACTACAGGCCATTACAAAATAAAAATAAAAATAAAAAAAAAAATAAAAAATAAAATATAATATATATATATATATATATATATAGATATATATATATATATATATATATATATATATATATTTCCCATATTGTCCATGCCTCTAACTTTAATTTATAATATTTATATGTCATTCTATTGTGCATTTATTCCATTTTAGTACCTGTTCTATATTTTTCTTTATTTCCTACATTTCTATATTTTTCTTATATCTTATATGTTTATATGTTCTGCACCAGACATCAAGCTAAATTCCTTGTATGTGGAAACGTACCTGGCAATAAAACTGTTTCTGATTCTGATTCTGATTCGTTTAATAGCATAGCGTTAATGTTATAGTGTGTTTTACAAAGAAGCACATAGGCAGTGGGATAGCTACTAACCAGAGTTACCAGAGGTGATCTTAGCTTGGCTACTGCTGCTGGGTTGAGATCCATCAGTCCGAAGCGTCAAAAACACGACACTCGTTATCACATGTTGTGTGTTCAAATGTTTCTGCATGTTAGTCGTGTTCCCTCCCGACGCTGTTATCTCCTCTTTACAATGACTGCTAGTTGCCTTGTTGCCATCTTTCTTTGGTGAAGTGAAGCCAAACTTTGGAGCGTTTGAACCTGGTGGGCGCCATTGTTGTTTACAACTGCAATGCGCGTGCTTAACCGATGTAACTTAATCACGTAAGTGCTTTCTGGAATTGACTTTGCGTAACTTGCGTAAATTACGTGAGATTCGTGCTGGTTGAAATCGATAAGAGAATCGCCAAATAAACTGCCAAACAATTCCATGGAATTGAAACACACGGAACCGGTTCTCTACAGGAACCGGTTCTCTACAGGAACTGGTTCACTACAGGAACCGATTCTCTACAGGAACCGGTTCTCAATTCCCAACCCTAGCGGTAGATGGATGGAGGATGGATTTGAGACAACCGCTCGGTCAGACTTGGTTGAAGTATGCTACCAACAGACATTTCACTGAGACCTCAGGAAACTGTCAGCCTGTGAAAAAGGACAGAAGTCCAGCTGCCTCCCGTTCACTTATGATTTCCACAGCCGGGTCGACTGGACACATTCAGCAGATAATTTCTTCCTACCTAAAATTTTTTCCTACCGTAGCGGAAAATTATATTATATATATGTAATTTTTTTCCTACATTGTATCAAAATCCTACCAGCACATATATCTGCTCTCCTCTGTGTTTTGGGTGGTAGCATATTATTATACACATTTAATAACCATAATTATCCGGATAAGCGGAAGACGACGGACGGACAGATTATGAATCCGTATTATAAAGATGAATATGAGGATATAAAGGGTGGATAGAAGAGGATTAATTAGATAAATGTACACTGGAGTTGAAAGAGTTGATATTGTATAGTTTTATCTCCTTTTGTCATTCTGTGAAGTACAGTTAATATAATTTAAGGTGAAGAAAAAAGTCCTCCAGTAACCTATGCCAGTGATTCCCAAAGTGTGGACCACGGCCCCCTGGTGGGTCGTCGAGGTACTGCAGGTGGGCTGTGAGAGGTCATTAGAAATTAACAAATGTTTTAAATCCTCAATTTTTTTAAATATTTTTTGAAATTACTGTAAAACATTCAATACATGATTAAAAAATATTTAGAAATAATTAAAAAAAACAATTGAGTGTTATTCTACTGTCATCTTAACGTGACAAGTGTCTCCTTATTTGTTGACCCCTTACATTAATATTGGAATGTAGCTTTTAGTATGTTGATCAAAGTGGTGTTTAAAGGTTTATACGGGCCGCAGAGATTTTTCACATTTCAAATTTCAAAATATGCAATATAAATACTGTGCATACAAATTATCAAATGTTAGGAATTCAGAGCATTTGATTTGTCCCTCAAACGTATATGCATTAACTACACTCCATACAAAGTATTAAAAATACAAGAAACTAACCTTTTCTCTTCTGTGATAACTGTCAGGCAGCAGAATATTATGGCCTTCTGAAGTCGCTGCTACACGCATGCGCAGTCAACTCGGGTATGAAGACGTGAGTAGGAAATTTCTCAACACCTTCCTCTTCAGTTACTTCCTACCAAGCTTTTCCAGCATTTCATTAACGAGCTCCTCCCCCAGTACCGTTTCCATCCATCTGACCTGAAAACAGTTTTCATCCCCGCAGTGACGTCAGAGGACGTGTTTTCAGGTGACGCCTGACTTGGACCTACAGACGATGCAAAGTTTTTCCAGCATTTTTCTTTCAACCCGGGCCAAGCGCCTGGGTTACGGTCAGCGAGGAGTTGGACCACCACCCAGCCCCCACCACCCCTCCCCCACCCCCGGAGCCGGGGGCAGCGCGTGTCGCCGCGCTTGGCACCGGCCTGAGCCCGTTCAAGGTTACTTCCTGATTTAACGGTGATGCATTTCTGTTTTAAAGCGCATCATCCCTCTCCCGCCGCCGCGCCCGGTCCATCTCTGTCAGGAGCGCCGCCTCACCTTTAGAGGTTGTTGAAGGTATAAATCAGCGGGAAACGAAGCCTCGGCTCCGACCCGCGTGGCCCTGATTGTTTTACCTGCCGACCTGCTCTGAAGGCGGGACGGTGAAGGAAAACGGGTCCATATATTCAGGCGGCGACATCATGTAGACGGCGGCTGACGGCAGAGCCTTTAAGTTCTGATCTATAACCAGATGCTGTCAGCTGGATCACCCCCCCCCCCCCCCCCACCCCCATCCCATCAGAGGATGTAAATGATGGAGGAAATGATCCCTCCGCTCCTTCATTGCGTCTGGTTCTGGTATAAATACCGTCTCCTCTCCAGACTCAGAGTTGTTCCTGACAGGTGATAATCAGTAAAAACCCGCCGGCGGCGCCGCGGTTTGTAAAAATAGATTTTTAACCAGTTGCACTTTTCATCAGAGGTGCAACTGCTCGTGAAGCAGCCTAATTATCGGGGGGGGGAGGGGGGTTAGACACACACTCGCTCAGGTGATCAAACACACATTTAACTCGTCTCATTTTCTTATCCGAACTCCGGTCGGAACCGTTCGGGCCCGTTACGGATGAGGCGGTAAATCAGCGGCTGGGAACGAGCCGCGCGTGTCATCTTCTACGTCTGGTGTCATTTTCAAAAGCGCTCAGACGCACCTTTACCGTCGATACACGCGCGTCTGCCTTAGTACTTCCACTTAAAAAAAAAAAAAAAAAAAAAAAAAAAAAGATGTAGTGAACGTGAGGGCTGATGGGTGATTTCTGGGAGGGGTCACATGCAGAATACCACCCAGGCGCGGTATGTTACAGTTATATTTTACATACAAGTGGCTCTGCTGCGCCTCCTTTATCTTCCAGGTTGAAATATTAAATAACGGGCTCTAATCTGGTTAACATCTAATTTTATGTATTAGTGATTGATCTATCATATGATTTCACCTTTCCGTGACCTGACACACCTGTGGGTCTGGTGCAGGAGGTACGTTGACCCTTGAGCTGAGGTCATGTGACTGTAATGATGTTGTTCAGCTGCGCCGTTAAACTCTTTGTGACCCAGGTCTCTGTGTTGTCTCGTCCATTTTGCTCCTCAAACGTTTAAATCACTTGACCATCTGGTGGAGACAATGACCATAAAACAGTCATGTGGCCTCTAAGAAGGACGGCCCACAGACCAACGCCGAGCCTCTGCATCGTCAGACAACTGCTCCTTCTATTATGGGGTGCCGAATGTAAAAACTTGGCCTGTGGAAGACATCGAACGGGCGGTGTTGGCGGGTGTGCGGGCTGCACCTCAAGGGGTGGTTCAGCCGGTACCGTCCCCATCATTAACGTTCAATGTCTTCCACAGGCAAGGAGGCGGCCATGTCTGAGTCCCGACTCTCCCTCAAGCCCTCTTCCCATTGGTCCTGATCAGTGGTGTGGGCGTGGTTGTGCCGCTGTGAGACTTTACGGGGCATGGGACATTTGCAAATTCTCTAAATATTTAGCTTTACACTCTGCAACACATTTAGATTTAGATTTAAAATTTAGATTTAGATTTAATATTTCGATTTAACATTTAGATTTAGATTTAACAATTAGATTTAGATTTAAAATTTAGATTTAACATTTAACATTTAGATATAGATTTAACATTTAGATTTAGCATTTAAATTTAGATTTAACATTTAGATTTAGCATTTAGATTTAACATTTAGATTTAGATTTAATATTTAGATTTAACATTTAGATTTAGATTTAAAATTTAGATTTAACATTTAACATTTAGATATAGATTTAACATTTAGATTTAGCATTTAAATTTAGATTTAACATTTAGATTTAGCATTTAGATTTAACATTTAGATTTAGATTTAATATTTAGATTTAACATTTAGATTTAGATTTAATATTTAGATTTAGATTTAACATTTAGATTTAGATTTAATATTTAGATTTAGATTTAACATTTAGATTTAACATTTGACATTTTGATTTAGATTTAACATTTCGATTTAGATTTAATATTTAGATTTAACATTTGACATTTGCATTTAGATTTAACATTTAGATTTAGATTTAACATTTAGATTTAGATTTAACATTTAGATTTAGCATTTAAATTTAGATTTAACATTTAGATTTAGCATTTAGATTTAGATTTAACATTTAGATTTAGATTTAACATTTAACATTTAACATTTAACATTTAGATTTAGATTTAATATTTAGATTTAACATTTCATTTTCGTTCACATATAGCCAAATTTTTTAATAATTTATGTCACAAATGTGTGTAAAATGAGCTAAATGTGAAGAAAATGAGCTAAATATTGAAAATATATCAGTTGGAAAACTGTAATCAAGTTTTTACATTCGGCACCCCATATTCTATTTTATAATCTGAATTGCTCCTGAGTTTTTGTTAATTTTCCTGGCAGTGATTGATAAAACTGGCCCAAATACCTTTTACAGGCTCTGAAAATTATGTAGACCAGTGATTCCCAAACTTCAGAATACCAGGGCCCACCGAAACCTTTAATCACAACTGTGGTCAACATCCAGGACTAGAAGCAGCGTTGCCAGGTGGGAAACGTAGGATTATCGTACCAGAGACTCAAAATTATCGTATTTTGAGGGAAATTATCGTACATCTGTCATAACCAAAATAACAAGCCCAATGATGTGCTCTAGTCAAATTAAATCACTCTAGTGTTAAACCATTCAGCCCATCATGCTCGTTGTTCTGAGACAAACATTCGTAGCTAACGCTCAGCAAAGCACGATTGGCTAAAAACATGTCACATGTAAACAGATGCCTTCAGGGTTCACAAAAAAAAAAAAAAAAAAAAAAAAAAAAAACTCCAGCAGACAATAATGTGAAATAGTCAAATTATTGTACATTTGGCCTTTTTTTTTTTTGATTATTGATCGTACAGAGGGCCAAATTATCGTACAAATACAATAATTATCGTACACCTGGCAACGCTGACTAGAAGCGATGTTTTGATATTAATGAAAGGGGTCAATAACTAAGGTGACACTTGTCATATTGAATTAAGATGACAGTAGAATAACACTTAACTGGTTTGTTTTATTACTTCTTAATGTTTTTTTTTAATCATTTCATGAATATTTTCCAGTAATTAAAAACATTTAAAAAAGATAGAGGATTTAAACCCCTGCTGGGTTGAGATCCATCAGTCCGAAGCGCCAAAACACGACACATAAGAGAATCGAATCGTTTAACAGTATCGATAATGGAATCGGAATCGGTAAAATCTTATCAATTCCCATCCCTAAAGAGGAGATGAAGTTAGTTGTTGGGAGAGGATGGTGGAAGATGATTCGCTGTGAGCCTTGAAGGGAACTGTCGAAAAGAAGAAGAAGGTCAAGCTTTACCTTAAAACTGTATACTTTCTTTGTTTTGTGAGGTCCAAATGTGGTGCTTAGATGCTTAGTGGCCCAATCAGCTGCTCAGCTGTCTTTGGGTTTTCACAGTTTATTACGACGCTGCTGCGTTTCGAACTGTTGCACTCATCAGTAGGGGTGTGAAAAAAAAAACAGATTCGGCAACATATCGCGATTTTTGGCCGCCCAATATAATATATATAATATTTTTCAGCTCCTGATATCGATTTTTTTTTTTACAATGCTGTCAGTATGTTGTAATGGATACTTAAATGTGCAAAAACACTAATAATAAACAATAAATAGTGTTGGAGCTATACTATTTTTCTTTGAGTAATGATAAATTTAATGGTTAATTTGTTTATTATTTTCATCATTATATTGCTAATATTAAGTGCTAATATTTTGGTAATATTTTCTCGACTTTTGTTTACAGGATTAGTCTTTTTTCTTTAATTTATTTACTAATATATGATTTGGACATTTGGGGGCGGTAGTTGGCACAGGTATGCTATTTAAGGAGGAAGCCAGGTGATGATTAGTTTGGCACCTGGGTGATGGGCATATGGTTTTTTACCAGTGCGAGAGAGAAAAGGTCATTTTTTGCTCTGCTGAAAAATAAACCAGCCTCAACTCAAGGATTCTGTTTGGAAATTCCATTTGTCTTTTGCCTGCGTACACTACCTGCCCAAGGTGCCTGAAGTGTTCGTTTGATTTGTTTTGATTCTAATTTGTTTGGTTTGACAAACGGCCACTACATCAAGTAAAAAACCTGGCTCAAGGAGGAACCTTTCTTAAGAAAATCTGCGCTCATGGACTAAAGACAACGCTTTCCTTGGATGTGGATCTTTTGGATACTATTGGAATATCCGATGAAAAGACTGGAAGGATTGGCTCAGTCGTCATTCATGGATTGTTTGTTGGCGTGAAGGAGGAAGGACCTGCCCAGAATAAAGAATTTGTGGTATGTGCACTGCTGAACAGTTCAAGGCCGTATAGGAAAACGGTTTCATTGAAAAGTTGTTTGGACTTTAAAAACGAAAAGCTGATTGCTTTGATTGCTGCGTGCCTTTGTGGATTAGTGCGCCAGGCGATCTTCATTCATGAAAACAGTTTGATAAAAACGGGCGCATGGACAATGTATGCGGATGAAGAGGATTTGATCGGTTTGAAAGCGCATTGTTTAAGATAATACTCACCTTTTGCTTGTTCTCATAGCCGCATTCTGAACTTGATTTGCAAGCTTAAGTTTGTAACAAAATGACTGAGAGGGAAGCAAAATCCGAAGTGGAAAGACCTCCATCAAAACGATCTATTAAATTAACACCCAAAGGAATGTGCTATTACATAAAGACTTGTCAGGAAAACCGCTCTGCAAAAATGAAACAAGCTAAAAAGTTTATGGATAAAATCCGCGGCTTAATGGAATCAGGTGGAAGTTCTGGCGCAGTGAACGCGCAGTTTGCCTTGTTTGTCCAGTGCTATGAGGAGGCACTTAACATACATGAGACATTTGTGGAATTGCCTCTTCCAGAAGATGACCAAAAACTTATTACTGACACTCAAAAGTTTGAGGGGAAAATTACATCATGTCGGGAATTTACTGAAGTGGTAAAGGAGTGGCTGTCTCAAAACGTTGAACTATACTCGCACCCAAAAGAGCCTGATGATGATGATAATGATGTCAAACCCGAAGATAGCATTTCTAATGTTTTGAGTGTAGAATCAAGTTCTGTAAAATCATGCGCAACTGGCGTATCAAGGACTAATTCATTTAATGCGCGCGTAAAGGCAGAAGCCGAGAGAGCAGCCCTTTTGAAACGTTCTGAAGCGCTGAAAAAGAAACATGAAATTGAAGCAAAAGAGGAACAATTACGGAGAGAAAGGGAACAATTGGTGCTGGACGCAGAATTGGCAGCAATGACAGCAAAGCTTCAGATCTTGGAAAGTAACGCATCTCGGTGTGGTTCAAAACGATCGGATGGAATGAACTCTTATTTGGAAAAGAGCAAAGCCCAGAGATCCACCGAGCTAAATTCCCAAGCCAACGCTTTTGTCCCTCATGAAAATGTTCTTGCCGTCCCTGATCCTGCACCAGTAGTAAGACCAAAACAAAGACCTGCTGCGCAAATGGATGCAATAATGCTGCCACATGGAACAAATACTGCTCGCCTCCGATATCAAAAGGGAAACAATTTAAACTTACAAATTCAAACTGGAAGTGACAAAATTGATATGTTGGACATTATGCAAAAACAAAATGAGATCACTGCATTGTTAATTCAGCAAAATGTTTCATCAGCTTTACCTGCAAGAAATCTCCCTGTCTTTGATGGAGAACCTCTCCACTATAAGTCATTTATTAGGGCCTTTGAAAATGGAGTGGAGATGAAAACCAATAATGCTAGTGATTGTTTGCACTTCCTTGAACAGTATACCAGGGGGCATCCAAGGGATCTTGTGCACAGTTGCCAACATCTTCCCCCAGATCAAGGTTACCTGAGAGCCAAGAGTCTTCTTGCACAGCATTTTGGAGATGAACATAAAATTGCATCTGCTTACATGGAAAAATTAATGAACTGGACACCAGTAAAGAGTGAGGATGTAAAAGGATTGCAATCGCTCTCTTTATTTCTCAGAGGATGTTCAAACTTGATGGAGCAAGTGATGTACATGAGTGAACTGGACATACCTTTAACATGCGAAGCATAATCATGAAACTTCCTTACAAATTAAGAGAGAAATGGAGGAATGTTGCATGTGATCTGCTGGAAAAAAGAGGACATAGAGCCATGTTCATTGATCTTGTGAATTTTATCGAGAAGCAAGTGAAAATAGCTTTAGATCCAGTTTTTGGAAATATTCAAGATCATCAGCCCTCTTGTATCAAAGCATCCAGTAGCAGACAGTTTAGTCAAAGAAAGAAGGGAAGTAGTTATGCCACAAATGTCACTCCTGTGAGTAAAGACAGTATGGTGCAGCCTACAGGCCACCTAAGGCCAAGGAATGACACCAACTCCTCTCGTAGTTGTCTGTTTTGCCTCCAGAGTAATCATACGCTGAATCAGTGCTCACAGTTTAAAGCCAAAGTACACCGAGATAAAATCAATTTCATTAAAGACAAGGGCATTTGTTTTGGTTGCCTCAAAATAGGCCATACAAGCAAAGACTGTAGAAATCGTTTGGATTGCCATGTATGTCACCAGAAACATCCCGGGGTCCTTCATATAGAAAAACAGGATACAGATACATCCCTTAAAATAAGTCAAACCATCTGTCGACCCTTCAAGTGATTTAACTGTGCGCTCTCCGACATGTGGCCATATTGGGGCCGGGGTAGAAGAACACTCCACGTTTTCAATAGTTGCTGTGAAAGTTAGAAGTAAACTGACTAACCAGACTATAGAGACCTATGCATTCCTTGATCCTGGCAGTTCTGGAATGTTCTGCACGGAAAATATGGCAAAAAGGCTGAAACTGCGAGGTAAGAAAACTAGCATTCTATTAAGAACTATGGGCCAGCAAAGAGTTGTCGATTCTCATCTACTGTCTGGACTTGAGGTGTCTGGCATGGATGTTGAGGATTTTATTGAGCTTCCTAATGTTTTAACCCAAAGGAGCATGCCTGTGTCTACGCTTAATATTCCACGACAAGCTGACATTGATTCATGGCCTTATTTGAAAGATGTAAAACTTCATGACATTCATGCAAATGTTGAGCTGCTGATCGGAACTGATGCGTCCAAGGTCTTGGAGCCGTGGCAGGTGATAAACAGCCAGAATGATGGGCCATACGCCGTCAGAACCCGAGTTGGCTGGGTAATCAATGGCCCTCTTCATGGTGGCAGTTGCAGAGGTAAGAGTGGCTATCTTTCTGTAGCAGCAAACTGCATCACTGTTGAACACCTGCAAGAAATGCTTATAAAACAATATCAGTGTGACTTCAATGAAAGAGCATCAGAGGAGCAGATTGAAATGTCAAGAGAAGACATCAAATTCATGGACATTGTGAGTAGCACCGCAAAATTAGTTGGAGGTCACTACTGTATTGATCTGCCATTCAGAAATGAAAAGGTAACACTGCCCAATAATCGCCATGTTGCAGAACAGCGCTTATATAGCCTGAAAAGAAAGTTTATCAGAAATGCCACGTTTAAGACAGAATACACCACATTCATGAATGAAATGGTAACTCAACAGTATGCTGAACTAGTGCCCACTGAGCAGCTCACATTGAATGATGGCAAAATTTGGTTTATCCCCCACCATGGGGTCTATCATCCTCAGAAGCGCAAGCTCAGAGTTGTTTTTGACTGTGCAGCCACATATAAAGGAACATCCCTTAACGATCAGCTTTTGCAAGGCCCTGATCTGACGAACACCCTCATTGGAGTTCTTATGCGATTTAGGAAGGAACCTATTGCAATAATGGCTGACATCCAATCTATGTTTTACCAGGTCCAGGTCTCAGATAAGCACACAAACTTTCTCCGCTTCCTTTGGTGGTCAAATGGTGATACTGCACAGGCTCCCCAGGAATATCGCATGAAAGTACATCTATTCGGAGCTGCATCATCGCCAAGCTGTGCCAATTATGCCCTGAGGAGAACTGCAGATGACAACGCAGATTACTTCCCTCCAGAGGTCGTGAGTACAGTAAAGAACAGCTTTTATGTTGATGATTACCTACATTCTATGGCCACGGAAGACGAAGCTAGACAAATGATCCAGCATGTAACTGCACTCTGTCAGAAGGGAGGATTTACACTATCAAAGTGGGTCAGTAACAGTCGTGTAGTGCTGCGCTCTGTCAGCAAAGGCCGCAGAGCAAAGGGCATGATAGAACTGGACTTAGATACAGACCAACTTCCTGTTGGTTTGTTAGGTTTACAGTGGAATGTTGAAATTGACCAGTTTGGATTTAAAGCTTCAGCCCAAGACCGACCTCAGACAAGAAGAGGAATTCTTTCAGTGGTCAGTTCCCTCTATGACCCACTGGGCTTCCTTGCTCCATTCAGCATGGTGGCAAAGCTGCTGCTACAAGAACTTTGCAAAAAACATCTTGGGTGGGATGAGGTAATTCCCCCTATTCTCTCCAAGCAATGGATTGGCTGGTTAGATATCTCCACAAGGTGGCAGAGTTTAAGATTGATCGCTGCATTAAGCCCAGTGATTTTGGCAACCCTGTCACTGCCCAGTTTCACCACTTTTCTGATGCCAGTGAGGTTGGGTATGGTACCGTATCTTACCTGAGGCTTGAAAATGACCACAAAGTGCATGTAGCTTTTATTATGGGGAAGGCCAGAGTCTCTCCACTGAAGCAGATAACTATTCCACGCTTGGAGTTAACAGCTGCAGTCCTTGCTGTCAGAGTCGATCGCATGCTGCAGAAAGAGCTGCAACTCACATTGAAAAAATCAGTCTTTTGGACAGACAGTACTACTGTTCTTAAATACATACGTAATGAAAGCAGAAGATTCCATACCTTTGTAGCCAATAGAATTACAGTCATCAGGGAGGCAACTGATGTTGATCAGTGGAGATATGTGGGGACAAGGGAAAACCCTGCAGATGAAGCGTCAAGAGGAATGAAAGCAGAAGATCTCCTGAATGGAGGGAGATGGATAAAGGGGCCAGATTTCCTCTACAAGTCCAAGGAGGAGTGGCCTGACTTGGATGATGACCTTCAGTTGATTCCTGTCACTGACCCTGAGCTCAAGAGAGATCTGACTGTAAGTCCAATTGTTAAAGACACAAACAATGCTATGGTTCACCTGATGCATTACTTTTCATGTTGGAAGAGAATGAGAATAGCTGTGGCTTGGCTACTGAAAGTCAAAGAGACGCTTATGTTATTGCGGCAGAAGAGAAAACAGCTGCATGCTTCATTTGAAAATGTGTATGTTCCAGATAGTCAACAACAGCTGGAAAGTGAAATGCAATGCTTCAAGACAACGCTCAAAGGACAGAGTCTGACACCTCAAGACGTGACCAGAGCAGAGCTGTCAATCATTCGGTATGTACAACATCAAAGGTTTAAGGATGAAATCACCTTGCTGCAGAGTGGTGTGAAAGCCTTATCCAAGGACAGCCCCCTATACAGATTGGACCCAGTCATGGATGGTGAGATCCTTCGAGTAGGAGGGCGGCTAAGCAGGACCTCATTACCCATGGAATCCAAGTGTCCTGCTATTCTGTCCAAAGACCTGCATGTGACAACATTGATTCTGTACCACGTTCACCAGAGACTAGGTCATGCTGGAAGAAATCACATGATGTCGAGTGTAATGCAAAGGTACTGGATTATAAATGCAAATTCTGCTGCCAGAAAGGTCATATCTGATTGTGTCATTTGTAGACGTAACAGAGGAAGACTCCTTGAACAAAAGATGGCAGACTTACCAGTTGAAAGAGTATTGCCAGTTGAAGCTCCATTCACGCATACGGGCATTGATTATTTTGGGCCCATTGAGGTTCGGAGAGGCAGATGCATGCTTAAAAGATATGGTGTACTTTTCACCTGTATGACAAGCCGTGCTGTGCACCTGGAGGTGGCATACACGTTAGACACAGACTCCTGTATCAATTCACTGAGAAGGTTCATCTGTAGACGAGGTCCAGTCTCTACTCTCAGGTCTGACAATGGAACCAACTTTGTTGGAGCCAGTCGTGAGCTCAAGGACAGTCTGAGTGCACTAAATCACACCAAAATTCAAAGAGATCTTCTGCAAGATGGCATTGAATGGCATTTCAACACCCCGTCAGCTTCCCATCAAGGTGGCATTTGGGAGCGTCTCATTCGTTCAGTAAAGAGTATTCTTAACTTAGTCTTACATCAGCAGACCCTGGACGATGAAGGACTTCAAACAATATTTTGTGAAGTTGAGGCAATATTGAATAGTAGGCCAATTACAAAAACCTCAGATGATCCGAATGATCTGGAAGCCCTGACACCAAATCACATTTTGTCATTGAATGGTAAACCAGTCTTACCACCAGGACTCTTTGACAAGGATGACTTGTATGTCCGGAAGAGATGGAAGCAAATACAATACATGGCGGACCTTTTCTGGAAGAGATGGATTTCTGAGTACCTTCTATTGATGCAACAGAGGCAGAAATGGGCAGCAATAAGAAGAAACCTTGTACCTGGAGATGTTGTTCTTGTGGCAGATGCTACAGCACCAAGAGGAACTTGGATGATGGGGAGAGTTCTGGAAGTGAGAGCAGATGTGAAGGGTCATGTGCGCTCCGTGCGCCTCCAAACGAAAACCAGTGTCCTGGAGAGGCCTGTAACGAAGCTGTGCCTGCTGGTGGAAGCAGGAGTGGACTGACATTGCCTCTCTTTATCTCTCTATCTACATCCATATTTACATCTCTCTATCTATTTTGCAGGTGCAGCAAGAAGACATCTGTTCCTGATGTAGTTAGTGGATTTAGTGAAGTGTATAGCTCCTCTTTGTAGAGTTCAGTAATTGTGATACACAATTAGGGGCCGGAGTGTTGGAGCTATACTATTTTTCTTTGAGTAATGATAAATTTAATGGTTAATTTGTTTATTATTTTCATCATTATATTGCTAATATTAAGTGCTAATATTTTGGTAATATTTTTTCGACTTTTGTTTACAGGATTAGTCTTTTTTCTTTAATTTATTTACTAATATATGATTTGGACATTTGGGGGCGGTAGTTGGCACAGGTATGCTATTTAAGGAGGAAGCCAGGTGATGATTAGTTTGGCACCTGGGTGATGGGCATATGGTTTTTTACCAGTGCGAGAGAGAAAAGGTCATTTTTTGCTCTGCTGAAAAATAAACCAGCCTCAACTCAAGGATTCTGTTTGGAAATTCCATTTGTCTTTTGCCTGCGTACACTACCTGCCCAAGGTGCCTGAAGTGTTCGTTTGATTTGTTTTGATTCTAATTTGTTTGGTTTGACAAACGGCCACTACAAATAGGTTGTTTTGAAGCAAATAGTTTTGACTCAATTTGTCCTCTGAATGATCAATATCATCTGATGAACATATACAGCAACTTGATTTTTCATCTCTACTTTTAATTTTGATATTAACTGGGTAGAATATATATTGTGATATCGCGATAATATTGTAGTGTGACCCAAGTATCATGATATATCGTGATATCACAATAATATTGTAGTGTGACCCAAGGACCATGATATGTCGTGATATATTGTGATATCACAATAATATTGTCATGTGACCCGCAATAATATTGTAGTGTGACCAAAGTATCATGACATATCGTGATATCACGATAATATTGTAGTGTGACCCAAGTATCATGATACATATCGTATTGCAAGGTCCTTGTAAAGCGGCAAAGGCTTTGGAGACATTCGCTGAAAAGACGCGCGAAAGCAGAGCTGATTCTTCCTGATTCACGACGGGCTGAGTGGCATTAGATCATAGATGCACCGGCAGCAGAGCGGCTGCCCGTCGTTATCCGGCGCGGGGGGAAGTGACACGGTCCCCGACGCCGACGTCCATTACAGCAGCTAGCTGCGGCACGCGGGCGCCGTTCATGTCAGGAACCTGGAGGTATCCTAGATCCCCACACCTTTCCAAGGACGGCAAATGAAAGATAAACAGTAGGACAGAATTAAATAGAGCGTAAACTTAATCTCATGTTGCCACAACTCTGCGGATTCACGCGGGCTTGATGGTTTTGTTCCTGTTCCCGCATATTTAGGAGTGAAGTGTTCACACCTGGTTGTGTCTGGGGGCATTAAGTCTGCCTAATGAAATGACTCTATCCTCCGCGGTGTTTCAATCTATTCACTGGGAAAGTAATTGACAAGCCGGCTGGTTTGTGCGCGAGGATGGCAACGGCGCCAGAGGACGGCCGTCACTAAAGCAATTAAAATGACAAAGGTTAATTAATTCTCTCCAGTTTTTACCTGATATGAAGCATTCACAATGAGTGAGTTTTCATTTTCAGAGGAATAATAGTGTTTTGAGGAGAGTAATTTATTTGTAATTTAAAAAAAAGAAAAAAAGGCAGCAGCTATTGTCTGATAGAGCTTTTTAATATGTCGATACGTGGCGGCGGACCGTGGCCCCGGGACAACTTCAGCCTCACGGTGGGAACGAATTCTGCAGCAGGACATGATCGGAAATGACAATTTGTTGCTACTCATTATTTTCTTCTCTGGCTGCAAAAAAAAAAACAACAAAAAAACCAAAAACAGAACGTGATTTTTTTTATAAATGAGCTGCAGGAGGATTTTTCACATTTAAACATTTCATCCGAGCAAACGTCCGTAAATTGGGGAAAATTAAGCTCAACATTTTTCTACAGGTCAAGTAGAAGCAAAGAAAGGCGCGAATAATTACAGCACCAACCACCTCTGACACCACCGGAGCAGAACCAAATAACTTTCTAATCCACCCAAATGTCAAAGCAACGACCCCCCCCTCCCCTCCCCCCACCTTTATGTGAATCTCTGCAGACCGCCAAAAGGCCAGCGGTTAGTCATGTGTTTACTCCGGCAGCTGCTGGGTGTCACTGGGACTCTGAGGGAGGAATCCCATGATTCTCTCTGCCATTTCTGACAGCTCCCGCCCAGACAACATTAATCAGGGGTTGCCGGGGCCGAGCCGCCGGGTAAGGCGACGGGCGTGGACGGCTCCGGCCCGGGACGACTGAACCGGAGGAGAGGATCTGGGCCGAGGGATGAACCCGAGACGCACCGTCACGGCTGCAATGCTAAAAAAAAAAAAGGCTTAAAAGATTAGATAAATTAACCCAACTTCTCCAAGTTGTGCAAAATGCTTTCCAAGGAAGACGCTAGATTGGTCAGAAAAGGCTCCGCCCTCTTCGTTTTAATTATATAAGTCTGTAGAATTATGCAACTTAAAAAACAGATTGATTTGTGTATTAATACTGGAGATAAAACCAGACGGAACGACAGACGTCACGATAGACTTTATTTGTTTTAAAGGTTAATTAGTGAAATATTAGCTTGGATCTCGGAGCTGGTACCACCTCCCGATGGGAAAACCGACATTAGCACCTTTCTGGATTCAGGCGACCTGTTGGGAGATGGTCCGACCCATCTGCATGGCTCATCCCAGTGACTCCATGTTGTTCAGTTTAAGGACCAAAAGGTGCTCGTCACATCCTTCCTGATGTTCGTCGCCCCCAAGTTTGTGAGGATTGATTAGATTGGAGCGTAGACGCCAAAATTCCAAAATAATTTATCATTAGCATTAGCATTTGAAGCTTTCACTGTGAGAGCTGGCTGTTTTTGTCCCTCCAGCTGAAATGTTGAAATGTAAAACTATATCCAGCTCCTTCAAAGTTCATGCTTTTCCTCCTCCTTTGCCGTTCTCTTCTTCTTTCATTTATTGGCGCCGCCCTGCATTTGAAGGTGAATCACATTGTTGCATTCGGTCAATTTAAACATGAATTTCTGTTGACTTTAGCTCCGACTTCGTATTATGTTATTAATAACATCAATTATTTTTCAGAGACATTTCTAGAGAACATAACAATATCAGATCTGGAAATAAGCATAATATATTGAAGCTTATTAACTTTTCACCTTATTAATTATGAGGGAAGACTCTCCCGTAATTGATTTTTCAACCTGCGGCAGCGCTGCGCTCGAACACGGGAGCAGATAAGCACAAAAACATATATATATATATATATATATATATATATATATATATATATAAAGTGTGTGTGTATGCTCCGTAGCAACTATAAAGTATATAACAGCATTTGTTGCGGTAGACGAGACGACAGATGTCAGTAACTGATGTTTTTAAAATACTGCAGAACGAATCATTGGATGAGCAGTTCTGCCTGTCAGGGGTGTAAGTTTTTTTTGACACTATTGCGCTCGGAGCACCTGAGATTGCGCATCTCAGCGCACGGAGGGATACAAGCATAGTTCAAGAAACTCCACAACAGTGTTCTGGAAAACCTGATCTGCCAGATAAGGAACCAATTTATAGATCAGGAACAATTAATGTTCCTGTCTCTCCTCGACCTCCAGCAGTTTCAGACATATCAGAAATAAATTCCTCCATCCAACCCTGGACGTGACTGTTCCCACATCCACCACAACTGACCAGACATCCTCTGACCTCAACAGAATAAAAACGTATGAAAGTAATACAGTGATGGTTAATCTCTAAATTAGGCAGCGCCCTCTTCTTGTTATATTGTGTTTTTATTGGTGGCTTGTATGATTATAACGTCATGGTGGATTAAATAGTTAAACCCACACTGGCCCAGGTACCAAATACACGACCCGCCCCTGAATAATACTGTAAGAAACATTAAACCAGACCACTAGAATTTAGAGTAAATTTTTAACATTTTATGTTTTTCCTACCACATTTTTTCTCCCTTATTTTCAATGCTTTTTTTTTTTTAAATATATTTTTGAGGTGCTGCAGCCCCCCCAGCACCCCTACTTCCCGCGGTACTGCGCGCAGGTAAAATCTGCAGCGTAATGATTGTCTGGAGCGAGCTGACTCCCAGCAAACCAGTCAGAGATGTAGTCTGGATCAGAACCTGGTTTTAGCTCAGGTTAAACATGCAGCAGGGATCTGGCCGACACCGTTTTACATCCGTACGGTTACGTGCATAATGAGGCCGCATTGGCCACGATTACATGATGTTTTTAATTCGGAATTAATAATTCTGAATTAAATAATTCCGAATTAAACTATTTTCCTTCGAGTTTACATGGAAATAGTAATTCCGAATTGAGGTTTACATGGAAAACACGTTTGATCGGCTTTATCCAATTCCACTTAAGGTCTGGGGGTTGGGAAGGGTTCTGATTGGATGGGGGGGGGGGGGGGGGGGGGGGGGGGGGGGGGGGGGGGGGGCGGACATATTTACGTCTACCGTAAGAAAACAAATTTACTAGATTAGTAACAACATGGAGGACTACATCCTTTTTGGATTTGTTTTGATTTTATTTTTGAAGCAGCAGCACGACAACATCATGTCAATGATTTTCTTTCGTGTGCTGAGCCTCGGCCCACCGCTGCATCCAGCTCGCAATGCCAGACAGCAGTGGATGAAAGTGCGAAGCAAGGACTGGTGGAACTGAATCGTTCTGACCGAATTCACGAATGTTGAGTGGAATGTTAAGCTATTTATTAAATAAATCGTCTCTGCTTTTGACCACCGTTTACTGCGTGCTGCCATCTTGAAACTTTGTTTCGAAAACAAGCCCAGTGTCATCGGGACAGACGGGCAAGAGAACTAGCATGCGCAGAAAGACCAGAATTACCGTATTTTCCGGACTATAAGCCGCTACTTTTGTCCTACGTTTTAAACCATGAGGCTTATGCAGATAATGAGGCTTTTCTATGAATTTTTCTTCAGCCCTCAGGGGGCGCTCTAGCAGGAAGTGCAAAAACCAAAAAACAAACCAAGTAGTTAAAAGCTATTCTGTTTTTGTTCAGTAGCCTATGTTGGCTATGCTACTATACATTCATTTTGTGAGCATCAATACCTGTTATTATTGGACAAACTGATTAATCCAGGTGTGTCTGACCATTGTAGCTACTCAGACACACCTGGATTTATCAGTTTGTCCTGTCAGTTTGTTGGTTCCCCAGCGGATTTCAGGGTTCTGAACGGACCCGCCGCAGAGGTAAGGTTTTAATCCCAGATGAGGACGGGACACAGCGTGGAGCCAGCAGGTCCGCGATCCGGCTCCAAAGCGGATCCGGCACTGAGTGCAAGTGGACCCCGATACGACCCTGATACGGGTCCGTTTCGTGGGTCTGTTCCGGATGTCTTTGCTGTGTGGGGGGGTTTCAGTACACAGGAGGAGGGAAAATAAAGCAACTTGGTTTTAGTGTACAGGAGGAAAATGGATAAAACCATCAATGACTTCTGTTTGTTTGATCAGCACTTTTACTGCCGTGTTACAGGTTCTGTTCAGAAACAATCAGTTCAGGTATGTGAATAAACACTTATGGTACAAAATCTTTCTTATTTCTCAGCCTGGATACCGGCGGCTTATAGTCCGGTGCGGCTTATATGTGACAAAATATATATTTCATTTATATTTTAATGGGTGCGGCTTATATTCAGGTGCACTTTATAGTCCAGAAAATACGATAATTTAAAGCGGAATGAGTGTTTACATGACCGCAGAATTATTTTATTCAGATTTAAAATCAGAATAAACCAGCCACTTACTTCAGAATTAAGTTTTGTTCGGAATGGACATTTTCATTCAGAATTAGGTGTTTACATGGTAATTATTAATCATTTTAAATTGGATTTAATTTTAATTCTGAATTAAAGAGGAATTAAACTTCCCATGTAAACGCACTGATTGTTTCAGCGAAGTGCCGCTTTAATTTCCCGAGTCTTAAACTGTCCCCGGCAGATTTGAGGTGGGGGGGGCAGCGAGATATCAAAGCGACTTCATTGAGATGAAAGGGCCCGGGCCGAGCGGCGGTCTGAAGCATTCGTCATTCCTTCTTCCCGCTGACAGGAACATGCGCTCGAATTTACGAGTCAGGTGCTTCCAGTGGTCTCCGCCGCCCTCACGCCCCCACATCATAAATTCCTCTTTATGCTCGCTCATCTCGCGGGCGCGTGGCTGGACGCCGTCCAGGCTGCCGCTAACGGCGTCGCCTCTCTCCGAAAGACCACAGAATTTAAACAGACAGCAGTGATCGAGCCCCCAGGTGCACATTTGGACTTTTTTTCTCTTCTTTTGAAGCCAGTTTTCTATCGCCGTTTTAATTCATTTTCTCCTCGGCGGTGTCGACTCTGCAGAGCTCCCACGTTCATTTTCTCCGGATGCTTCACGCGGAGCCGCCGGTTCCCAATCTGGGTAATGAAGGTCTAATGGCCGATTGGAGCGCCGCGTGTCGTTAGCAGCCGGCGTGAGCCTCATGCAACATCGGCCCTTTTTTTGATAACCAGCATTGCAAATGTTTGATAGGTGCTACGTGTGATTAGCGCCTGCTGTTTGATGCGTGTTTCTGCCTCCGGAGGAGGATTTTTATTTGATTTTTTTTTTACCATCTCTTCCTCTTTAATTCGTTCAACAGCCCTCATTAGAAGAACCTCTGGATATCATCCTCTGTAACTTCCACGCTTTCCTCTCTTCACGAGTTCTTATATCTATATTTGGACACTCTTGACCCTTTTGTGTTTTTTTTTCCTGTTATTATCTCGCACTAAACCATCATCCCGCTGTGCACAAACGGTTATTTTTGGTTTCGCGGGACCACTCTGACACCTCTCACTTCTGGCTGCCTGTCATGTTGGAGGAGCGGAAATGTTTTACACCCAGCTCCTTGTAAGTCACAGAAATAAAAGCAACATTTAAACGTCTGAAATGGAAATGCAGCAAAGAGAGAAAAAAAGATCTGATTTAGAGCATGGTTATATTTGATTGTTGTTTTTTTAAAGCACACCACAGAAAATGACCTTCTGTAACTCTTATCATCTTGCATGTTTTTGGCAACTTTTATTTGTCTTTTGTGACATTTACTTCCTTGTGTTTGTTCTCCGCCAACCATCCGTGACCGCCAGCGGAGGATCCAAACAGGCCGTCTCCTTTGTTTTCTGCAGTCGTGGACTTGATGAAGATCTCTTTTGACAGCTGCAATAACATGAAACTATAACTGGACGTCACTTCGTTGTTTACCACATTCGGTTCATGCACGAACATGGACGAGGTTCCCACGACGACATCACTCACGCTCACAGTCACACCGCTGAAAACAACACCGCTCAAAGTACGTTTTTTTTTGCTTTTCCCGCGACGCCCTCTAATGCACACTGACAGGCTCGTCTTGTTTGCGTTGACATTTACGCGTTTGCAGAGATTAGCGGAGATTGATTGAAGAAGACAGGAAGCCATGATTGAGATGGAAACACACCGTCAACAAAAACAAGTCAATTAGCCGCGGGAAGAAGTTAATAAAATCGTTTTCTGGTCCTCGTGTGGGATTCATGATATTTACATAAATACAGTCGGGATGTTTTTCACAATCGGGTTGGGGGTTTCCGTTGGATGTAAGCAGCTAGCGCGCGGGAATGTTGCAAGCCTAGATGCTCCGCGCGGGTTCTGTTTGTTGGAGCAACGACGATCTCGTGACGAGGATGTTTTAGTCGTAAAATGTCTCCACTCTCTGTTGACTCTCAGGGCCCGGAATCCTTTCTCTTTTTTTTGTTTTTGTTGTTTTTTTTGTCTTTTTGTTTGGTCGTCCTTCGTCCGGCCGGGCAATCAGCCGGTGGGGAGGTAGGGGGTGTCGCTGTGGTAGTTGTAGTCCGGACACACCTTCTGCACCAACTTGTAGTCGGTGCTGTAGAAGGTGATGAAGATGCAGATGACCTTGAAGGGCTTGGAGCACAGCCAGGACACGTGGCTCTGGGTCTGCTCCTGTGGGCAGCTCTGCGATGGGTCGTGGGCGCACAGCGAGTTCCTGGTGCCCTTCTCCACCTTCTCGTACTCCACCCTGCAGTTGAACAGCTTGGTGTCCTTGGTCTCCAGGGCCGTCTGCTGCTGCTGCTGGAGCTGCTGGTGCTGCTGGTGGACGTGGAACTCCACGGCCTTCGTCGGCGGGACGAGCCCCACGGAGACGTTGCCCTGGCCGGTCGCGTTGTGCCGGAAGTAGACGCTGAAGGTGCCGTTGCCGTGGTCCACGATCTTGCCGGTGATGAGGAGGTTCAGCTTCACGGTCTTGATGTTGGAGTGGAAGTCGCCCCAACCGAACATCTTCTTGAACTTCCCGGTTTTGACGATGGGCCTCCTTTTCGTCCTGGACCGAGGATCCCTGGAGGCCGACGCGTTGCCGTGAGGCCAGTTCCAGTGCTCCTGCTTGGAGTACAGGTTGGCGCCATCGTAGCTCAGGTCCAGGGAGGTGAAGTTCTCCTTGGCGTAGAGGTTCTGGGACAGCAGGCGGCTGATGGACACGGCTTTGCTGCTCTCAGTCCAGTAGGCCTTCGCTTTGGATTTCGAGTTTTGCCTCAAGTCTGAACTTCCTGGACTCTGTGACTCAGCGCTGGTGACCTGGAGGGAGGAACAGAGCGACAATCAGTTAAAACTAGTTGAAACGTAGGGTCTAGAGGTCTTCACGGGTCCACTTTCACGGACCCGAACCTGAATGGACCCATGAAAATTAAGTTTGGGAGTCCGAACCCGAATGGACCTGCAATATTTGGACCTGGAACCGACCCGACCTGAGTCTTTAGTTTCCGACCACGAACCGAACCGAGTTACCTGAATAGAACCGAGACAATCCAGCCCATAGTTGCTCATGTTAAAGTTGTCTAGCGTTGAATAAAACTTGATTTTCTTACCTAAAGTTGTCTTCTACCGGTTCAGTTGCTACATAGGCTACGTGATGTAAACAACAATAAATCCACGTTGTTATTTTCTTTGTGGATACAGATGCTATTGGTAGCAACTGCTAACGCTAATAGCCTACACCGGTCAGGACGTGTGGTGAATATGTTCTCTCATCCAGCGTTGTCATGTTGGTGATCCGTTGTGCTTTACAGCTGCCGGGCAAACCGCTAATAACACGCTACGGCAACATGATTGTTTCATGACAAACACGCCACGTTAATTAATAATTAATTAAACTGCCCCGAGTCCTGACATTAGCTGCCACCGCCAATATCTTTACCTCTCTGGAGTAAACGTGGACCCAGCCTGTCAGAGAGCACCGACCGGACCAGAGACTAACTGTACCCATTCAGACCCGAACCTGGAGTCACGTCTTTTGAATGGACCCGAGACCCGATTCGGGTCGGGTTGGAACCTCGGGTTGTCGGGTTGTTCCGAAGACCTCTACTCTGGGGAAATAAAATATCGATATATATATATATCGCAGAATCGATAAAATGGTTCAGCTCTAAACAGGACGTTCTCACCTTCGGTTTCACAAGTGACAGATCAGGATCAAAATGAGAGGATGAAGACGGGACTTTTATTTCCGTCCGCTGGAACTGAGCAGTCGGGTCCAAAAGCACCGAGCTGCCCTCCCCTCGACCCTTCAGTGGCCCACAAGGGACAAACCAGGTTCGTGGTTTAGGGGCGAGGCTGTGTTGGAAGCTTCTAGACGCCACGTTGCGCTGCATCTTATCAACTTCAAGAAGAACTCCGTTGGTGTTGTTTGCCTTTAATCTGCCTCTGAGACCCAGAAGCAGGCGGACCAGGAGGTTCGGTGTCACGCCAAAGCCTGGGAACGTACGACCACGCTGCAAGTGCTTTGTTCACGTTGGACTGAAAGCCAGAAGCTGTCGTGTTCCTGCTAAAATTATCTGTGATTTAAACAAACACAAAACCTACCAGGAGGTTTGAAACGGGACGTTTTATTTCCACAAACATAAATCGCCAAAATTGCGCCGCACGTATTCTGATGGTAAGAAAAATAATTAGACTTTTCACTTCCCAACCGTCTAGAAAACGACTCAATTCTGAGTTTAATTTTCGGATGATCTGATTTTATTTACTACGTTCCAAAGTCTTGGTTTAAATAAATAAATAAATGAATAAAAAACGGTGGAAGTAATCAGTTTGCTTGGATGAGATCCTGTTGAGAGGGGAAAAAAAAAGAGGAATCTGCATCTCGGTGGAGCAGAAAAGCTGCAGTTTCTTTAGAGGCGCAGGACATCATAATGCAGTGAGGAAAAGGCCCTACAGTGACTGAAAGTGTAACAGGAGCAAAAAAAAAAAAAAAAAAAGAGGAGAAAAACACCCAGAAACCGCCTGGGGCTCGGAGGGTTAATCCCACTAAAGCAGCACATCAGCCTCCTTACGATTTAAATCCCAAACCCAGCAGTTTGCAGCCGTCGCCGCAGTCAGAACCGTCCTCGCTCTGGAGGACGGAAAATTAACTGCCTGGACCTCAGGTGGAGGAGGAGGTCGACCCGTCGAGCTCAGACGTTCATCTCAGGTGGCGGATGGCGGCTGGGGGGTGGGGGGTTATATTTATATTTTTTAGTGCTGGGCAAGTTAATGCGTTATCGTGTTAACTCATTAATTTATTAACACCAACATTTATTTTATCGCGCGTTAACGCATGTTGCTCACATGCTTTTGTTTTGAAAAGTCTGTTTCTGGCTGCTGCGGAACCGGAAGATAACTGGCAGGTAAACATGCTGAAAAGCTAAATTGGACATGGTGAACGGTAAAAATCAGTGAACTTTACAGTTCAGGTAGCAACTCAGGTAGAAATATTAACAATTATGTCTGAAAAAAAAATTCCACTAAACTTTGTGGTCATTCCTCCATATTCCATCAGATCTGCTCCATGTGTTCACTGTCCTGCTGTTCTCTAGCTGGTTACTGCAGTGCAGCTCCATCTAGTGGCACAGATGTGTAATGACAATAGAAAGTCCAGTCCTCCATTATAAAACAAATTAAAGGTGGAGTAGGTGTTGTTTGAAAAACGGTTCCAGCAATCCAACTCAAGTGAGATTTTGAAAATATACACTCCCTCCCTCCTCCCAAAGGCTCCGCCTCCTCCTCTTCAGCTCACCCCTCGAAACCACGCCTTCACATGATTCACGACTGCATGAACCATAGGGAGAGAGGGAGCGAGGGGTGATATTTGATGGACGTATTAGGCAGCCAATCAAAATAGTGATGATCACTTTTTTGATTGGTCAGAGTTTTTCTCTGATTATACCTTCTAGACTGGACCAAAATGTTTAGTTTTTTTTGCAAACATTTTATTTCAGTGGGTGCAATGGAAATGTGAAAAGGTTTTCAGGCAATATTGTAAAAAGTGTTGCAAAAAAACAACACCCACCCCACCTTTAAGTTCTGTGGCCCGTTTTTTTAATTTCATATTTTTGATCCAAGTCTAAAATTGAAATATTTTTTTTTGTGTTAGATTAAAAAGCAAAAAACGTAATAAAATGTCACTTTTAAATTTTTTTTTTTTAATTTTTGATTGACAATTGAAAAAGGAAAGAATGATTGATACACGGATTGTTAAAGTTACTGAACTTTAACATGGACATTTTCAATTTAAAGTTCTCCCAGACGGAGGATTCAACAGAAACAAGGTTATTTGTAACAACTGACAAGTTTAACTCCCCGTTAAAAGTTTCTGCTGTTACCTCAGAAATTACCTGTTTTAATGTTCTGATTGTGCTGAGACACAATCATTTTGTTGGATTTTGTTTGTAGACTTTTTTTTTTTGTTTTTATAAAAACAGGATGACATTAATGCCCTGGCAGTGGCTTTATTTTATTTGATATTTTTTTAAATAAGATTTACACTAAATATGTGTTACTGACAAGTGCTGATGTTAAAAGTGTTTGAACAACAAATGTTATGACACTTTAGTTCATATGGCAGCAGAGCATTAAAATAAAAATGCATTTTACACAACTTTTGAATTCATTATTTGATTTTGGGTATACAATGCGATTAATCGTGATTAATCAGGGAAATAACGCGATTAAAACGCGATTAAACATTTTAATCGTTGCCCAGCCCTAGTATTTTTAAGAGCCGTCGTTCAGTTTGCTGCATTTTATTTGTGACCCGGCTGTCTGACCTCAGAAGCAACGACGAAGGGCCGAGAAGACGCCCGACAGGTCGGCCCGTCCCGACAGCCGCTGGTTCTTCACGCCGCACTGCGACCAGGTCTAGTGGCGTGCCCGAAACGTCCTAATCAAGATTAAGGGCGTCTCTGCCAGGGATGAATGACGAGCGTCTCGGCTGCAGATGTGATGCAACAGCAGACTATTACCTGCCCTGAATGGATGATTGATGATTCATTCTGTCTCCTCTAACAATCCCACAGATGAGAGAGCGAAGATTTCCCGCGCACCCCACCGAGGCCCGTGACAGTGATGCCCCCGCCGTGACAGCAGATCTATCTGGGCGCCGCGTTTACATTTTGTGCCGCCGCCTCGCGATCGATGCGCGAGAAAATAAGGTCTCCTCTCTCTTTCAGAAAGTTCTCTGGACGACATTGACAGAAGTGAAGGTCGGAGTCTGCGCGGCGCTCTCGCCGTGTGGACACGTCGCAGGAGCCGCCACCGTCAGAGCGGAGAGGTCTGAGGAGATGACCTCCGGGCCTCTGTGACGAGAGGGTGCCGTTTGTGTGGACGTCCTTCGAGTGCAGCACGACGCCCGGGGTCGCGTCCAAACAACTCGGCGCAGGAGAAGACTGGACCCAGCCAGTTTTATCCAGAACAACTGGAAAAGAGCGAAGCATTAGTACTGACGCAGTGCAGAGAAGAATTTCGCCAGTTAAACCGCATTAACAAGCACCTCGGTCAATTGAGTTCAAATTTATTTATATTTCACGTCTGTAACAATGCCTATTGTCTCTAGGCGCTTTACAGAGACCCAGATCATGGAGACAGCTGTGGGTGGATGTGTTCGGGGTTCTGACTGGCGATCTAGTCCTCTGACCACCTCAGTGTTGCTGCCTACATCTGTTTATATAGTCATCTCTGTAGTTCATATACTAACAATGAACCAGTCAGAATATACATGCTAAAGCTAATGGATAATAACTAGGGCTGGGCAACGATTAAAAATTTTAATTGCGATTAATCGCATGATTTCCCTGATTAATCACGATTAATTGCATTGTATACGCGAAATCAAATAATGAATTCAAAAGTAGTGTAAAGGTCACTTTTATTTAAATGTTCTGCTGCCATATGAACTAAAGTGTCATAACATTTGTTGTTCAAACACTTTTAACATCAGCACTTGTCAGTAACACATATTTAGTGTAAATCGCATCTTAAAAAATGTCAAATATAGTAAAGTTTATTGCCACTGCCAGGACATTAATGTCATCCTGATTTTTTTAAAATGAAAAATAGAAATAGTCTATAAACAAAATCCTATCAATCTAGAGGCCACAATCATAACATTAAACAGGTCATTTCTGAGGTAACAGCAGAAACTTTTAACGGGGAGTTCAACTTGTCAGTTGTTACAAATAACCTTGTTTCTGTTGAATCCTCCATCTGGGAGAACTTTAAAATGAAAATGTCCATGTTAAAGTTCAGTAACTTTATCAATCTGTAATTATCTGTGTATCATTTGTTTTTTTCCATTTTCAATTGTCAATCAAAAAGTTAAAAAGTGACTTTTAATTTTTTTTCTGTTTTTTTAATCTAACATAGAAAACAACAAAATTGCCTGTTTTTTTATATTTCAATTTTAGCAAACAGGCCATGGGACTAAATTGTTATTTTATTGTCTGGTTTACGTGACCCAGAAATGGCTTTGTTTTATAATCGAGGAACAGACTTTCTGTTGTCATTACACATCTGTGCCACTAGATGGAGCCGCACTGCAGTAACCAGCTAGAGAACAGCAGGACAGTGAACACATGGAGCAGATCTGATGGAACATGGAGGAATGACCACAAAGTTTGGTTGGAGTCTAGAATTTTTTTCAGACAGAATTGTTAATATTTCTACCTGAGTTGCTACCTGAACTGTAAACTACACTGATTTTTACCGTTCTCCATGTCTGTTTTAGCTTTTCCGCATGTTTACCTGCTAATTCTCTTCCGGTTCTGCAGCAGCCAGTAACAGACTTTTCAGAACAAAAGCACGTGAGCAACATGCGTTAACGCGCGATTAAAAAAAATGTCTGCGTTAATAAATTAATGCGTTAACACAACAATAACGCATTAACTTGCCCAGCCCTAATAATAACTATTGATACACTTTGAATTCCAATTCCTCCCTTAACCCTCAATCTCAAAAATGTGCGCTCCCGCTAAGTGCCAGTGTCGTCCCGATTCTTAGAAAGTCAAGTTGAGGGACAAGTTTGAGGGCTGTATCGGCCTCAATATTGATATTCTCTGGCACCACCCTTGGAATTAAGGGCTACCCAGAAGGCATTGCGCATTTTTGCCGAGACGTCTTCGAAAAGGATGGCGCCAAAAAAAGCTAGCTACAAAGTATTAAGTATTTTCATAGTTTATAAAGATATAAATGTTACAAAACTATCTTACTGTCTTCATTATATATATTTATATTATCTTATTCTTCTACGTCTTCTTCTTTGTTGTCGTCGTTTTCTTGACAGACTGGACGTAGTTTTGGCGTAAGGCCGCCCCCCACAGTCTGAAGATGTGACTGCACTCAAGGGCTGTCCCATTTCTAAGTTATGAGATAGACCTGACACTTACTTTGGAGGGTTAAGAGCGAGTAGGGGTGAGTATTGGCAAGGACCTCGCAATGCGATATGTATGATACTTGGGTCGCGATACTATATTATCACGATATCGCGATATCATGATATATTGCGATATTCTACTCAGTTAATATCAAAATTAAAAGTAGAGATGAAAAATCAAGTTGCTGTATATGTTCATCAGATGATATTGATCATTCAGAGGACAAATTGAGTCCAAACTATTTGCTTCAAAACAACCTATTTATTGTTTATTATTAGTTTTTTTTTTTTTAATCGATATTAGGAGCTGAAAAATCGATATTATACTGGGCGGCCGAAAATCGTGATATATTGCCAAATCAATTTTTTTTCACACCCCTAAGATTGAAGGTTAAGGGAGAAATTGGAATTGGCCCTTTTTCTAGTGTGGTGTTGCCAGGCTGTATGTCCTCCTTTCTCTCTCTGTCCTCCATCCTCTCTCTGTCCTCCATCCTCTCTCTGTCCTCCATCCTCTCTGTCCTCCATCTTCTCGCTGTCCTCCATCCTCTCTCTGTCCTCCATCCTCTCTGTCCTCCATCCTCTCTCTGTCCTTCATCCTCCTCTCTCTGTCTCTGTCCTCCATCCTCTCCTCCATCTCTCTGTCCTCCATCCTCTCTGTCCTCCATCCTCTCTCTGTCCTCCATCTTCTCTCTGTCCTCCATCCTCTCTGTCCTCCATCCTCTCTCTGTCCTCCATCCTCTCTCTCTGTCCTCCATCCTCTCTGACCTCCTCTCTGTCCTCCATCTCTCTCTCTGTCCTCCATCCTCTCTGTCCTCCATCCTCTCTCTGTCCTCCATCCTCTCTGTCCTCCATCCTCTCTCTGTCCTCCATCTCCTCTCGCTGTCCTCCATCCTCTCTCTGTCCTCCATCCTCTCTGTCCTCCATCCTCTCTCTGTCCTTCATCCTCTCTCTGTCCTCTTCATCTCTCTGTCCCCATCCTCTCTCTGTCCTTCATCCTCTCTTTCCCCTCTCTGTCCTCCATCCTCTCTGTCCTCCATCTCTCTCTGTCCTCCATCCCTCTCTGTCCTCCATCTCTCTCTGTCCTCCATCCTCTCTGTCCTCCATCCTCCTCTCTCTGTCCTCCATCCTCTCTGTCCTCCATCCTCCTCTCTGTCTCTGTCCTCCATCCTCTCTGTCCTCCATCCTCTCTGTCCTCCATCCTCTCTCTGTCCTCCATCCTCTCTCTCTCCTGTCCTCCATCCTCTCTCTGTCCTCCATCCTCTCTGTCCTCCATCCTCTCTCTGTCCTCCATCCTCTCTCTCCTCTCTCTGTCCTCCATCCCTCTCTGTCCTCCATCTCCTCTCTGTCCTCCATCCTCTCTCTGTCCTCCATCCTCTCTCTCTGTCCTCCATCCTCTCCTGTCCTCCATCCTCTCTCTGTCTCTCCATCTCTCTGTCCTCCATCCTCTCTCTGTCCTCCATCCTCTCTCTGTCCTCCATCTCCTCTCTCTGTCCTCCATCCTCTCTGTCCTCCATCCTCCTCTCTGTCCTCATCCTCTCTGTCCTCCATCCTCTCTCTGTCCTCCATCCTCTCTCTGTCCTCCATCCTCTCTCTGTCCTCCATCCTCTCTCTGTCTCTCCTATCCTCTCTCTCCTCCATCCTCCTCTCTGTCTCTCCTCCATCTCTCTCTGTCCTCCATCTCTCTCTGTCCTCCATCCTCTCTCTCTGTCTCTCTGTCCTCATCCTCTCTCTGTCCCTCCATCCTCTCTCTGTCCTCCTCCTCTCTCTGTCCTCCATCTCTCTCTGTCCTCCCTCCTCTCTGTCCTCATCCTCTCTCTGTCCTCCCATCCTCTCTCTGCCCTCCATCCTCTCTCTGTCCTCCATCTCTGTCCTCCATCCTCTCTGTCCTCCATCCTCTCTCTGTCCTCCATCCTCTCTCTGTCCTCCATCCTCTCTGTCCTTCATCCTCTCTCTGTCCTCCATCCTCTCTCTGCCCTCCATCCTCTCTCTGTCCTCCATCCTCTCTCTGTCCTCCCTCCTCTCTCTGCCCTCCATCCTCTCTCTTGTCCTCCATCTCTCCTCTGTCCTCCATCCTCTCTGTCCTCCATCCTCCTCTCTGTCCTCCATCCTCTCTCTGTCCTCCATCTCTCTCTGTCCTCTCCTCCTCTCTCTGTCCTCCTCTCTCCTCCTCTCTCTGTCCTCCATCCTCTCTGTCCTCCATCCTCCTCTCTCTGTCCTCCATCCTCTCTCTGTCCTCCATCCTCTCTGTCCTCCATCCTCTCTCTGTCCTCCATCCTCTCTGTCCTCCATCCTCTCTGTCCTCCATCCTCTTTCTGTCCTCCATCCTCTCTCTGCCCTCCTTCTTTCTCTTAAAGTGGAGTTTTTCCTTCCCTGTTTGGCTTAAATGTTTTTTCTTCCTCTGTGGGAGTTTTTTTTTACCTGCCATTATCCCTGATTAGGATTTAATATTATAATTTTAGTTAATGATATTTGCTCGGGGGTCATGATCTGGGTTTCTGTAAAGCGCCTGGAGACCATTTGCATTATAGTCGACCTCATACAAATTGAATTGAATTGAATTGAAGTCTGCAGTTTTTGACCTCGCTGGTGATGTTTCATAGAGTCTTCCTGTTCAGGAGTTAATGGCACAATTACGGTCGAAAGTAAAGCTCCTTATGATGTAAAAGTTCAGGGAAATCGTAACTTATAGACCGTCAGCCAGGGAGCGTAAAGCCGATTATGACATTACAGTCGAGTATTCATCACTGGGTTTACGAATATTCCATTTATGCTGTTAATTTAAGGTTGAAACAGCTGCATGTTTACAGGGTGATGCAGCTGATTCCTTCACACCGTCCGACGGAACACAAACACGTTGTTGCAAGGTCAAATAACCCGTTCAGATAAAACCGATCCCTCGCCAGCTGAATTTACTTCAGAGCGCTCCCAGTAATTGTAAGTGAATAAATCGGCTCTGGATGCTCTTTGTCTGGTAATCCAAACTCTGAGGCTCATCTGTTTCTCATGACTGTTTCTGTTCCGAGTTGTTAAAAGCCTCTAATCATCAAATGAAATATAATTTTAGTGGCGCTGTAATTACTGACGCTCCTCTGTAACTCGGTCTGGGTCTCAGCGGAGTCCTGAAACCAGATCGGGGGATACTGGGAGCAGCTCTGAGCTCTTTCAAACGCCTGTCAGACTAATCACCGACAGCGTGAGAGACTGTTTGTTTTCATGCAGACGGGTGAAGTTGTTGGATTACTGGTGAAGCTGGAAATTCAATTGCATTTAAAAAAAAAAAAAAAAAAAAAAAAAAAGGAATTTTCTGCAACTTCGTGCTCAGAGTAACGTTTTAATAAGATATGTCACTGCAATCCAATTTTAGGGAGGGATTTCATCACCGTTTTCCCTCCACGATGATCAAATTCTCCGCAGCGCATCCGAGGCCTAATTCTCTGCTCTGTTGTCACCAGCGCAACATTCGCTTCCCCAAATTGCGACACGCAATTAGCTTTCATCTAAAGCACCTGACAGTCTCTGGATTAGCGCCCCCGCGGGCGCGTTGACAGAGACCCCCACGTCACGGATTAAAACCCAACCTGTAATCCGGCCCGGGGAGATTAGCCAGATCAGAGGCAGTCCCGACTAAAGCGACGCTCACATCCGGACTGACTGCAGCAACGCTCACAGGGCCGACATTTACTCCTGCAAAAAAAAAAATAAAAAAGAAAAGAACGAGAGCGAGGCACAAAGGAGTGTAAGAGAGAGAGAGAGAGGGATGGATGTGTCTGACAGAGATACCGCAGAGAGAGAAGCATGAGACCAACAAACACGGCGGCGTAAAGGTCAACAGCCACACTCTGATAAGTCCGGGCTTAACAGATATTGCTTTGTCAATATGGCGCTTTATTGAATATCAGGCGACGAAGAACAGTGAAACCCTCGGGTGAAGCCCGGAATTAATCTGGCACTTAATTGCCTTCGTCAACAGCGTCGGTTTCCCCGCGTTAAAATGCAGGTTCGTAGCCTAAAAACACACCTCAGCACCTGACTGACCGGGAAACAGCTGAACGGTAGGGGTGAGTATTGGCAAGGACCTCGCCTCGCAATACGATATGTATCATGATACTTGGGTCACGATGCAATATTATCACTATATCGCGATATATTGCCATATTCTGCCAAGTTAAAAGTAGAGATGAAAAATCAAGTTGCTGTATATGTTCATCAGATGATATTGATCATTCAGAGGACAAATTGAGTCAAAACTATTTGCTTCAAAAAAACCTATTTATTGTTTATTATTAGTGTTTTTGAAAAAAATCAGAAAAATCGATATTATATTGGGCGGTCGAAAATCACGATACATTGCCAAATCAATTTTTTTTCACACCCCCACTAACGGGCCGGTTTGCAACAAAAGGATCGCAGGGGTTTTGTGGGAGTCTTTGTTGGCCCTTCACTGGGGGGTGCACGGTGACCCGTTGGAGGGTTCACGACCCACCGCCACCGCCGCCGCCTCAAGCCGTGTCTGCAGCTCAGAGCCAGCGTACGGGGTGGCGTGCTTGGTCACGATACTATATTAGGATCACGATACAATATTAGGGTTGTATTAGGGTCACAATACAATATTACCACGATATTGCGATATCATGATATAATGCAATATTCTACCCAGTTAATATCAAAATTAAAAGTAGAGATGGAAAATCAAGTTGCTGTATATGTTCATCAGATGATATTGATCATTCAGAGGACAAATTGAGTCAAAACTATTTGCTTCAAAACAACCTATTCATTGTTTATTATTAGTGTTTTTGAAAAAAATAATTGGAAAAATCAATATTATATTGGGTGGTCGAAAATCGCGATATATTGCCAAAATCTTTTTTTTTTCTCACACCCCCACTAATGGGCCAATTATTATATTAAACTCAGGGTTTGTGGTTGTAAACCTGCTCTCGCACAGGTAACGGTTAGAAGTGGAAGCGATTCTTTGTTTTTCTTGCAGGCTAAATTTAGCATACTTAGCTCATAACACAAAAGACTTATATCCGTTTTCTCATCATTCATGAAACTGTCTTCCTTGTGCATCAATTTTTCTTTTCTTAGACATGTTGGGGTTCATTTGTAGAGGTTTCTCTTAAGTTCATCAGTTCTGAAAATCATCTTGATGTCTTGCTCACGGTGATATACTATTATCATTGCGGGTAACGACGAAATGCATTATGGGAGATGTAGTTTATTGTCAATATGCGCTTTAAAGCAGTGTAAGCTTAAAGTCTTAAAATATTAGTTTAAAATTTAAGCCAATGATGCACAAGCTCTCGAGGGCCACATAAAATGACGTGGCGGGCCACATTTGGCCCGCGGGCCTTGAGTTTGACACATGTGCGTTAGCGTCTGTATCTTAACGCGACTCGTAAGACTTATAAATGAACCTGTTTTCACACTAGCAGGAAAAACACAGCATGAAAGAGGACAGGCTTTCTCAACAGCTGATGTTTGTTATCTACTGGAGAGGAGGAGGAGGTCTCGCTCACACGTTCAGAAGAAAAAATAAAGAAAACAGGAGCATCCGTCTGATAAATCTGGTGATCTCAGCCGTGACATCACACAAAAGTCCTGAACTGTCTGAATGGTAGAAACGAGTTCAGTTAATATTCACGGAAACAACCGACATCTGGAGGGAAGAGACGCCGTAACGATGTGAAGCGTCCAGAGACGAGACGTTTCATCGAGCTCACAGAAAAACAAAAACCCAACTACGTGATGATCCTTTTTTATCCAGACGGGATGAACATCCGTTTCTCTCCTCAGCACCGCTGATCCGCCGCTAACAACCGCTCATCTCGTTTCCCTTTGTGTCATCGTCACCCACAAACTGTTAAAAAAAGCTCCCAACGTTCAAACTCAGGCGTTGTTGTTGTTCTTGTTGTTTTGTTTTTGTTTTTTCTTTTTTCCCTGTTTTTTTGACAGAAAGCAAATAAAGCAGAACATCTCGTCTCAAAAAGATGGCGTTTTAAAGATGCTTTTCAGGAAAGTTTGGGGACTTCAGTTCAGACAAAGACTGGCGCCCGAGCACTCAAATGATTTTATTTAATAATAATAATAATAAAGTTTAAAAGTCTTATCAGGCTGGTGTGAAAATGCAGCAGGATGGGAAATGAGTTTGTGAAATGTGCATCACAGCTCAAAGACGCTCCAACACCTCTCCCCGTCGGTTTCTGGGGGCTTTTATTTCTTTTTATTTGGCAACATTTTCCATCCGCGGTTTGTTATTCCCCCCCTCATCCCCCGAAACTCCATTTAACTGCCTGTTAATAATATTTCCAGCTCCAGCTTACGAGGCAGAATCCCTCCAGGAGATAACGGGGAGCTGAAGTCCTTTAGGAGGCGACGCTCAGATTCGCCAGATGCGGCGCGCCGGCAGGCGGCTGGACAAACCTAAATGCTATCTGCTCTCGGCGAGGCTGTGATAAGGCGCCGGCGTCCGCTCTTTGAAACAGGAAGATAAACAACCCCCCACCCCCCCACCCCAGCTTCCCTCGGGAGCTCGGAGGATATTCTTTGGGCCGGACCCCCGAACAGCCGGCAGATTCCCCCTTTAATGGAACCGCTGGACGACTCGGCGGTGGTCTCGTACAGAAAAGAGTGTGTGTCACTTTTTATTTACCTGGATGCTGAAGTGTGTGTTCATGTGTGTGTGTGTGTGCGACAGTTTCAACAGGATGGATGGCGACTGGGCTGATGGAGGACTCGGAAAGCCACTTTCCAGTCTTGATTGGGTTCTCAAACAGCTTTTTTTCTTCAATATTCAGATTGCATTTGTTCTTTTCTTTTCTTTTTTTTTAAGAATTAGTCATGTTCTCATCCAGAGAGGAAGTGTGAGGAGCTGTAAAAGTCTGACCGGAGGACCCGACCTCTCTGACCTCACAGCAGAAGTGTATTTTAATCTAATCCCAGACTTTAATGTGCTCCCCGTCTCCAAATGTTTATTTCTAAAAGACTCTTGGGCGCAGTCGAAGGAAAAGAGACGACCGGTTAATGAAATATTTCTGGGAAACGACCGCTGTTACAGACGTTTACTAGGGGTGCACGATAACTATCGGGCTGATAACAGGAAATTATGACGTCATCCCTATAACTCCGATATCACGACAAATAGCCCCGATAACATATATATTTTTGTCAACACGGCAGTGCCTCGCTCCCTCTGAGTCTTGAATGACCGGCAGTGAATGTTATGTTCAAGTAATGTCGGCATAATCAGAAAAATGATTACTCAATAAGGAAAATCAAGAATACCCCCTCATGCCAGAAAACAACTCGTTAACTCTGTCATAATTTTAGTAGTTGCTAACTTGAATTGATATTCGCAGTATTTTCCCACATGTTACACATAAAAAAGAAAAAATAGAAAAGGCTGAAAGAACGACTAGCAAACGAGGAAACGTGGGAATTTACGTTACACCTTGAATGCAGCCTGCAGCACAGCGCTGATCACAACAACATGGCGGCGTGGAACTTTGTTAAAGTTTCAGAAGAAGATAGTTTGGTGGTTATTTGTGATGAATCCTCCGAGTGAATTCTACGAGGAGGGAAGCACAAGCTTTAATACGTAAAACCTGATCAGCCACCTACAACATAACAATCGCTTCCATGGATGTTTGAAATCACGCTAATGTGAGCTAATGGAAGCTAATGCTAACGTGTGCAAGGCAGCAGCAGTCTCTCCTCTCCCCTCATTCCTCTCATCTAAAGCTTCCATGAGATTAAAAAATAAAAAACAAAAACTATTGAACCTCATTTACTTTATTTAAAGGTATTAATTTAAATGGAACCACAAGTCAAAATCCTTTAAATGTTAATCTTTTTCACTTAGTAATTCTGATGCATGTATTTCCATCAGTTCAAGGAGCCTTTATTTTTATATCAGTCAGTAATGAACCTTATTTAAGTTAATGTGAGATATCAAATAGGTTTGTTTGATAGCTTTAAGAAAATGTTTGAGAGGCTTGACAATAGTTTTTCAATGGAAAAAATAAATATCTGTTCATTTAAAAAGTCAAAACTATTTTTGATTTTGTTCATAGTATTGATGTAATGATCTTAGGTATATGTGTGTGTTATCGGTATCAGCCTTTAGGAGCTGAAAGTTATTGGTTATCGTGCATCCCTACCGTTTACCGTCGGTTTAACTACCGCCGACCCCCGGCTGATGGATCGGCTGAGGGCGTTCGCTGCCCACCGACGGTGACATCAAAGTGCCACCTGAGGGGATGTGGGGGGGGGGGTGGGGGTATGACTTGATGACAGTTTGCACAGCCGTCGAGACATCACAGGATGAAACCGAGTGGCATCGCCGGCGCGAGAGGCCCGGGCGCGATTAGGAGCGTGACTTCTGAGGAGGATAAAGACGGCCGCGGCACCGGCCGCGGGATATTAGAGGGGGGGGGGGGGGGGGGGGGGCAGTTGGAGAAAAGGAAGACGAAGAAGAAGAAGAAGTGGAATGAAGAGACGGAGGGGAGGGTGGGGTGTGTGTGTGTGTGTTGTGGGTGGATTGGGGGGGGGGGGGGTAGCTACCAGTTTTCCAACTTACCCAGAGGAAAAAAATGCATAATCATATTATTTCACACACACCACTTGGTTTCAAAGGCGGCCAAAATAAAGTTTGCGAGGTTCCCACGGGTCCGTCAATCTGTCGGAGGAGCTGCGGGCGAAAGCTTAGGATGCGCCGAGTACGAAACAATTATGATCATCCCATTAAAGCATAGCCAAGCAATTTGGCAGCCCGGTCTGGGAAGGGGGGGGGGGGGGGTGTAAAAAAAAAAAAACATGCAAGCACGCGCAAACGCACGCACTTCTGTCAAGTGATGCTGCGAGATCAGCGATGCGACCGCCGTTACCCAGAAACCACCGGGTGACTGGATGTCTCCAGAAAAACTGTTGTTGTTGGACGAACTGCATGAAGTAACAACTGAAGAGGGATAGTGGGGGGTTTGGGGGGTTTGGGGGGGGGGTGATTAGTGCGCTCAGTCAACCGTGAAATTGAGTTTATGGTTTTCAAGACGGCAAATTCAGTTCGATAATGGGTATTAAGTTGTAGAGAATAATTAATAGTAATTGACTTCTTTCCATCACTATGCAAATTAAAGACAGATAACGACCGCGGGAGCTTTTTAAGGCCAGTCAAGTTTACAGGGATTAAGTTTATGCTATTTCTTTTTTCTTTCTTTTTTCTTTTTTAGGGGCGTGGCTCCCGCTCCTCTTTGATTGCTCTGTTGACAGATTCATCAGCGGGCGACGGGTCTCTGTCTCTTCGGGGGATTAAAGTGATTGGGTCGTCACAAGCTGTCAGGGCGTCGAGTTTGCGAGCGTCCCGGTGTTATTTGTCACAACTGGATCAGGCTGTACTTTTTTATTTTTTATTTTTTTTAAGTGAAGCACATCTGTAAACGGGAGAAGCGGGAGTGTGATGCCGAGGGACGGATGCGGGTTCGGCGGGTTCGGACACTTAATTCTTGGGGATGCTGATAAATCGGGAGACGTGCCAGAAATCTGGATCACTGCTCTACTAAACAGAGCAAAAATATAAAAATAAATGTGTCAAAAAAAAAAACCAAAAAACGACATGAGTTGATGCTTGAATTTCTGTCAGATTTGATCTCCAAATGACAAATTTCAAGAGCTTTGATCAACATGCTGAACATCCCTCTGCACCGCTGCTGCTGGAAGAGCGCAAACAGACTGGAGATATAAAATAATATGCAAAAATTAAAAAAAGGGTCAAATTAAAGGGAGATTAAACTCACCAGAGAGATGACTGACAGCAGCCCGGCGGCGGCCCACAGACATGTGGTCTTCATGGATCTCTGTGGAGCGTCTCCACTCATGTCAGCTGCCCTTGATCTTCTCATTTCAGACAGGAAAAAAAAAGAAAAAAAGAAGAAGAAGAAGAGCCTCCTGCCCCCCCCTCCACCCCCGACTCACTGAGCTGGTTATCAGCCGCCGAAGTTGAGGAGGAATGAGGTGTGAGGGAGGCGGTCCGGAGGAGAGGGAGCCGGGGAGATTCTCATCCAGGAAGGAAAACTTGCCTGGTTTCCTCACGATGTGCAGAGAACAAAGGGGGTTTGTAGATCTGAGCGGCGGTGCGGGGGGGAGATGGTTTTATAGGGGAGGGGGAGAGAGAGAGCGAGAGGAGAGAGAGAGGGAGAGAGAGAGGAGAAAGTGGGAGCAGAGAGGGAGGTTCACTTATCGATTTCTGAGAAGTAACTTTCTGTCGGCGTCATCGAGCGCTGACATCTAGTGGCCGTCGGCTGCAGTGGCTCCCTGAAGCAGAAATGTCCTCCTCTCCATCCCTGAGTGGGCGGGAAAACCACTCTAACGCCCGCCAAAAATACAAGACAGAAACAGGGTTATAATAGTTTTGGATTAGTTTTTCCAAATTCAGTTAGTTTTAATTAGTTTTTAGAGCATTTTTGCTAGTTTTTATTCGTTTTTGTTTTGATATACTTAGTTTTAGTTTAGTTTTTATTAGTTTCAGTGTTAGTTTTAGTTTTATTTTGTAAATTAGGGTTGTAATTTTGGTTGGAGTGAAGCACTGAACTTTTTGAAGGCTATTGAATCACATAGTCGTGTTTACATTCTGGTCTCAATAAACATATTTATCAATGCGTCTTCCCTCTTGTGGTGTTCCTGCGTATTTACTGACCAGCAGCTATCTGGTCTCCATGGAAACAGTCCATTATAGTTGCTGTTTTCTCCCTTTCCTTCCCAAAGCTTCTCTTTCCAGGGGGCTATCTTAGGCGAGCTTATCCAGCTAGTCTTGGGTTAGCCTTCTTTCCAGGGGGCTAGCTTAGGCTAGCTTATCCAGGTAGTCTTGGTTAGCCTTCTTTCCAGGAGGCTAGCTTAGGCTAGCTTGTCCGGGTAGTCTTGGTTAGCCTTCTTTCCAGGGGGCTAGCTTAGGCTAGCTTATCGGGGTAGTCTTGGTTAGCCTTCTTTCCAGGGGGCTAGCTTAGGCTAGCTTATCCAGCTAGTCTTGGTTAGCCTTCTTGTGCGAGCTTTTCAAATGGACTTTCAGATTTGTGGGTTTTTTTCTCCTTCAGAAGTATTCCACACATTGTATCACCTGGTTCTACAACAAGGCACTTATTTTTATCGTTAACACAGTCATAGTCAAAGAAATCCCAAATAGGACTGAGACGCTTTCTCATTTCTTTTGCTGCAGCCATCACTGCTGATCACTTTTTTTTTTTTTTTTTGCGGTTGTTGTTGTGCGGCGGAGCGAAGTTAATAGATTTCAAACGTTTATGTGAAAAAAAATTACTAACACGAAAACGAAGGACGTTCTTGACATTATTATAGTTAATTTTAATTTGTTTCACAAACACATAATAGAGTTTCAGTTAGTAATGTTTTTTTTTTTTTAAACTCTCGTTTTTATTTTATTTCAGTTAACGAAAATGTTTTTTCAATTCTAGTTTTTGTTATTTTGTTCGTTACTAATTAAAGTTACTAATTAAAGGATGACAGATATATTCACAGTAGAGGTCTTCACAGGTCCACTTTCATGGACCCGAACCCAAATGGACCCATGAAAATTCAACCAGACCCGAACTATTATCATAAGTCTGAGAGTCCGAACCCGAATGTACCCGCAATATTTGGACCCGGAACCGACCCGACCCGAGTCTTTAGTTTCCGACCACGAACCGAACCGAGTTACCCGAATAGAACCGAGACAATCCAGCCCATAGTTGCTCATGTTAAAGTTGTCTAGCGTTGAATAAAACTTGATTTTCTTACCTAAAGTTGTCTTCTTCTACCGGTTCAGTTGCTCCATAGGCTACGTGATGTAAACAACAATAAATCCACGTCGTTATTTTCTTTGTGGATACAGATGCTATTGGTAGCAACTGCTAACGCTAATAGCCTACACCGGTCAGGACGCGTCGTAAATATGTTCTCTCATCCAGCGTTGTCATGTTGGTGATCCGTTGTGCTTTACAGCTGCCGGGAAAACCGCTAACAACACGCTACGGCAACACGATTGTTTCATGACAAATATGCCACGTTAATGAATAATTAATTAAACTGCCCCGAGTCCTGACAATGGCTGCCACCGCCAATATCTTTACCTCTCTGGAGTAAACATGGACCCAGCCTGTCAGAGAGCACCGACCGGACCCGAGACTAACTGTACCGATTCAGACCCGAACCCGGAGTCACGTCTTTTGAATGGACCCGATTTGGGTCGGAACCTCGGGTTTTCAGAATGTCGGGTTGTTCCCAAGACCCCTAGTTCACAGTGAATTTAAGTGTATAATTTGCATAAAACACCAAAAGTGCAGAACGCCACCTGGATAAGTCTTAAGCTGTCCGTCTGCATTAAGGCAGCGGTCAGCGATTTGAAACTGTTTAGGTTGCATTTGCAGCGACTGATAGGAGCAGCAGAGGCTGCGATATCCTCACTTATCATTCGATCCAGGAAAGCAGCTTGATAACATCTTCCTCTCCCTGCCCAGGAAATGTCCCCCCCCAACCCACCATCTTCTAATCTCCAGCAGTGCAGCTCTCCGTTAAAGAAAAAAAAAAAAAAGTAAACTCTCCTCAGACTGAAAACTCCTTCAGAGCCTCACGGTCAGCAGCTCATCGTAGGTTGATGCGGTTCCCAGCGTTCGTCCGTCTACTAATGTATCCGAAACACATCCAGACTCCTGGTTCTGAAGTTGGCAAGAAGCTTAACAAAAAAAAAAAAAAAAAAAAAACAGTATCAAGCAGAGATCTACAGTTGCTGAGGAGCCAATAAGACAACAAAACTTTGTGCTAACAAAGCAGGAACTGCTAGATCTTTAGATTGTTTAATCAACCTAAGTGGCTACAACTTCTTATAAACTTCAGGTAAACTGATTAACTTGACGTTCGTGTTGTGGCCAAATACGAACATCTTAATCGTCCTTTAAAACCAGGAACAGATATCACGTGAGAGCCTTTTTCCTGCTCCTCTGGACCTTAAATCTGTGAGGTTTAAACCATTAAACCTCACAGGCCTGAACTGTGAGGAACAGCAGGAGCAACATCAAGGCTTCGTCGTTTCCGCTGTTTAACCCGCCGTGACCTGAAACGACACGTGTGCTCTCGCTTTCTGAGCCCCGAGCTGCGTCCAGTCAACACATCAAAAACATTTGACCCATCAGCGTTAAAGAAAGCCGGCGTCTGCTTTGAGTTCGGCTCCAATGAACCTGAGGCCCCGGTTCACGGCAATCGCCAGCGGCGCCGTCGACTAACCCTACCCTAACTCCTAACCCTAACCCTACCCTAACCCCTACTCCTAACCCCTAACCCTATTCTAAACCCTAAACCTACCCTAACCCGAACCAGAACCCACCCAACCCCTAACCCGGACCCGAACCCCGAACCGGAAACCCCAACCCAAACCCGAAACGAACCGAACCCGAACCCCTAAGACCCGGAACCCCGAAAACCCGGACCCGAAACCCGAACCCGAACCCCGAACCCGAACCAACCGAACCGAAAACCCCGAACGGACGCCGAACCCCGAACCCGGACGCCAACCCCGAAACCCGGAACCCGAACCCCGAAACCCGAAACCCGAACCCGAACCCCGAAAACCCGAAAACCCGAACCCCGAACCCGGACGCCGAAACCCGAACCAGGACGCCCGAAAACCCCGAACCCGGAAGCCGAACCCCGAACCGAACGCCGAACCCCGAAAACCCGAAAACCCGAACCCGAACCCCTAACCCCGAAACCCCGAACCCGCGAAACCCGAAAAAGAACCCGAAACCCCGAACCAGAACCCAACCCCGAACCCCAAACCCGGACGCCGAACCCCTAACCCAACGCCGAACCCCGAACCCGAACCAGAACTACCTAACCAGAACCCCGAACCGAACCCCGAACCCGAACGCCTAAACCCTAACCCGAACCGAACCTAACCCAACCCCGAACCCTAACCCAAACCCCGTAAACCCACCCTAACCCTAACCCTAACCCCTAACCCTTACTCCTAACCCCTAACCCTTACTCCTAACCCCTAACCCTAACCCTAACCTAACTCCTAACCCTAACCCTTACTCCTAACCCCTAACCCTTACTCCTAACCCCTAACCCCTAACAACAGTATTGTTGTTGATTGTGCCCCGCAGGTGGGATGTGATTTAGAAGAGAAGGAGTTAGAAAAGGAGTGATGCAGAGATGAAAGAGTGGTGATCGGTGCAGACTTTAATGGTCATGTTGGAGAAGACAACGGAGGTGATGAAGTGATGGAGAGGTCTGGTGTCCAGGACAGGAACACAGAAGTACGGGTGGTGGTTGGAAGTGGCTGGAGTGAAGACTTTCTTCTAGAAGAGGCGGGAACACTGGGTGACCTTATAAGAGTGAAGGTCGGAGCACAGAGGTGGACTATACTTGGAGATGATGGAACCTGAAGGAGATCAGTGGTAGGATGGAGGGAAGCCACGCAGCAGAGGACGGAGGTGTGGAGGATGAAGAGGACAACGGCAGAGCGGAGGGTGAATAAAGAAGAGTGTCATGTGACTTTCAGAGAGGAGTTGAGACGGACTCTGGATGTCAGGAGGAGCTTCCAGATGACTGGACCACTACAGCTGATGTGATCAAGGAGACGGGTAGGAGAGGACATCTGGAAGGAAAGGAGACAAGGAGACTTGGTGGTGGAATGAGGAAGTGCAGGAGTATGAACAGAGGAAGAGGACCAGGACCTTCAACAAGATCTGAGAGAGTGAGAAGATGGATGGAGAATGGAGGAGAAGTCTGCTGGTGGTGATTTAGAAGAACAAGGAGACGTGGAGAGTTGAGACCAAGGTTATTATCGTTAACGAAAACGAACGAAATAACGAAAACTAGAATTGAAAAAACATTTTCGTTAACAGAAATAAAATAAAAACAAGTTTTAAAAAAAATGATAACTAACTGGAACTGTATTATGTGTTTATAAAACGAACTAAAATGAACTATAATAATGTCAAGAACGTCCTTCCTTTTCGAATTTGTAATTGTTTTTACTCATAAACATTTGAAATCTATTCACTTCGCTCCGCCGTACAACAACAACTGCAAAAAAAAAAAAAAAAAATAAATAAATAAATAATAAAAGAACTAAAGTGATCAGTAGTGATGGCTGCGACAAAAGTTGGTAGAAAGCGTCTCAGTCCTATTTGGGATTTCTTTGACTATGACTGTGTTAACGATAAAAATAAGTGCCTTGTTGTAGAAGAAGGTGATATAATGTGTGGAACAGGGTTATAATAGTTTTGGATCTTCCATTATTTTTAGTTTTTCCAAATTCAGTTAGTTTGAATTCGTTTTCGATTACCTGGATAAGCTAGCCTAAGCTAGCCCCCTGGAAAGAGAAGCTACAGCTGCAGGCCAGTCAGCGTTGGGAAGGAACGGGAGGAAACAGCAACTATAATGGACTGTTTCCATGGAGACCAGATAGCTCTCTCTTCCTGCTCTCCAGCGAAGGCGGACGCTTTTCTGCGAGCTCCTGTCCCTCTATCTGATCCTCGCTGCTCTTTGTCCTGTCTGCGTGTTTTTGGAGCCTCATACGGATAATATCTGAACATCTAAATCTCTAACCGTGGATCTGGTCAGCTGGTCTCTCAATGCAATTGATCAAATTTTCTCGACGAGAAGAGGGGAAAAAGGAGAGCCCTCGTGTCTGGAAGGAACACACGCAGCTGGGTACGTTCAAGATTCATGGTCGAAATGGCGATTGAACTGCTTGGCTCCTCTGTTCATCGAGGACGCTGAAGATGTTTACATATTTGGATTTATGATCACGGGATTCCTGCTGTTTGGAGTTGGCGGATACCTGATGTATCGGAAAATTAAGCGCATGGATGCTGCTATTCCGGACCTGTTGTCCGTGTGCTTGGAGGTGAGCCGTGCTGTGAGTGCCGAGACTGTTAAGATAGACGAGATGAATCGGAAACTGGATGTGATTCACGGCGTAAGTCACCGACAGCTGATGATGCATGAACTCATGGGGAGAATTGATAACAACGTGGGTGGACTACATGCACAGCTTAGGGAGAACTGACACGAATAATTCGGACTTTTGGATGATTCCCACGAGAGGTAACCAGCAAAGGACTCAAGGCAGGCAAAAATTCATTGTCAGTCTGACCGAAAACAATCTCTCTTATCTGAATCTGGCTCCCCTGAGCGGCCTTCACTCAAGGCCGAATTGAAAGAACTCTCCAAGGTTTTATCCGAAGAAGGCTCTGCCCCCACCACGCCCCCCGCTCCATATCCTTTCCCTGAGTCTCAACGTCCTCGCTGGATCCTGATGTTCTCCCCCCACGTGGAGCGGACTGATTGCGCTGCACGCCACTGGGTGCACGCCACTGGGTGCGCGTGCACGGGCCGCTTGGCTGGGACTTTTTTCCTGACCCATATGATGTCTTCGTAATAAGTTTGTTATGCTTGTGCTGAGTTTTTTTTTTTTTTGTGAATCCCACAACATGTGCCTCTGATCAAGGACATGTTGTGTGAGACACCTCTTTTTTATCCTCTCCCCCCCATCCCCTATGTGATCATATTTTTTCTGCTAAAAGTGCCCTGGCCGGAGGGTGGTGTACTTGGGCACCTATGGGCACTTGTGGGTGCTTGTGGTGTGCTTGAGTGTACTGCTCTCTGACAAGGGTAGAAGCGCTGTTATGGCTGCTGCCCCAAACACCGTTGACTCCTGTCCATATGTTGTTGTTGTTTCTGTATGTTTCTCTTGGACGGTGTACTGGGAAGACAAATTTCACTGTGTTGGGACGCTGGCTCAGTGACGATAATAAATCTGATTCTGATTCTGAGCTGCTGGTCAGTAAATACGCAGGAACACCACAAGCGGGAAGATGCATTGATAAATATGTTTATTGAGACCAGAATGTAAACACGACTATGTGATTCGATAGCCTTCAAAAAGTTCAGTGCTTCACTCCAACCAAAATTACAACCCTAATTTACAAAATAAAACTAAAACTAACACTGAAACTAATAAAAACTAAACTAAAACTAAGTATTTCAAAACAAAAACGAATAAAAACTAGCAAAACTGCCCTAAAAATGAATTAAAACTAACTGAATTTGGAAAAACTAAACTAAAAACTAAAACTAATGGAAAATCCAAAACTATTATAACCCTGGTCAGCTACAGAGGAATAAAGTTGAAGTTATGGGAAAGAGCAGTGGAAGATAGACTATGGACAGAAGAGAACATCTGTGAACATCAGGATAGAAGAAGACTACAGATGCAATATCAGCTTTGAGGATGCTGATGGAGAAGACCAGAGAAGGTCAGAGGGAGCTGCATTGTGTCTTCATAGACTTCTAGAAAACAGAGGACAGTGAAACTGGTGTACAGGCAAGTTTATTATCAGCTCAGTGACTCAGTGACGTCCCCGGACCCCTGAGACTGTACGGTCGGACGTCCGCTACCGCTTGGGAATGACCTCTCTTACCGTAGACAGTTGAGCCCAAAACTGTTTTTCTTCTTCTTGAGTCCTTTCTACGACCATGGCTGATGTCGTTCCCTCTTGGCTCTATGTTTTACACACAGCTGGATTCTCCGGGCCAGCAGACACCTGGAGGTGACCGTCCTCCAGCTTCTAAGTCATCTGCTCATAAAAACGAATCTTTGACGTCGTCTCGTCGTTTACAACCAACTCCGCGTTTATTTTCAGTAAATCTTTCCAGACACATAAGCAATCTGTACAAAATGATCGTCATCATCTTTTTTCATGTTACAACATACAGCTTGCATCATAACAACAGTCAGTAATATCATACACCCACTTATATTCACACTGACATCTCCTGCGCGATACAAAATAAATGTACACGTACGTCTTTTTTCTTTTTTTTTCTCCAAAAAAATAAAAAAAGTTGCTGTTATTTACAAATTCCACGAGAAAAAAAGTAAACATTCTCCACACCGAACTCAGCAGAAGCTCCTTCTCTCATTAACATCTTAAACAGCTCATTTGTACAGTTTTCTTTCTTTTCAAATTTACTATATTTCATCATCATGTAGTGGAGGAAAACCGACATGATTACTACAGAAAGAAGTCGAATACATTTCTCACACTGGGAAGAAAATAGGGTTTTTCTCCGTGTGATGTCGTCGGCCCTACAGCTAAGCAATTTTATCGATTCTGCGATATATATCGATATGTTATTTCCCCAGAGTATCGATTTTTCAGCCACAGGTGTCAATTAGGGGTGAGTATTGGCAAGGACCTCGCAATACGATATGTATCATAATACTTGGGTCACGATACGATATTATCATGATATCGCGATATCACGATATAATGTGATATTCTATCCACTTAATATCAAAATTAAAAGTAGAGATGAAAAATCAAGTTGCTGTATATGTTCATCAGATGATATTGATCATTCAGAGGACAAATTGAGTCAAAACTATTTGCTTCAAAAAGTGTTTTTGCACATTTAAGTAAAAAAAAAAAAAAAAAAAAAAAAAAAAAAAAATCGATATTAGGAGCTAAAAAATTGATATTATATTGGGTGGCCGAAAATCGTGATATATTGCCAAATCAATTTTTTTTCACACCCTTACATTAGACACGTTTCATTCGCTCCATTGAGACGCTATTTGCTATAAAAACAACCTATTTATTGTTTATTATTAGTGTTTTTGCACATTTAAGTAACCATTAAACATACTAAAAAAATCGATAATAGGAGCTGAAAAATCGATATTATATTGGGCGGCCAAAAATTGCGATATATTGACAAATCGATTTTTTTTCATACCCCTAGTATAGATTCTCTAAGCTTCTTTCTAAACCTCCGTGTCCCACCTTTAAAAGCTTGAAAGCAACAATTTTCACTGTTTAAATAAATGAAACTATTTTTCTCAACATCTTTTATTCATTTTGTCCAGCATTTGCAAGCTGCCTGTCAGCCATATAATGTGTAATTGATGCTTTCAGTTCAATTAATTCAAACAAAGTCATTGGAACACTCACAAGATGTCACCAAAATCACTTTGTCCCTTTAAAATCTTTCAGAAAATGATGTAAATGTATTGTAAGATGAATATCCATATATATCGTATCGTGAGCCGAATATCGTGTATCGTATTGCGATATTAGTGTATCGCTACAGCCCTAATTGGCCCGTTCAAGTATTCAAAAACTGTTATTTAGTCGTCAGTAAGGCAGAAATTACAATTGCATGATGTGAATGGCTTCCGTCTCTCTTTTCTTCGATAGTCTCGGAGACTTCGGTGTCTCCAGGATGCGTTTTTACTGCAGGTTAGTTAGAAAAGAATAAAAAATAAAGTAAGTGGCTTCAGACGTAACCTGCAGAAACAAACCTGTCGCAGTTGGATCTGGGCAGAAACGAATCAGTGACACCGGACGAAATCTACAAACCACGAAAATGTACTTTACTACAACCAAAAAAACTCTGCTGTCAGAAATAAAATCTATACATATATTTACTGGTGAGTCACATCTGTTTTGTTTTTGTTTTTTTTGCAGATTTTTTCCTCGTCGCGGTCGCTTCCCTTTAAGAGCCGGCTCCTCCGCTCCGCGTTTTCCCGCTCGTGGAAGAGGCAGTGCTTTTATGGCATTAAGGAGGTTAAGGAGTCACGTGTGCATATCATGCTGCACTAATATAGTGCAAAGTAGCGCCTTGTAAACGAAGCAAAGGGCGGAGGCGGACGGGCGAACCGCGTACGCCCGACTGGCGGGGCCTCTCCTCCGCCGGCGTCGTACGGATCAGTTTATCCCACAAACGCAGGCCTGTGCGCCTCTGAATCAAGCTGGGAAAAAAAAGAAGAAGAAGAAGAAATGCCTCCCTTTTGTTCAAGACTGCAAAAGAGATTTGAGTCAAAACCCAGATGAGGATTGAGGCGGGAAAAAAAAGGAAAAGAAAGAAAAAGAATCCAAACCTTTTTGATGGAGATTTTCCTCCTCCATCCTCCTCCCTCCTCCTCCCCCTCTTCCCTTCGGTGACTTTTGGCAACGTATGAACCGCCAGAGCGTCCTAAGCCTCCAGCTACTCAGCGTTTTCAGGGACAAGCAGAAAAGCGTGGGGGGGTTTGGGGGGGGGGGGGGGGAGAAGAGCTGGAGCCTGCAGACAGCAGGGAGGGGTTTGTCTCCTTCAAACCAGTCAGTAATGTGGGACACGTGTTGTTTTTTTTTTTTTTAAAGGCATAATCAAACATGCTGGAGGTCACGGAGGCTCTGAGAAAATGAAAACTGGCGAGAACGGAGCTCGACTTGAAACGGTCCAAACCCAAACCGGCGCGTCTGCTGAAGAGGATTTCCCCGTCGTCCAGTCCCTCTGCTCCGCGACGTGTCCGTCCACGTGTCCCGGCCGCGGCGGCGTGATGAAGTCGGGTCTCCGGGCGGGAGGGGGCGGGGCGAACGCGCTCGGCCAGGCGGATCGGCGGCGACTACATGTCCGTGTCCCCGTCGTAGGCGAGCGTCAGAGGTTTTAGTCGGTTGTTCTGCTGCCTCTGTCTCTGAGGCCTCTTTGGCTTTTTGCTGTGCAACAAAAAGAAAAAAGGAGAAGAAATAAAATAAAAACAGATTCAGAATTGTATGGAGCCCCGTTTGGGTCATAATTCAATGAATAAATGAGTCTATCATTATGAAATACAGGCGTTTATTATTATGAAATATTTCCCATTATTATAATAATGGATTCATTTTTCATAAGAATGAGCTTTAACATAATAATGGCCCTGTTTTTCATAAGAATGATTTGTGTGTCAATCACAGCAGAGAGGGCGGAGCCATTTATGTGATTGGCTGCTCTTTCATTCAGTCATAAGCAACAGAACAGTGAATATCGATAGTGGGCGAGAGGTGCAATGTATATACTCCAGGCCAGTAGGTGGCAGAATGCACCTCAGTTTACGGTTAAAAGTTGACATCGACTAAGAAACGTCAAGGTTTCCCGTAGCTCAGTCCAAGCTGCCATAGCTACAATCGGACTAGGAGCGCACCTTGATGAAGCCACGACCCGCTGCTAACGGGACCTCACGGCCAAAACTAGTCGATGTCAGAGCGTAGAATGGAGAAGGATCAGCCAATGAGCGTGCAGGTCAACCACTGGTCCCGCCCACTGGCAAAATGTCATTATTATGTAAAAGCTCATTCTTGGATAAAAAAAGACATTCTGAAATAAACTATTATGCATTAAACTAAGACTAAATAATAATAAAAATAAATTTCATAATAATTAAATTTTTTCATAATAATGGGAAATATTTCATAATAATAAACACCTGTATTTCATAATAATAGACTCATTTATTTATTGAATTATGACCCAAACGGGGCTCCATAGATGACACCTGAGGACTGTCAGGTGAGCCACCGCGCTCGTGTCGGGGAAATGTGGGGTTACAAACAAACAAACAAAAAAAAACAAATCAGGAGACACAACGTGGAGGTGGAAGGGGTCACAACAGAGATGGAAGTCGATTTGGGGGGGGGGGGGGGGGGTTTAAAGATCCCTTTTAGCCTTGCAGATCTGATCACCAGCACGATTATCTGGAAACTGGCTCTCAGAGCAGGAACCGGTCGATACCGACCCCTAATCTCAAGGACTTGATCACAGGTGAATTAAATCAGCTGCTCTCCGGCTCAAGTTTCCGTTTTCAGCAGCAGTTGGAAACAAACAGTTTGGAAAGGAGGAGGGAACATGTCCAGGTGGCCCCGCCCTCGACAAAACATGTCAAGTTCACCGGTCAATAAGACGTAAAATAGCACTTCTTTGTGTTTTTTTTTCTTTTCTCTCTGTGTCATGTCATATCAATTTCCTGGAAGCTTTCAGGGTTTTTTTTTTTAAAGCATCCAGAGTCCAGCTGAGCCAGAACGATTCTGGTGAGCTGCGCTCGAAGACGCATCATTGAGACCGTCATTAACTCAGCGGTTGGCTGCAGCGGTTATTTTCCTGAGTGAGACCGAGCGAAGCAGCGACCGGGAACTAGCTCGGCCTCGGGATGAAGTGATGATGTGACCTTCAAGCCGTGTCACTGGATATAGAAGCACGATGACGGGTATCTCTGGGTTTGGGTTCGGTGACCAGATCAATTCATCTCTGAGGTCCAGATGTGTGCCAGATGTGTGTCGGTGCAGCTCCTCCTCAACAAGAGGGATCCTGAAACTTCCAAGCATCCGTTCTGGTCAACAGTTTTGGAAAAGGTAACTTCTGAGTCTGCGGAGGCTTCACTGAACTGTCTGGACGTCATCGCTGCTGATTTTTAAAGCTCATAAACAGATTTTCATTTAAATTTCTTTTAGGGCTGGGCAAGTTAACACGTTATTATCGCGTTAACGCATTAATTTATTAATGCCGACATTTATTTTATTGCCCATTAATGCATGTCGCTCACGTATTTTTGTTTTGAAAAGTCTGTTACTGGCTGCTGCGGAACCGGAAGATGATTAGCAGGTAAAGATGCAGAAAAGCTAAAACAGACATGGAGAACGATAAAAATCTGTGAACTTTACAGTTCAGGCAGCAACTCAGGTAGCAATATTAACAATTCTGTCTGAAAAAAAACCTTTCAAACCCCTTTGTTCAAGACAGTGGCGTCATTCCTCCATGTTCCATCAGATCTGCTCCATGTGTTCACTGTCCTGCTGTTCTCTAGCTGGTTACTGCAGTGCGGCTCCATCTAGTGGCACAGATGTGTAATGACAACAGAAAGTCTGTTCCTTGATTATAAAACAAAGCCATTTCTGGGTCACGTAAACCAGACAATAAAATAACAATTTAGTCCCATGGCCTGTTTGCTAAAATTGAAATATAAAAAAACTGCATTTTTTTGTGTTAGATTAAAAAACGGAAAAAATAAAAAGTCATTTTTTATTTATTTAAATTTTTGATTGACAATTGAAAATGGAAAAAAAAAAATGATACACAGATAATTACAGATTGATAAAGTTACTGAACTTTAACATGGACATTTTCATTTTAAAGTTCTCCCAGACGGAGGATTCAACAGAAACAAGGTTATTTGTAACAACTGACAAGTTGAACTCCCCGTTAAAAGTTTTTGCTGTTACCTCAGAAATGACCTGTTTTAATGTTCTGATTATGGCCTCTAGATTGTTAGGATTTTGTTGGTAGACTTTTTTTTATTATTCATAAAAAAACAGGATGACATTAATACCCTAAAGCAGAAAGCTTTATTTTATTTTACATTTTTTAAGATGAGATTTACACTAAATATGTGTTACAGACAAGTGCTGATGTTAAAACAAATGTTATGGCACTTTAGTTCATATGGCAGCAAAACATTTAAATAAAAGTAATTTTACACTACTTTTAAATTCATTATTTGATTTTGGTATACAATGCGATTAATCGTGATTAATCAGGGAAATCATGCGATAAATCGCGATTAAAAATTTTAATTGTTGCCCAGCCCTAATTTTTTTGCATCTAGGGCTCTTGAGTAAAGGCAAAGGCCTCACTTCCTTCCGAAGACGCTGAGAGGGTTCGATCACGCGTTCATCGCCCGTCTTCGCTGGCACCGGTCAGAACGTAGCGGCCCGCCGTCTCACAGTGGGGCGGAGGGGTGGACTCGTGTCCAGTTCACGGCACCACCTCAGCTGTCGGAGCTGTTATGCTTTCTCTGAGCTGTCGGCGGTTCTCTAGATCTTCGGTCCGATTAATACTTCTGAGCATCCTGAAACTTTCCCCTCAAAGCCCGAGTCCAGAGAAACGTGATGGAGCGGCCTTTGGAGTGTCGAGGAAAAAAAAAAAAACAAGTCTGGATATTTGCTGAAGACGATCAGAGGAGGACTCTTATGGAGGGATTTTTGTTTCATTAATATGCAATCAAAGAAAAAAGAACTTTCAATCAAAAAACTGTTTAGAGCAAAACTATACAAACTGTAATTAAATGAAATATTATTGCATATTTAAAAAATGTTTCATTGAAATGTAAATCTAAAAGTTTTATTTGCAAATCTAGAAATTTTGTTTGTGAATCCAAAAGTTTTGTTTGTGAATCCAAAAGTTTTGTTTGCAAATCCAAAAGTTTTGTGTTTGCGAATCCAAGTTTTGTTTGTGAATACAAAAGTTTTGTTTGCAAATCCAAAAGTTTTGCTAACTTCTGTGCTGGATTTCTGGGGCGGGGCCTAAACTGGAAAGATGTAAAAGAACTCTCTATTGGTCAGTTCCAAATGAAGCGACAGCAATAGAGAGTTCTTTTACATCTTTCAAGTTTAGGCTCCGCCCCGGAAATCCAGCACAGAAGTTAGCAAAACCTTTGGATTTGCAAACAAAATTTCTAGATTTGCAAATAAAACTTCTAGATTTACATTTCAATGAAATGTTTTTTAAAATATGCAATAACATTTTATCTAATTACAGTTTGTATAGTTTTGCTCTAAACAGTTTTTTGATTGAAAGTTCTTTTTTCTTTGATTGCATATTAAAGAAACAAAAATCCCTTCATAGACTCTGAGGTCGTCATTTTACGGGTCTTTCATCCGTCTTTGTTGTCACTGTTAATCAATTCACTCATTTCTGCCTCCAAAATTAACTTAAGAGAGCCTCAAACTGCCGATCCATCGCTCTCAAAGCTGAAAATGGTGTAAAAATGAGGGAGGAAAATGAAGCCGCACTTCCTCTTGAGGCCACAGGAGGTCAGTGTTGCACCGCGCAGCCACGTCAACGCAGCTGTTCAGCTGCAGATGTGATCTGTGGCTCAGAGACACGTTGCTGCAGGTGCCGTTCACACGTGGACCTTAAATCATCGTCTCTCTGCTGGATCCATACGGAGCTTTTAAACGGACCACGGACAGATAAACGGGAAAATAATTACATCTGGACCAAAGCAGAGTCTTTACATTCTCGAGTGATGAGCTGGCACCGATGCTCCACGTGTCGGGATCGATTTAAGCTCCTCCCAGGGACGTGATGCCACGGCAACGTGATGAGGGATTTATTGATCCTGACAGATACAAACATCTAAACAGAAGGAGCACGTCTCGTTTGGATTATTATTATTTTTGCATGTCGAATTAAAAAACTAAAACACATCTATTGGTTTGAATAAAGAGCTGAAGTTCACAATATAAATGTGCTCCAACATTATTTAAAAAAACAAACCAGTAAGTCTAAAAGTTGCCTTATATAATACAGTGGATGGATCTAAATTTCTGTTTCAATCGGCAGATACGGCCTCTGAAGGAAACCATGGCGGTGGCGTGGAGATGCTTTATTTTGCGTTTGTCCCCCTGGAGGCGGGATTTCTGGAGCTGCTGTTCTTGGGTGAAGAAGTGATTTGCGGTTATCTCATCTGCAGCTGCTGCAGTCGAGACTCGGGCGTCAACATCTCTCACAGCAGATAAGCATCAAATATACGACTCATTTCAGGATCCATCTGTTTAGTTAAAAAAAATAAATCAAGAAATTAAAAATAATAAGCCTCCAGGCGTCTTGGATTGAACCGTCACTGCTTTATTCTCGTAGGGAGGTTGACGCCGCCTCGTTTAGGACCCGTCCTTTAATACATTTTTAAAGAGGAGCACGTTTCCCTCTGAACTCTGGAGCGAACGTGTTCAAAGCTCCGGGTCGGTTTTGATGTACCACCGGGGACTTCACACTTCCACCTGGGAAAATAACTTCCACTCCTCTAATTTGTTCAGTTTAAGCTGGTTTAGAGGCAGCGGTGTATAAAAGAGTCAAACCATCTCCAGACCAGCACTGATGATCAATGTGATGAGTCCACAATCTGTTCAAAACCAACACAAAAACTCCTTTTACTGCTGTTCTTTGTAGTTTAAAGCGTCATATTGTGGTTTTCTGATTTATCTACATGGTGTAATATTCCTGTTCACAGTAAACCTGGTCTTCAGGCTGAGAACGTCGCTTTTCATCTTTTTTTTTTCTAAAATGAGATCTTTGTTACATCATTGAGGGCAGAAGTTTTCCATCCTGGTACTTCTTGTCAACAGTGTTGTACCTGAACGTGTTCATTAAGTTCACCGTGATATTATCGTAAACCGTGATAATTTGGTCACTATAATTGAGATATCAGATTTTCCATATCGTTACATCCCTAGTTGCGTCTATGTGTCTGGAAATGCTTCGGTTACAGTATTTCAGAACATCTCTTCTCTTAACATGTGTTGTTGCACACGTCGGTACGTCCCAGAAAGGTTCTGGTTCCGTAGAGAGACACGGTTCACATTTGGTTACGTCACACAGTCGGGGGGGTGAAAGGGATCTACGAGGCTCTAGAAACTCTCTACGACAACTGAGGGAAACACTTCTGGGTGGTCTGTCCTCACCTTCATCTTCGCTCAGACAGTCGGGCAGGACATGTGACACTGTGACAGAGGTCACTGGAAAGGTTCAGGGTCTGGAGGGTGTGTCGGGGGTGGTGGGGGGGGGGGCTGAGGAAGGACCCTCCACATCCTGGTTAGGTGCTACTGTTGTCGCTGCTGCTTTGAGCCGTCTCTTGGCACTCGGGGCAGGTGTAAGTCATCTCGTGAGCGTTTTGGCCCACGTATCCCGCCGTTCCGTTGGTGTCGGACTCTCGGGCCTCGAGAGAGCGATGCATCTTGGCGCAATAGCTGCTGCTCTCACAGGGGGAAATGCATGAGGAGAGCAAAAACAAAAAAAACCAAAACCAACCAAACAAAAAAAGCAAAAACACGATGACGTGAAGGAGGGGAGGCTTGGACTCGAAGTGAGTCGAGGGAGGAAAAAAACAAAACAAAACAATGGAGGCTTTGGTTTCTTGCATGAGGACGATGACACTTAGGGGAGATTAAAATGATCAACTCACCAAGCTAGGTATATCATAGACACTATGAATATGAGGAGCACAAAGGCCCCGGCTGCTACACCGTACACCCACATCTTCAGCTTCCCATCTGTGGAAGAGGAGCCTCGTCAGTTTGTCTGTTTACATTCAAACGTGGCACCAACAGTCATCAAGGCCCCGTTTAGACCTCGCATTAGCATCCGTCCTGGGTGGTCCCGTTCTACGGGTTAATGAACAAGTAAGTGATAAAAACAACTTCCTGTCCTTCCCGTCTCCTGCTCCGCGGTTGAGTCGGATCAGTTCATCTCATAACGGTTACGGCCCGCGTCTGCGTAATATATATATATATATATATATATATATATATATATATATATATATATATATATATATATATATATATATATATATATATATATATATATATATATATATATATATATATATATATATATTCATCTTACAATACATTTACATCATTTTCCAAAAGATTTTAAAGGGACAAAGTGATTTTGGTGACATCTTGTGAGTATTCCAATGACTTTGTTTGAATTAATTGAACTGAACGCATCAATTACACATTCAGTGCGTTTACATGGGAAGTTTAATTCCTTTTTAATTCAGAATTAAAATTAAATCCGATTTAAAATGATTAAAAATTACCATGTAAACACCTAATTCCGAATGAAAATGTCCATTGCGAATTAAACTTAATTCTGAAGTAAGTGGCTGGTTTATTCTGATTTTAAATCTGAATAGAATAATTCCGCGGTCATGTAAACACTCATTCCGCTTTAAATTATTTCCGTTCTTTCTGCGCATGCTCGTTCTCTTGCCCCTCTGTCGCGATGACGCTTATATTCCGCACTCGGCTTGTTTTCGAAAACAAAACAACATGGACATGATGGCAGGATGGCGGGAAACATAAAAATTGTGAGCTTTTCAAAGTTGTAGCGGCTAGGTTAAATGTTGTCGTGCTGCTGCTTCAAAAATAAAACAAAATAAATCCAAAAAGGATGCTAATACTGGACAAAATGAATAAAAGATTTGTTGAGAAAAAAAGTTTCATTTATTTAAACAGTGCAAATTGTTGCTTGCAAGCTTTTAAAGGTGGGACACGGGGGTTTAGAAAGAAGCTTAGAATATCGATACTCATGACTGAAAAATCAATACTCTCTGGAGAAAAAAAATATTGATATATATTGCAGAATCGATAAAATCGCTCAACTCTAGTGGCGGATCTCGTCGTATCTTTCACGTCTGCTGATGATGCTCCTGGAATGAGGCGATGGAATCTGAGAGTCTCGAAAAGCCCAATTTCTTCTTTCAGGGTTAGTTTTAGGGTTTACGTCGCATTTTAACTGGCTAGTCCTACCGCCCTGCACGTGTTAGACGTTCCCCTGCTACAGAACACCTGAACGTGCCGCTACAAGCTCACCGTCATCCGTTCATCCTAGTCGGTGTGATGGAGTGGTGGAAAAACCACTGGACTGGACGGCGAAGTCGGACGGTTTCTGACTCTTTCACACCTGCACTCGCGTCTACCTGCGACGGGGTTGCTCCGAGCAGATGTTCATACCAGGTCCAAACGGGGCCCAAAGGAAATAAGTCAAAGCTTCAGAGGACTTTGACACATTCATGGACTTGATCTTCCTCTTACGGGTTTTTACAACGTAGAAATACAGCCCAGTTATTTACAAAACCTACAAAACCATCTTCTGCTGGTACTTTCATCAGAGCATCGGAGGAGAGATGACGCAAATATGACGATAGCTGATGAGGAGTCAGACGTTCACAAGCTTCCCTTAATAACCAGGATGGGTAAACAGGTCACAGACTCATGGAAGTGAATCACCAACGCCGTTGACTGACTCCAAACTGCCTCAGCAGCAGATAACAGTCACAGCTGCCACCATCTTCCTGCATTCCTGTTTACAGGCAACAAGGAGATCCTTCTTGTGACGCCAAATACTGAACAGGAAGTCTGATGATCTTACAGATTTGGTGAAATGGGCTCCAGCGCTGCACGTGGGTCAGAGTCGCGTCATTCGATGCTTTTACCATTTTAGTATGGAGCCCCGTTTGGGTCATAATTCAATAAGCAACAGAACAGTGAATATCGATAGTGGGCGAGAGGTGCAATGTATATACTCCAGACCAGTAGGTGGCAGAATGCACCTCAGTTTACGGTTAAAAGTTGACATCGACTAAGAAACGTCAAGGTTTCCCGTAGCTCAGTCCAAGCTGCCATAGCTACAATCGGACTAGGAGCGCACCTTGATGACGCCACGGCCCACTGCTAACGGGACCTCACGGCCAAAACTAGTCGATGTCAGAGCGTAGAATGGAGAAGGATCAGCCAATGAGCGTGCAGGTCAACCACTGGTCCCGCCCACTGGCAAAATGTCATTATTATGTAAAAGATCATTCTTATGAAAAAGGAAGCAATTATGTAAAAACTCATTCTTAAATAAAAAAAGCCATTCTGAAGTAAACTATTATGCATAAAGATTAAATAATATTAAAATATATATTTCATAATATTACTTTTTTTCATAATAATGGGAAACATTTCATAATAATGGATACTTATTCCATAATAATAAACGCCTGTATTTCCTAATAATAGACTCATTTATTCATTGAATTATGACCCAAACGGGGCTCCATATTATAGTTGCTGTGTTTATCATCCTGCTAAACAAGCAGCTGCAGACTGTATAAAATCCAGAAACACAAGCTGCTTTTTTTTTCCGGCGCCCTAAAATCTTTAACCCCCAAACATCAGAATCAGGCTTGAAATTAACGAATGAGTGTCGTCATCCATGTTCTTCATCGGTTCATCATTGACTCAATGAGGCGCAGTAACTGTGAAGTATGTTGCAGCGTGATTGCATTTCCTACGATGCAACATTTGTTTCCCCGCAGGTTCTCATTGTTTACAGGAGAAAATCAAGACGACTTGTTCTTCACCGTGCTCGCATGTGACAAAAATAACCCCGTAAATCAGAGACTGCATTATGAACGATCACCTCGCGTCTCCCTCCTTTTTTTTTTTTACTGCAGCGTGCACGTCAGCAAGAAGTGTGCGTCGAAAAACAAGTGAGATTTTGGACGGTGAGGAACGAAAGATTTGACGATCTGGAAACTATCTGCTCTGCACGCGTGCAACCTAATTATTATTATTTTTTTTTAAAACATTTTTTTGGCCTTTCTTTACACTGAAAGACAGACAGGAAGGAGGGCTTTTTTTTTTTCTTTTTTTAACGGCGACCTGAGAGCCGACGGGAACGTCTACGGAGAACGGCGGGGCAGAAGTCGCCGTCGTTTCAGATCATTCAGGGTTTTCACTTGACAGGAGGAAAAACACATCTATTATATCTATTTGTCACAGTTGATTTCTTTTTTTATTAACACCAGCTGACCAATGATGAAAGCTGACCTGGTCCGTAGGGCTGCAGGTACCAGGTCCGCCCAGCGCGTCCAGGCTGGAGGGTGGCGGGCAGCGTGGGGTTAATGGCACGACTGGTCTTCACGTCCCCTTTCTTGTCCCCAGCGGTGGGGATCTCCAGGACGGGGATGGGGGCGCACTGGTCCAGCTGCCCGGCAGACGACAGCACTTCTGTGAAGCCCGGCTTGCAGGTGCAGACGCCGGCCTGCAGGGGGCAGCGCAGAACCACATTTGATCTGAGCGGCAGGTTCTAGTTGAGCACTTGAAGACAGTGATGATGTTAACATGCTACTGTGGTTTTAAGTTATCATGCACTAACTAACCAACCGGAGGCATTAAACTGACAACCCTGAAACAGCTGGGAGTTAAATGGCTCTTCTGCAGTGGGAGCATCATTTACTGAGGTGTTATTTAACCCCTTAAAATGACTATTTACATACTTTTTCTTTCTTATTTTCTTGGTTCATTTGACAGGGATCTGGCACATTAATAAACTCCACTATAAATGCACTGCAGTTGGCAAAAGGCTGTTTTTCCATCTGCTAGAGGCGGGCGGATCGATCTAGATATCGATAATATCGATACCAACACTGGTATTGATACGATAACGATAAACGATACTCATTTAAAAACATCGATACTCAAGCTTTTTTTCTTTTCTTCTTTTTTCATTTTAACGTTCAAAGCACATGTTACTAAAGTCACATGTTACTGGAGACAACTCAGAAAAATACAGTTAAGACCTTGAAATAACCCAGTACATGTCATGTATCCCATTGAAAGGTGTTATCTAAGATAAAATAACATTAGATAATCCTTTAATTATCCCACGACAGGGTAATTTTTAGAGTTAAAGCAACAGGAAAGTGCACATGGTGCAAAAAAATTACACAAGTATTGAAAGATATAATGTAAAAGGTGGACTAGAAAAAAACCTTATGAACAGAAATTCAGCTACAAGGAATCTTTACACAAAAATGTTGAAGACATAACGTTTAACAAAGTTCTATTCTTGGCTTTAACAAAATAATCCAAAGACAAAAATCACAAAAGTTCATGATAGATTAATCTCAATATGGAAAAGTATCGGTATCGGTATCGTTATCGTTATCGGCATCGGCGATACTGGCCCTGTATTTACTTGGTATTGGATCGATACCACCAACATTCCCAGCATCACCCAGCTCTACTATCTGGGGCCCTGTGGATTCAGACTCTCCCTAAAAACTTGAGATAAAATTACAAAATGAAACCGAGATAAAAAAAAAAAATTAAAACCACTAAGACGAATGGAGCAATAAAACAAAGGTGGGAAAGACACCACTGGAAGGTTGAAAGGATTCAGCGTTTGTCGCTCAGCTCGCGTTGACCACGTCTCTCTGGAGGATTTCATTTTTGTGTTTTTTTTGTTAGCGATAACTGGGGAGGAGGAGGAAGTAAATAAACGACAGCTCACCTCACTGCAGAAAGACTTTGGCATGAGACAAGGAGGATCGCAGGAGCCGTTGTCCACTGGGGGGTTCATCGCTGGACACCCACCTGCAGACCAGGAGACACCAGTCAGAGGACGCCGGGTTTGTGACCACAGACGTCGTCTGGGTTTTCTGGTCCGACGTTTTTCTGATCAGTTTCATCACTGAACCGTGAATCCGTTAGTTCAGGGGTTCAGACTCATCAGCATCATGGTTGAAGGGCCAGATTGACAACATGAATGTAACAAAATGCAATATAAATCAAAAATAAATTAAACTACACCTTATTATATTGTTAAATAACAGATTCTGTATTTATTTCCGTGTTTTCTGTCAAAATGCCGACGTAGATCATACTCTTTCATGTCTGACACAGCCTCATAACACAAAGACATACTGTTATTTCACCTTGAGATACAAACTTGTATTCGTTTTCCCGTCGTTCATGAAACTTTCTTCCTTGTGCATCAATTTTTCTTTTCTTTGACATGTTGGGGTTAGTTTCTAGAGGTTTTTCTTAAGTCCATTAGTTCTGAAAATCGTCTTGAGTTCTTGCTCATGGTGATATACTGTTATCATTGTGGGTAATGACAAAATGCATTATGGGAGATGTAGTTTATTGTCAATATGTGCTTTAAAGTGGCTTAAGCTTATTTTAAGTCTTAAAATATCAGTTTAAAATTCAAGCCAATAATGCACAAGCTCGCGAGGGCCACATAAAATGACGTGGCAGGCAACATTTGGCTGGCGGGCCTTGTGTTTGACACGTGCGTTAGCGTCTGTATCTTAACGTGGCTTATTTACCGACGGCTGATTTGGTTCTGAAACAGTTTCAGGTGAGTTTCTTAGAAATGAGATAATAGCTGTGCAGGCTGACATCGCCTCCCACACTCACTACTTACAAACACATCCCAAGTTTGTTTTCATATTTCTTTTTTATTTTTTTATGCCCGTTTGTTACACTTCTGACATTCTGTGTTGATTTTACCTCCTACATAAAAGTGCCACCAGTGGTTCTGAGTGGTTCTGAGTGGTTTTGAGTGGTTTTGAGCGCTTAAGCCCCTGAGCTGCTGTGGTTTCTCACTTCACAGATAAATTCAGCTGCACCATCCATTATTCAACAGACTGTAAGGCAGTGGGTTTTAATCTTCTCCGGCTCGGAGCCCCATTAAAATGGGCCTGTTATGGTGTTTTTAGCTCGACCGGACCCTCACCCTCCGTCATAGATCGTATCCCGTCTAGTGAAACAGAGACGGATGTGAGTAAGCAACCGTCTCAGAGCAAAGAGGCCTCTGACATCTTTAATGAGGCCGAATGACTGCAGCAGAGCTCCTCAGGTCAACGAAGGAGAGGAAAAGAAAAGAAAGAAAGCAGCCTTGCTGTTCGTTTCCATGTCTGATGTTCTGGACTCCACAGATCTGTGTCTTTGGCAACAAGACAACGTGAAGGCCAGTAACGTGAACTGAGCACGTTCACTTCCTCCTTCACCAGCGGGGGGCGTGAACGAGTTCATTTGGGCAGTTGTGAACGACGCTCTTTCAAAGTTCACGCACGGTCAAAACCGTTCCAGGTTTCCAGTGAACCCCATTTAAAATCCACCACAAACGAGCCTGATATGTATCTGAGGAAATCAATCAAACATGGCAACACGGCTGTCGCTGCTGTCACGCTAACAATTACGTCATCAAACATTTAAAACAAGCAAGATGAGAGCTACAGTTACCCAGAGCTGGAGGAGACCACGACTGCTGGGGGGGATTGAAATATTGAAATGGGGGGAAAAAACATTTGCACCTTAAGGACCTGTTTTTGTCTGATAATAAAGACCATTTGGCAGCAAGTTTTTCCTCATATTTCTAATATACTGTAGAGCAGTGATTCCCAAAGTGTGGGCCGCGGCCCCCTGGTGGGCTGTCGTGGGACAGCAGGTGGGCCGTGAGAGGTCATTAAAATTAAACAAATGTGTTTTAAATCCTAGATCTTTTTTAAATATGTTTTTAAATACTGTAAAATATTCATGACATGATTAAAAAAACATTAAGAAGTAATAAAACAAACCAGTTAAGTGTTATTCTACTGCCATCTTAACTTAATATGACAAGTGTCACCTTATTTGTTGACCCCTTACATTAATATCGGATCATGGTTCCTGGTCCTGTATGTTGATCACAGTTGTGATTAAAGGTTCTGGTGGGCTGAGGAGATTTTTCACATTTCAAATTGGGCCTTGGTATTCTGTAGTTTGGGAATGGCTGCTGTAGAGAGAAGCTGAAACGGAAATTACAGTTTTACATGGACTGTCCCTTCAATGCTAATGCTAATGCTAATGTGAACCTTGGTTGGTTAAGGATTCAGAATTGGACCAATAGTTTAACAGATAAAATGGATAAAATAATTGCCGTTTGTGGTGGTGTAGTATATGGGTAGTGGTAATCATTTTGACTAATAATTGCTCGCAGCAACATTAAAAAATAATTTTTAAAAAATGACCTAAAAATGAACTATATTTCTGACAGCTCTTGTGACTGTTGCAAACCTGGCAGAGCATTTGCAGGATCAAACTGACTTTAGGATCAAACTGACATCTTCACTGTCCCAGCTGCTTCAGAAGACTTTTCAGGCTTTAAGATGCAAAGAAATATATTCACAATATTGTTTTTACAATGACAGCTCACCGGGTCCCCCTACTGGCCTGGAGGCAGCATCACTTCTACGACACCGTCTCTCGTTAGGTCTCTTTGCTCGTTCACTCTTTTTTTCCCCGTCTTCTACCGTTACTGGTGTCGTTGCTGCTGTGCAGTAAAGCGGTATTCTCTATATCGGTGTGGCGTCATGCACCATGTGATCAGCCATGGTTACACTTCCGGTTTTAGCATCAGGGGCATACAAAATCAGGTGTTTTTTTCACTCACAGTTCCTTCAGTTATTTCCATATATTAGCGTCTTTATTGTATCTTAACTTAGTTTGGCGATCGTCACTGGTGCCTGTGGTGGCCAGCATGGCTTACCAGTATCAGGATGAGCTGAAGCCAGAGGCTTTAGCGAGGTATAAAGTAAAATTGGACATAATCGGCCTAGATTTGTGTCCATACAAGCACACAGCCGATTCTTGGACGGATAACCCCCAAACAATGGCCTCGTTTGGGGTACCCAGATGTGTACCAGTATCTCATAAAAATTGACATACATAATAATAGAGAAATATGAGAACAAAGTGCTTGACTTTATGATTGCTCATTAGACAGTATTGCAAATAATACTGGCATTCAAACATCACTAATGCATCAAAGCACGTTCACTGTCCTATAACACACAAGATCTAATTACTCTTTAAAAACAATACTTTCACCAAGGTTAATCAAGACCGCACAGACACGCACAAGTTTGTCTATACTGGAAGTTGTTTCTTGCATTTCACATGTAGGACGCCATGCAAACTGGACCCTGCAGGATGCCGTACCTGTTCTTGAGAGGACCGATCACCCGCTCAATGTGGATTCGCACAGATTAAATTTTTCTAGATGTTTCCAGTTCTTGCGCAGAAAGCCGCTATTGCTAGTGGCTTCGCTAGCAATAGTGAGCATTTGTATAGCCCCTTGGTCTGGTTGCTATGGCCCGCGCATGCCTGGATGTTCGTGGTCAAGAATGCAGCTGTAGTGAAATCTGAAGTAAGTTTGGCCGGTTCTGGGCGATCGCAGGGACGGGAGGCCGCGAAATGAGAAAGGAATCAAATATTCCTTCAAAAATTAATTGAATGAGACACTGAAAAGTGGGCCAATCGGCATTAAATGTGAAAAACGGCAGCCGAAATCATTTGAAAGAAAATTTTCTCCCGCCTTAAGCCGTCTTGCAGCCTCTTCGTGGACTCGGCACTGAAGCTGACTACAAGTGTCTGAAGGTTCCTTACCCGTGACGTTGAGTCCGTCCGAGCGCTGACACCAGGTGACGGGGCGGCTGGAGTTCTGCATGCCGCTGCTGAGCCACTTGTACTCGTAACATTCACCTCCTGCAAGAAAATCGCAAAAAAATAAAGCAACACCTGTGAAGTCTGAGTCTGCAGTGACGACCATTAATCACATGAGTGACAGATTAATAAAGCAGCTGCTACGTTACGGTTGTGTAATAGGCCGCTGTCACATAACATCCAGTCCCACGTCTTAATCTCCAGTAAGAGCTTTTGTTTAATGACTTCCTATCAATGCTATTATGACTTTATCAATACCTCCATCAGGGCAGTAAATGACCGTTTCCCTTTGTGACCAGCCATCAAGGTTTGACCTTGAAGAAAAACACGGGTACAGTACTGCCAGTCGATGCCCCTCCACCATCCTGCTTTCACCCCAACGTTCACGCTTCTAATATCTGAACTTCTTCAACTTTTTTTTTATTCCTGGTCATGTTCCGCTACAGCTGAAGTCGTTTTTCAAAACGTGAGGCAGACGGGAGTTTTACTACGCTGGGAATGTTTCTCTGAGAAACAGCAGATATTACCTCTGGAGGCAGAAACAGGGAGTTAGGGTTAGAGTTAGTAGGGTTAGGGTTAGTAGGGTTAGGGTTAGGTTTTTGAGTTAGGGTTAGGGTTAGTAGGGTTAGAGTTAGGGGGTTAGGGTTATTAGGTTAGGGGTTTAGTAGGTTTAGGTTAGGTCGGGTTAGGGTTCGGGTTCGGTTTTTCGTCGGGTTCGTTTAGGGTTTGTTTCGGGTTCGGTTCGGGTTGGCCGGGTTCGGTTCGGGGGTTCGGGTTCGTTAGGGTTGGTTCGGGTTCGCCGGTTCGGGTTCGGGTCGTCGGTTCGGTTAGGGTTCGGGGGTTAGGTTCCGCGCCGTTCGGGGTTTCGGGTTCGGTTCGCCGGGTTGGTTCTCGGGTTCGGGTTCGTCGGTTCGGGTTCGGGTTCGTCTGGTTCGTCGGGTTCGGGTTCGGGTTCGGCTTCCCAGGGTCGGGTTCGTCGGTTCGGTTCCGGGTTCGGGTTGTGTTCGTCCGGGTTAGGGTTCGCCGGGTTCGGGTTCTTCCCGGGTTCGGGTTCTCGTCGGGTTTCTTGTTCCCGGGTTCGACGGTTGGGTTCGGTTCGCCGGGTTCAGCTTTCCGGGTTTGGGGTTCTGGTTTTAGGGTCGGGTTAGGGTTCGGTTAGGGTCGTTCGGGGTGTCGTCGGGTTCGGGTCGGGGTCGGTCGGGTTCGGTTTCGGGTTGTTCGCCGGGTTCGGGTTCCGGTTGGGGTCCGGTTCGGGTCGGGTTCGGTTCGGGGTTCGGGTTCGCCGGTTCGGGTCTGGTTCGTCGGGTCCGGGTTCGTTCGGTTAGGTCGGTTCGACCGGGTTAGGGTTCGGTTCCGGGTTTGTCTGGTTCGTTCCGGTTCGGGTTAAGTTAGGGTTAGTCGTTTGGTCCGCCGTGGTACTGGGGTTAGTCGGTTTCGGGTAGGCGTTCCGGTTCGGGTTGGTTCGGGTTCGTCGCGTTCGGTTGCGGTCGGTTGCCGGGTTCGGGTTCGGGGGTAGTCGAGTCGGGGTTCGGGTTCGGTTCGGTTCGGTTTCGGGTTCGGGTTCCGGGTTTTCGGGTTTCGGGTTCGTCGCCGGGTTTCTGGGCTGGTTCGGGTCGGGTTTCGTCGGGTTCGGTTAGGTTCGGGTCTTCGGGTTCGGGTTCGGGTTCGTTGGGTTACGGGTTTCCGTCTGGTTGTTCTCGGGGGTTCGGGTTGACGGGAGGTTCGGGTGGGTTTCCGGTTCGTCGGGTTGGGTTTCCTGGTTTCGGGTTCGTAGGGGGTTTCGTCCGTTCGGTTCGGTTTCGTCGGGTTCGGGTTCGGCTCGCCGGTTCGGGTTTCGGGGTTCGGGTTCGGGTTCGGGTTCGGGTTCGGGTTTCGGGTTCGCCGGGTCGGAAGGGTTCCCGGGTTCGGTTCGGGTTGGGTTCGGGTAGGAGGGTTTGGGTTTTTCGGGTTTCGGGTTAGAGGGTTTGGTCGGTTCGGGTCGGGTTCGGGTTCGTCGGGTTCGGGTTCGCGGGGTTTCGGTTGTCGGGGATTTCGTTTCGGGTTCGGAGCGGTGGTTCGGGTTCGTCGGGGTTCGGGTTCGGGTTCGGTTCGGGTGTCGTCGGCTTCGGGTTCCCCGGGTTCGGGTTCGGGTTCGGGCGGGTCGTCGGGTTTTGGTTCGGTTCGGGTTCGGGTTTAGGTTCGTCGGGTTAGGGTTAGTTCGTAGGGTTCGGGGTTCGGGTTGGGGGTTTCGGGTTCGGGTTCGGGTTCGCCGGGGGGTTCTCGTCGGGTTCGGGTTCGCCGGGTTGGCCTTCGGTTCGTCGGGTTCGTCGGGTTGGTTCGCCGGGTTCGGGGTTCGGGTTCGGGGTTCCCGGTTTCGGGTTAGCCGGGTTCGGTTCGGGTTAGGGTTCGGGTTCGGGTTTCCCGGTTCCGGGTTGTTGTTTATTCGTTCGGCCCGGTTAGGGGTCGGGTTCGGGTTCGGGTTCGGGTTCGTCGCGGGTCGGTTTGGGTTCTGTTCGGGTTCGGGTTAGGGTTCGGCGGGTTCGGGTTCGCCGGTTCGTTCGTCTCGTTAGGGTTCCGGGTTGTTTCGGTTCGAGGGTTCGGGTTTTTCGGGTTCGGGTTAGGGTTCGGGATTTGGATGCAGGTCTCTCAGGGTCGAGAAAGACGGTGGATGATGATCTTCAACCGTACCAGCTAAGACGACCAATTGACCAGTCACATGTGGTGTGCCCCAGGGTTCGATCTTAGGTTCAATACTTTTTAACCTTTATATGCTTCCTCTTGGCGGTGTCATCAGGAGACACAGAGTCAACTTTCACAGTTATGCTGATGACACACAGTTGTACATCTCCGTGTCTCTTGATGACACAAAGCCAATAGATGCACTTTTCAACTGCATTTTAGATGTCACATCCTCGATGGCAGAAAACTTTCTCCAGCTTAACCATGACAAAACTGAGGTTTTAGTCATTGGTCCTGAGGCCCTGAGAGAGAATATTTTAAACCTGGGTGTAATCTTTGACTCTGAGCTGAATTTTATCCAACACATCAAGAACATCACCAAAGTTGGTTTTCATTACTTAAAAAAACATAGCCAGAGTCCGCCCTATTCTCTCTCAGGCCAACACGGAGACGCTAATGTTTCCCTGCTCCGACACAGATGGCGCTAATGAGTGGATCATCAGCAGACTCGCTGACAAGCTGACGGCGCAGGAAACATGGAAGCCGTGTAGCGGTGGCCCTCAGGGAGCTGAACTGGGGACACAGGTCTTCTGGCTGCGACATGCAGAATAAACCTGATAAAGCTGAAGGGAAGTCACCGTATCCTGATGGAGATGCAGCAGATGCATTAAACTTTTTTTTCATTTTTAATAGAATCACTGTGCTATTTTCCAACAATCCTCTTCACGAGTTCAGTTTCCTCTTGTTTTGGCTTCGTTCAGGTCAAAAACAGTGAAATTAGTAATGAAAAAAAAGAAAGGCTTTGCTTTCGTGTCCTCAAAGCCGTCTGTGAGCGGCGTTCACAGATCTCCCTCCAGCTGTGAGCGGCGTCTATTTTTACCGCCGTTTCGCTGAAGTGAAATCGTACACAGGGCCAGAATCTCTCCGCTCTGACTTGAGTTCTTGTTCAGATGTGCTGCAGAGACGGAGCCTGGCATGAATTAGCGCCGCTGTGAAAGTGTGCAACTGGGACGCAGGCGCTGGGTTTGTTTTTCTCAAGCGAGCCTGACATCAAACCGCTACTCCGCTCCCTCCCCAGCCTCCTTTCCCCTGTCACCACCCCCTCCCCTCCGCCGCCTCCGCTCTTTCCTTCCACGCAGCCCTCTCTGGTCTTGGCAGGGCCACTCCCCCGCACCCCCCCCATGCCTTGAGTGATGCTGGGAAATCAGGTCAGGTTAGAGAAGACTGCTGTCGGGATGTGCGCACCAGCCAAGGAGGGAGGTGTGGTGGGGTGCGAGGCCAGGGAGTGAGGAGGGGATGGATGGTGGGGGAGTGAGGGGGGAGGGGGTTTGCTTTGCATCCCTGAGCCGATGGCAACTGTGCGCGCTGCGCCTCGGTTGTGATGATTCACGGCCCGCGCTGCCTCCACAGCGGCGAGTTATTAGTGCGGCCGGCGGCACAGATCATGACTGCAAATGAGTCTGGGGTTTCCTCGGCTCAGAGGTCAAGACGGACCCTCTGGGAGGGTGGCGGCCGACCCCGGTGTACAGACAGAAAGATGCAGTCAGAGCTAGGGTTGGGCACCGAAAAACGATTCCAAGTAGGAATCGGTTCCTAACGTCCGGTTCTGGAATCGTATAGAAGATTTTTGAATTTCGATTCCTTTTTTTCGGTTCCTAAATGTCCGTGCTAATTTTTTATTTTTTTTGATTTACTGCACTAGTTTGTTGATGTTACTTCGCCCGGCGTACTCAACTCTGCGCTAGTGTTGACGTCACGTCCGTCGCCGAAGGGACTTCACTCGCCACAACATGGATTCCAAGAGACGCCGCTCTCGAGTTTGGCTGCATTTCAGTCTGGGAAATGACGGCTACCTGGCGCAGTGCAACACCTGCGGGAAGCGTGTTACTGCCAAAGGAGGGAGCACGACTAATATGGCAAAACACCTTCACCTGCATGGCATCACAAAAATAAACGAGTGTACCGTATTTAATTCACTGCTTCTTCGACTGCAACAGAGTCCGTCTTCATCCAGAAACTCTTGCCTTCTCATATACAGTGGTACCTCTACTTACGAATGTTTCTACATATGAAGTTTTCAGGTTACGAAACGCCTCAAAGGGAAAATATTGCCTCTAGTTACGAAAGAAATTTCAGGATACAAAAGGCTAAAATACAGTAGCGCTGCTACTTGCAGCTCCCAGAGTTTACTGAACGTAAACATACTTGTAGCTGCTCTGCCATTGGCTATCGGCTAGCATCTTCCTGGCATCCCATTGGCTAGGAGAGCCCCTTGTCTGTATGAGCGTAACCCAGCAACCAAGGTAAACAAACAATTTTTACCTCCACCAAGGAGGTTATGTTTTTGTCTGCATTTATCTGTCTGTTTCTGAAAGAGCAGATATGGTCATTTTCCTAAACAAAAACTGTTGATTTCATTTTTTTTGTTGGGCAAAATGTATTTTGGAGGCCAACTGCCAACTGTAAGTTGTTTAACATTTAGGCTGTAAGTAAATTCTGTGTGTGCATATGTGCATGCAAGCATGTGTAAGAATAAAAATGGCCTGTCGCCTGTGTAAATGTGTCACAGTTTTTTTTATGAAAAAATTCTACTGTTAGATAAGTCGCGATCTGTTGACCTACACATCAAAGAATCGGAATCGAGAATCATTTTGAACAGAAATCGAAACAGAGAATCGGAATCAGAATCGTTAAAATCCAAACGATGAAAAACCCTAGTCAGAGCAGCACTTTAATGCGTTGTTGTTGCATCTGTTGGTCACATCTGTGGCGAAGGCGAAGCGGCGTGAGTGAGCTTCCTGTTCGGTTTCTGTCAGCGTCCCAGATTCCTCTGACGTGCAGCTTGAACCAGACAGGAGCCTGCAGGTACGACCCCGAATGCAAATGTCTCTCCGAGTTAGTCATCCCCTGTGACGCTGAGCTCCTCGCCGTCTTCATCCCGCGACGACCTTTGACTGACTTCAGCTCAGCATCACGCAGACTCAGGACCACGGCAACAAACAACGTCTGAAGTCTCGTTTAACTGCTCCTCAGCTCGTTAGCCGCGGATCAATCTTTGACAATTCACTTGGTTGTTATTGGCTTTTCTGAACAGCAGACGTCTCTTTTTCTGCGTCTGACAGTTTCCTGAGATGCTAACAAAACGTCTGACGTGGTTTTTTTTTTACTTTTCCACTTCTTGAGTTTTAATGGTTGAATTCTCATCAGCTGTGTGGGAATAGTTCAGGGAGCCAGTTAAATAATCTGGACATGAAGCATCATTGATCTGGAGACATTTGTGTCCCCTCAGAAAATTAAAAGACATTGATGATGTAGGAAAGACAGAAAGCTTGACAAACTAAAAATGAAATGACAAAATGTACCATTAACTACATGCAAAAGTGACCCCCCCACCAAACTAGGTTTGGGTCAAGGCTGAAGTTCTGAACTTAATTGACAGCTTAATTTAGGCCTAATATGTCCTACTTCTTCACTTCTGGGTCCAGTCGTGGCTCAGGACTTCTGCAGCTCAGATGTGGCCTAAATGCCACAAGTCGGCCTCAAAACAGGTAATGGCAGTCGCCGTGAGGCGCCGGACGTGCTCTAAAGACCGTCTGTGGGCCACGTCCGGCGAATCTCTGTCGTGGGAGTCATTCTCACGTAAAGTCGGGGGTCAGGGGGGCCATTGTGGGTTGAGCCTGGGTTTGGGTTTTCTATCAGATCAGATCTTCTAGTCCAGGGGTCGGCGACCCGCGGCTCTTTAGTGTCTCTGCAGTGGCTTCCTGTAGCTTTTGGGGAAAAACTTGTCAGAAGGCGATTCTCCTCTGGAGCTCATATAGTGCCCTGTACGTTGCTCACCAGCAGGGGGCAGAATGAGTGTGTTCGGTGCAAAATACTGCCAGGTTACTACAACGAGGAAAGTCGTATCTGTGCGACCTCTGTGATTAGCGCCGGACAATTTTACATGTTCCTCATGTGCCGCTGAAATGGACTTAATATAATTAAATACAAACTGGCCTGTTTTTATATTTATAATTTTTTTATATTCATAATTTTTTAAGTTATTAAGCTGCAGTTATACGTTTTATTTATTTAAGTGGGCTACTTTTAATTTGATCAACGTTTTCCAAATAAGGGAATGACTCAAATGAACCTGCAGGTTCTTTGTTTTATTTCAAAGTAGGTTTACACAGGCCAGTGTTTTTTTCTCCTCATTCAAAAGATTCAAGATTAAATATATTTACTTCCATGTCAACAAGTTGACAGGAAATAACAGGTAAAAACAGCAATAAAATGTTAACAGTTTTCTGTTTGTTCTATAACTTCATAAATGCAACAAACGATAGTTCTTTTACAGTAAATGACAAAAAAAAAAAATTGGAAATGAAACTTTAATTTGTATTTTGCATGACCTTTAGCATTGAGATTTTTAAAAACTACCAAACATTCTAGGAATAAGCTTTTGTGTTGATTCAAATCCCTCTGAATACAGAATAACTAGATATAAACTTCATACACTGTTATCTTCATTTTACGGGTCAAATAAGTTTTGCGGCTCCAGATGAATTTTATTAAGAGGAGAAGGACTAAAAATGTTTTTTTTGATAGTAAAGGTTGCTGACCCCTGCTCTAGAGATACTCAGTCTGTGTTTCACCGCTCACCTGTGCAGGGCTGAGACTCCCACACCTGGTCCGGACAGAGCAGCAGGTTCTCGGGCTCCTGGGCCAGCACGGCCCGCGATCGGACCCGGACCGAGCCAAAGTCAACGCCGGCCCCTTTGACGCAGATGCTGACGCAGGGGCTCCAGTCGGACCACTCCATCAGGTAACATTCACCTGTAGGAGAGAAGACAGACGGATATGATGCGTGGATGTGGATGATCGCCATGGAAACCACTTGCACACCTTTTCCAACTCACAAGCAGATACGTATAAAGATGGAGGCCGTGCACGTTCTCATGCACTTTAAGTCTGTAATGGTGGAGCGGAAATGGAGAGAAATGATGCTGAATTTAAGATAAAACACTCCAGAAATGGAGGATTTTTGTATGATTTGTCCGTCTCTGGCTTTTATACTGATTTTATTCTCCAGCGGCTCCTGAAGCGTCACGTTAGGCTGACTGACATCTGAATCTGGGAGTGAGTTCACGGTTGGCTGCTCTGCGTGGCCTGATGATGGACAAGCAGCCGCTATACACTGAACTCTGGATAACTAGGATGACAACAGCTGCAGTTCCAACCTTCAGCTGCAGCTCCAACCTTCAGCTGCAGCTCCAACTTCCAGCTGCAACCTCCAGCTGCAACTTCCAGCTGCAGCTCCAATCTCCAGCTGCAGTTCCAACTTCCAGCTACAGCTCCAACCTCCAGCTGCAGCTCCAACCTCCAGCTGCAACTTCCAGCTGCAGTTCCAAACTCCACCTGTAGCTCCACCCTCCAACTGCAACTTCCAGCTGCAGCTCCAACTTCCAGCTGCAGTTCCAACCTCAAGCTGCTGTTCAACCTCCAGCTGCAGCTCCAACCTCCAGCTGCAGCTCCAACCTCCAGCTGCAGTTCCAACCTCCAGTTGCAGTTCCAACCTCCATCTCCAACTTCCAGCTGCAGTTCAACCTCCAGCTGCAGCTCCAACCTCCAGCTGCAACTTCCAGCTGCAGTTCAACCTCCAGCTGCAGCTCCAACCTCCAGCTCCAACTTCCAGCTGAAGTTCCAACCTCAGGCTGCAGTTCAACCTCCAGTTGCAGTTCCAACCTCCAGCTCCAACTTTCAGCTGCAGCTCCAACCTCCAGCTGCAACTTCCAGCTGCAGTTCAACCTCAAGTTGCAGTTCCAACCTCCAGCTCCAACTTCCAGCTGCAGCTCCAACCTCCAGCTCCAACTTCCAGCTGCAGTTCCAACCTCAGGCTGCAGTTCAACCTCCAGTTGCAGTTCCAACCTCCAGCTCCAACTTTCAGCTGCAGCTCCAACCTCCAGCTCTGACTTCCAGCTGCAGTTCCAACCTCCAGCTCCGACTTCCAGCTGCAGTTCAACCTCCAGCTGCAGCTTCAACCTCCAGCTCCAATTTCCAGCTGCAGCTCCAACCTCCAGCTGCAACTTCCAGCTACAGTTCAACCTCCAGCTGCAGCTCCAACCTCCAGCTGCAACTTCCAGCTAAAGTTCAACCTCCAGCTGCAGCTCCAACCTCCAGCTGCAACTTCCAGCTGCAGTTCCAAACTCCAGCTGTAGCTCCACCCTCCAACTGCAACTTCCAGCTGCAGCTCCAACTTCCAGCCGCAGCTCCAACTTCCAGCTGCAGTTCCAACCTCCAGCTGCAGCTCCAACCTCCAGCTGCAACTTCCAGCTGCAGTTCCAACCTCCAGCTGCAGCTCCAACCTCCAGCTGCAACTTCCAGCTGCAGTTCAACCTCCAAGCTACAGCTCCAACCTCCAGCTCCAACTTCCAGCTGCAGTTCCAACCTCAGGCTGCAGTTCAACCTCAAGTTGCAGTTCCAACCTCCAGCTCCAACTTCCAGCTGCAGTTCAACCTCCAGCTGCAGCTCCAACCTCCAGCTCCGACTTCCAGCTGCAGCTCCAACCTCAGGCTGCAGTTCAACCTCCAGTTGCAGTTCCAACCTCCAGCTCCAACTTTCAGCTGCAGCTCCAACCTCCAGCTCCAACTTCCAGCTGCAGTTCAACCTCCAGCTGCAGCTCCAACCTCCAGCTCCAACCTCCAGCTGCAGCTTCAACCTCCAGCTCCAATTTCCAGCTGCAGCTCCAACCTCCAGCTGCAACTTCCAGCTGCAGTTCAACCTCCAGCTGCAGCTCCAACCTCCAGCTGCAACTTCCAGCTGCAGTTCCAAACTCCAGCTGTAGCTCAACCCTCCAACTGCAACTTCCAGCTGCAGCTCCAACTTCCAGCTGCAGCTCCAACTTCCAGCTGCAGTTCCAACCTCCAGCTGCAGCTCCAACCTCCAGCTGCAACTTCCAGCTGCAGTTCAACCTCCAGCTGCAGCTCCAACCTCCAGCTGCAACTTCCAGCTGCAGTTCAACCTCCAGCTACAGCTCCAACCTCCAGCTCCAACTTCCAGCTGCAGTTCCAACCTCAGGCTGCAGTTCAACCTCAAGTTGCAGTTCCAACCTCCAGCTCCAACTTCCAGCTGCAGTTCAACCTCTAGCTGCAGCTCCAACCTCCAGCTCCAACTTCCAGCTGCAGTTCCAACCTCAGGCAGCAGCTCAACCTCCAGTTGCAGTTCCAACCTCCAGCTCCAACTTTCAGCTGCAGCTCCAACCTCCAGCTCCGACTTCCAGCTGAAATTCCAACCTACAGCTCCGACTTCCAGCTGCAGTTCAACCTCCAGCTGCAGCTCCAACCTCCAGCTCCAATTTCCAGCTGCAGCTCCAACCTCCAGCTGCAGCTCCAACCTCCAGCTGCAGCTCCAAGCTCCAGCTGCAGCTCCAACCTCCAGCTGCAACTCCAACCTCCAGCTCCAACCTCCAGCTGCAGCTCCAACCTCCAGCTGCAGCTCCAACCTCCAGTTGCAGCTCCAACCTCCAGCTGCAACTCCAAGCTCCAGCTGCAGCTCCAACCTCCAGTTGCAGCTCCAACCTCCATCTGCAACTCCAAGCTCCAGCTTCAGCTCCAACCTCCAGCTGCAGTTCCAACCTCCAGCTGCAGCTCCAACCTCCAGTTGCAGCTCCAACCTCCAGCTGCAACTCCAAGGTCCAGCTGCAGCTCCAACCTCCAGCTGCAACTTCCAGCTGCAGTTCAACCTCCAGCTGCAACTCCAATCTCCAGCTGCAGTTTCAACCTCCAGTTGCAGTTCCAACCTCCAGCTGCAGTTCCAACCTCCAGCTGCAGCTCCAACCTCCAGCTGCAGTTCCAACCTCCAGCTGCAACTCCAACCTCCAGCTGCAGCTCTAACCTCCAGCTGCAGCTCCAACCTCCAGCTGCAGTTCCAACCTCCAGCTGCAACTCCAACCTCCAGCTGCAGTTCCAACCTCCAGCTGCAGCTCCAACCTCCAGCTGCAGCTCCAACCTCAAGCTGCAGCTCCAACTCCAGTTGCAACTCCAACTTCCAGCTGCAGCTCCAACCTCCAGCTGCAGTTCAACCTCCAGCTGCAACTTCAATCTCCAGCTACAACTTCCAGCTGCAGTTCAACCTCCAGCTGCAACTCCAACCTCCAGCTCCAACCTCCAGCTGCAGCTCCAAGCTCCAGCTGCAGCTCCAACCTCCAGTTGTAGTTCCAACCTCCAGCTGCAGCTCCAACCTCCAGCTGCAGCTACAACCTCCAGTTGCAACTTCCAGCTGCAGTTTAACCTCTAGCTGCAACTCCAACCTCCAGCTCCAACCTCCAGCTGCAGTTCCAACCTCCAGCTGCAGCTCCAACCTCCAGTTGAAGCTCCAACCTCCATCTGCAACTCCAAGCTCCGGCTTCAGCTCCAACCTCCAGTTGCAGTTCCAACCTCCAGCTGCAGCTCCAACCTCCAGCTGCAGCTACAACCTCCAGTTGCAACTTCCAGCTGCAGTTCAACCTCCAGCTGCAACTCCAATCTCCAGCTACAACTTCCAGCTGCAGTTCAACCTCCAGCTGCAACTCCAACCTCCAGCTCCAACCTCCAGCTGCAGTTCCAACCTCCAGCAGCTCCAACCTCCAGCTGCAGCTCCAACCTCCAGCTGCAACTCCAAGCTCCAGCTGCAGCTCCAACCTCCAGCTGCAGTTCCAACCTCCAGCTGCAGCTCCAACCTCCAGCTGCAGCTCCAACCTCCAGCTGCAGTTCAACCTCCAGCTGCAACTCCAATCTCCAGCTACAACTTCCAGCTGCAGTTCAACCTCCAGCTGCAACTCCAACCTCCAGCTACAACCTCCAGCTGCAGCTCCAAGCTCCAGCTGCAGCTCCAACCTCCAGTTGTAGTTCCAACCTCCAGCTGCAGCTCCAACCTCCAGCTGTAGCTCCAACCTCCAGCTGCAGTTCCAACCTCCAGCTGCAGCTCCAACCTCCAGTTGCAACTTCCAGCTGCAGTTCAACCTCCAGCTGCAACTCCAATCTCCAGCTACAACTTCCAGCTGCAGTTTAACCTCTAGCTGCAACTCCAAACTCCAGCTCCAACCTCCAGCTGCAGTTCCAACCTCCAGCTGCAGCTCCAACCTCCAGTTGAAGCTCCAACCTCCATCTGCAACTCCAAGCTCCAGCTTCAGCTCCAACCTCCAGTTGCAGTTCCAACCTCCAGCTGCAGCTCCAACCTCCAGCTGCAGCTCCAACCTCCGGCTCGAACCTCCAGCTGCAGCTCCAACCTCCAGCTGCAGCTCCAAACTCCAGCTGCAACTCCAACCTCCAGCTGAGTTCCAACCTCCAGCTCCAGCTCCAACCTCCAGCTGTAGCTCCAACCTCCAGCTGCAGTTCCAACCTCCAGCTGCAGCTCCAACCTCCAGCTGCAGCTCCAAGCTCCAGCTGCAGTTCCAACCTCCAGCTGCAGCTACAACCTCCAGTTGCAACTTCCAGCTGCAGTTCAACCTCCAGCTGCAACTCCAATCTCCAACTACAACTTCCAGCTGCAGTTCAACCTCCAGCTGCAACTCCAACCTCCAGCTCCAACCTCCAGCTGCAGTTCCAACCTCCAGCTGCAGCTCCAACCTCCAGTTGCAGCTCCAACCTCCAGCTGCAAGTCCAAGCTCCAGCTGCAGCTCCAACCTCCAGTTGCAGCTCCAACCTCCATCTGCAACTCCAAGCTCCAGCTTCAGCTCCAACCTCCAGCTGCAGTTCCAACCTCCAGCTGCAGCTCCAACCTCCAGTTGCAGCTCCAACCTCCAGCTGCAACTCCAAGCTCCAGCTGCAGCTCTAACCTCCAGCTGCAACTTCCAGCTGCAGTTCAACCTCCAGCTGCAACTCCAATCTCCAGCTGCAGTTCCAACCTCCAGTTGCAGTTCCAACCTACAGCTGCAGCTCCAACCTCCGGCGACAGTTCCAACCTCCAGCTGCAGCTCCAACCTCCAGCTGCAGTTCCAACCTCCAGCTGCAACTCCAATCTCTAGCTGCAGCTCTAACCTCCAGCTGCAGCTCCAACCTCCAGCTGCAGCTCCAACCTCCAGCTGTAGCTCCAACCTCCAGCTGCAGTTCCAACCTCCAGCTGCAACTCCAACCTCCAGCTGCAGTTCCAACCTCCAGCTGCAGCTCCATCCTCCAGCTGCAGCTCCAACCTCAAGCTGCAGCTCCAACCTTCAGTTGCAACTCCAACTTCCAGCTGCAGCTCCAACCTCCAGCTGCAGTTCAACCTCCAGCTGCAACTCAAATCTCCAGCTACAACTTCCAGCTGCAGTTCAACCTCCAGCTGCAACTCCAACCTCCAGCTCCAACCTCCAGCTGCAGCTCCAAGCTCCAGCTGCAGCTCCAACCTCCAGTTGTAGTTCCAACCTCCAGCTGCAGCTCCAACCTCCAGCTGTAGCTCCAACCTCCAGCTGCAGTTCCAACCTCCAGCTGCAGCTACAACCTCCAGTTGCAACTTCCAGCTGCAGTTCAACCTCCAGCTGAAACTCCAATCTCCAGCTACAACTTCCAGCTGCAGTTTAACCTCTAGCTGCAACTCCAAGCTCCAGCTCCAACCTCCAGCTGCAGTTCCAACCTCCAGCTGCAGCTCCAACCTCCAATTGAAGCTCCAACCTCCAGCTGCAACTCCAAGCTCCAGCTGCAACTCTAAGCTCCAGCTTGAGCTCCAACCTCCAGCTGCAGTTCTAACTTCCAGCTGCAGCTCCAACCTCCAGTTGCAGCTCCAACCTCCGGCTCGAACCTCCAGCTGCAGCTCCAACCTCCAGCTGCAGCTCCAACCTCCAGCTGCAGCTCCAAACTCCAGCTGCAACTCCAACCTCCAGCTGAGTTCCAACCTTCAGCTCCAGCTCCAACCTCCAGCTGTAGCTCCAACCTCCAGCTGCAGTTCCAACCTCCAGCTGCAGCTCCAACCTCCAGCTGCAGCTCCAAGCTCCAGCTGCAGCTCCAACCTCCAGTTGTAGTTCCAACCTCCAGCTGCAGCTCCAACCTCCAGCTGTAGCTCCAACCTCCAGCTGCACTTCCAACCTTCAGCTGCAGCTACAACCTCCAGTTGCAACTTCCAGCTGCAGTTCAACCTCCAGCTGCAACTCCAATCTCCAGCTACAACTTCCAGCTGCAGTTCAACCTCCAGCTGCAACTCCAACCTCAAGCTCCAACTTCCAGCTGGAGTTCCAACCTCCAGCTGCAGCTCCAACCTCCAGTTGCAGCTCCAACCTCCAGCTGCAGCTCCAAGCTCCAGCTGCTGCTCCAACCTCCAGTTGCAGCTCCAACCTCCATCTGCAACTCCAAGCTCCAGCTTCAGCTCCAACCTCCAGCTGCAGTTCCAACTTCCAGCTGCAGCTCCAACCTCCAGTTGCAGCTCCAACCTCCAGCTGCAACTCCAAGCTCCAGCTGCAGCTCCAACCTCCAGCTGCAACTTCCAGCAGCAGTTCAACTCCCAGTGCAACTCCAGCATTCCAACCTCCAGCTGCAGTTCCAACCTCCAGCTGCAGCTCCAACCTCCAGCTGCAGCTCCAAACTCCAGCTGCAGTTCCAACCTCCAGCTGCAGCTCCAACCTCCAGCTGCAGCTCCAACCTCCAGCTGCAGCTCCAACCTCCAGCTGCAGTTCCAACCTCCAGCTGCAGCTACAACCTCCAGTTGCAACTTCCAGCTGCAGTTCAACCTCCAGCTGCAACTCCAATCTCCAGCTACAACTTCCAGCTGCAGTTCAACCTCCAGCTGCAACTCCAACCTCCAGCTCCAACCTCCAGCTGCAGTTCCAACCTCCAGCTGCAGCTCCAACCTCCAGTTGCAGCTCCAACCTCCAGCTGCAACTCCAAGCTCCAGCTGCAGCTCCAACCTCCAGTTGCAGCTCCAACCTCCATCTGCAACTCCAAGCTCCAGCTGCAGTTCCAACCTCCAGCTGCAGCTCCAACCTCCAGCTGCAGCTCCAACCTCCAGCTGCAACTCCAAGCTCCAGCTGCAGCTCCAACCTCCAGCTGCAGCTCCAACCTCCAGCTGCAACTTCCAGCTGCAGTTCAACCTCCAGCTGCAACTCCAATCTCCAGCTGCAGTTCCAACTTCCAGTTGCAGTTCCAACCTCCAGCTGCAGCTCCAACCTCCAGCTGCAGTTCCAACCTCCAGCTGCAGCTCCAACCTCCAGCTGCAGTTCCAACCTCCAGCTGCAGCTCCAACGTCCAGCTGCAGCTCCAACCTCCAGTTGCAGCTCCAACCTCCAGCTGCAACTCCAAGCTCCAGCTGCAGCTCCAACCTCCAGCTGCAGCTCCAACCTCCAGCTGCAACTTCCAGCTGCAGTTCAACCTCCAGCTGCAACTCCAATCTCCAGCTGCAGTTCCAACTTCCAGTTGCAGTTCCAACCTCCAGCTGCAGCTCCAACCTCCAGCTGCAGTTCCAACCTCCAGTTGTAGTTCCAACCTCCAGCTGCAGCTCCAACCTCCAGCTGTAGCTCCAACCTCCAGCTGCAGTTCCAACCTCCAGCTGCAGCTACAACCTCCAGTTGCAACTTCCAGCTGCAGTTCAACCTCCAGCTGCAACTCCAATCTCCAGCTACAACTTCCAGCTGCAGATCAACCTCCAGCTGCAACTCCAACCTCCAGCTCCAACCTCCAGCTGCAGTTCCAACCTCCAGCTGCAGCTCCAGCCTCCAGTTGCAGCTCCAACCTCCAGCTGCAACTCCAAGCTCCAGCTGCAGCTCCAATCTCCAGTTGCAGCTCCAACCTCCATCTGCAACTCCAAGCTCCAGCTGCAGTTCCAACCTCCAGCTGCAGCTCCAACCTCCAGTTGCAGCTCAAACCTCCAGCTGCAACTCCAAGCTCCAGCTGCAGCTCCAACCTCCAGCTGCAACTTCCAGCTGCAGTTCAACCTCCAGCTGCAACTCCAATCTCCAGCTGCAGTTCCAACCTCCAGTTGCAGTTCCAACCTCCAGCTGCAGCTCCAACCTCCAGCTGCAGTTCCAACCTCCAGCTGCAGCTCCAACCTCCAGCTGCAGTTCCAACCTCCAGCTGCAGCTCCAACCTCCAGCTGCAGCTCCAACCTCCAGCTGCAACTCCAACCTCCAGCTGCAGCTCTAACCTCCAGCTGCAGCTCCAACCTCCAGCTGCATCTCCAACCTCCAGCTGCAGCTCCAACCTCCAGCTGCAGCTCCAACCTCCAGCTGCAACTCCAACCTCCAGCTGCAGTTCCAACCTCCAGCTGCAGCTCCAACCTCCAGCTGCAGCTCCAACCTCCAGTTGCAACTCAAACTTCCAGCTGCAGCTCCAACCTCCAGCTGCAGTTCAACCTCCAGCTGCAACTCCAATCTCCAGCTACAACTTCCAGCTGCAGTTCAACCTCCAGCTGCAACTCCAACCTCCAGTTCCAACCTCCAGCTGCAGCTCCAAGCTCCAGTTGTAGTTCCAACCTCCAGCTGCAGCTCCAACCTCCAGCTGTAGCTCCAACCTCCAGCTGCAGTTCCAACCTCTAGCTGCAGCTACAACCTCCAGTTGCAACTTCCAGCTGCAGCTCAACCTCCAGCTGCAACTCCAATCTGAAGCTACAACTTCCAGCTGCAGTTTAACCGCTAGCTGCAACTCCAACCTCCAGCTCCAACCTCCAGCTGCAGTTCCAACCTCCAGCTGCAGCTCCAACCTCCAGTTGAAGCTCCAACCTCCAGCTGCAACTCCAAGCTCCAGCTGCAGCTCCAACCTCCAGTTGCAGCTCCAACCTCCATTTGCAACTCCAAGCTCCAGCTTCAGCTCCAACCTCCAGCTGCAGTTCCAACCTCCAGCTGCAGCTCCAACATCCAGTTGCAGCTCCAACCTCCAGCTGCAACTCCAAGCTCCAGCTGCAGCTCCAACCTCCAGCTGCAGCTCCAACCTCCAGCTGCAACTTCCAGCTGCAGTTCAACCTCCAGCTGCAACTCCAATCTCCAGCTGCAGTTCCAACCTCCAGTTGCAGTTCCAACCTCCAGCTGCAGTTCAACCTCCAGCTGCAACTCCAATCTCCAGCTACAACTTCCATTTGCAGTTCAACCTCCAGCTGCAACTCCAACCTCCAGCTCCAACCTCCAGCTGCAGCTCCAAGCTCCAGCTGCAGCTCCAACCTGCAGTTGTAGTTCCAACCTCCAGCTGCAGCTCCAACCTCCAGCTGCAGTTCCAACCTCCAGCTGCAGCTACAACCTCCAGTTGAAACTTTTAAGCTGCAGTTCAACCTCCAGCTGCAACTCCAATCTCCAGCTACAACTTCCAGCTGCAGTTCAACCTCCAGCTGCAACTCCAACCTCCAGCTCCAACCTCCAGCTGCAGTTCCAACCTCCAGCTGCAGCTCCAACCTCCAGTTGCAGCTCCAACCTCCAGCTGCAACTCCAAGCTCCAGCTGCAGTTCCAACCTCCAGTTGCAGCTCCAACCTCCATCTGCAACTCCAAGCTCCAGCTTCAGCTCCAACCTCCAGCTGCAGTTCCAACCTCCAGCTGCAGCTCCAACCTCCAGTTGCAACTCCAAGCTCCAGCTGCAGCTCCAACCTCCAGCTGCAGTTCCAACCTCCAGCTGCAGCTCCAACCTCCAGCTGCAACTCCAAGCTCCAGCTGCAGCTCCAACCTTCAGCTGCAGCTCCAACCTCCAGCTGCAACTTCCAGCTGCAGTTCAACCTCCAGCTGCAACTCCAATCTCCAGCTGCAGTTCCAACCTCCAGTTGCAGTTCCAACCTCCAACTGCAGCTCCAACCTCCAGCTGCAGTTCTAACCTCCAGCTGCAGCTCCAACCTCCAGCTGCAGTTCCAACCTCCAGCTGCAACTCCAACCTCCAGCTGCAGCTCTAACCTCCAGCTGCAGCTCCAACCTCCAGCGGCAGCTCCAACCTCCAGCTGTAGCTCCAACCTCCAGCTGCAGTTCCAACCTCCTACTGCAACTCCAACCTCCAGCTGCAGCTCCAACCTCCAGCTGCAGTTCAACCTCCAGCTGCAGTTCAACCTCCAGCTCCAACCTCCAGCTGCAGCTCCAACCTCCAGCTGCAGCTCCAACCTCCAGCTGCAGCTCCAACCTCAAGCTGCAGCTCCAACCTCCAGTTGCAACTCCAACTTCCAGCTGCACCTCAACCTCCAGCTGCAGTTCAACCTCCAGCTGCAGCTCCAACCTCCAGTTGCAGCTCCAACCTCCAGCTGCAGCTCCAACCTCCAGCTGCAGTTCAACCTCCAGCTGCAGCTCCAACCTCCAGTTGCAGCTCCAACCTCCAGCTGCAGCTCCAACCTCCAGCTGCAGTTCAACCTCCAGTTGCAGATCAAACTTCAAGCCCAGGATGAGGTGGGTGTAGAAAATGGACGGAAAAATAATTGATTAATTGTGGGGTCTAGAAATAATTGATGAATAAGATGAACATGTGCTGTTCATCTCGCTGGTCATAAAAACATGCGTTGTCGAATCTCCTTTGCCGGACGATCACGTCTCATTTCCACAGCAGATGCTGCTTTTCATCAGCACACATGGCACGTTGTTGGTGGAGAGAATTAGACGGCGGTGAGACCGCAAAGATCTAAGCTCAGAAACTGAGACTGAATGAAAATTAATCAATGAGGGGGAAAAGCACAAGGAGTGATCAACTTTAAATCCACAGCAGCTTGTGGGTTGGTGACGGTGATGTTTGCATGTTTGGCCTTTCTGCTCTACAAAGACCCGCCTGAGGAGCTCAGGCTAACTGGATCAGAACCATCTCAGAATCTAGATCTCCATCATCTCCGGTCTGATGTCTTTTATTAAATTTCACAATCTTCCATCTCTTTTTGAACACTGGTTTCACGCGCAGCTTTTATTCGACTGCATGCAAAACACATCAGCCTTACAAGCTTTAGCGTGGGCGTCTCTTTGTTGACGAGGAGAAGTTAATCTGGGTTAGATGTAGAGATGTGCATTAGACATGCATGCAGGATGAGAGCTTAAAGATGTTCTGTGGAGTTTCAGTGGGAGGAAGGAGGAGGCTTGAAAGTGCAGCTCATCAGACGGAGGAAGGAGCAGAAACATCAGTCTGGTTCCTCAGGCTGTTTGGAAAAAGGAGCTGGATGGACCTGCTGCCTGTTTGCCAGGTCTTGTCACAGAAACAAGCACGTAAAGTGACAAAGAAATTAAATTAAAAAAAACAAAAAGAAGAAGAAATAGCTGCAGGTAGCTACAGGTTTATCTGTTTTTTGTAACATTTGTCTTTTGCTGAATAAGTCAGTGCAGAAGTTCTTCATTTAACAAAAAGAGACGATGATGGGAAAAACTTTTGTCTGCTTTCCTGCCCATCCACATGGAAATACAAACACGAAGCAGAAAAACTGCTCTCCCACTCGTTTACGTTGTTTACATGGGAAGATAATAACTGGGCGGCAAATCCGTTCAAAAAGCTCCATCTGCTCTTCAACAACGCTGTCTTTTGCTTCGACTACACTTAAAGAACCCAAGTACCTCAGACAGATTAATTAGACCCATTACAGATTCAAGCATAGAAGAATTTTGATGATAATTTAATTTAAAATACTTCAATGAAGCAGGAGGGAACATTTTATTATTGTACATGCAGCTGGATAGATCAGCTTCTCCTTTTCTAGACTATTGGCTTGATGATAAGTTTATGATTGTCCCACATATTTCACTGGAACGTGTTAATTAAACCTCATGTTCATGTAACTCTGACGAAGGCACTGCTGCTTCTGAACGTTCAGATGAGCCGACGTGGATTCATGGAGCATTTACAAAATCTGCAGGGGACCCGACAGTGCAGCACAGAGCCTTTAACATCTGCCTGCTTTCTGCTCTAATTAGATCTGGGTTGGTGACTGGTGGTGGGTGTCTAGTGGTTTGGTTGGTGACTGGTGGTGGGTGTCTAGTGGTTTGGTTGGTGACTGGTGGTGGGTGTATAGTGGTTTGGTTGGTGACTGGTGGGGGTTTCTAGTGGTTTGGTTGGTGACTGGTGGTGGGTGTCTAGTGGTTTGGTTGGTGACTGGTGGTGGGTGTATAGTGGTTTGGTTGGTAACTGGTGGTGGATGTCTAGTGGTTTGGTTGGTGACTGGTGGTGGGTGTCTAGTGGTTTGGTTGGTGACTAGTGGTGGATGTCTAGTGGTTTGGTTGGTGTGCTGGTTTTGCCTCCTTTTTCTTTCTGTGTATTTGCAGGCCAGAGTGTCCTGGGTTTCATGCTGACTTGCAGTTCCATCCTCTGTCCATCCCGGGGTTCACCTCCACTTGTGTTTGGGTGCCGACTGACGTGGTGATCGGCGACCTGGTCCTCTGGCCATCTCATCCCAGTGCTGCTACCTCCATCTGTTTATGTTTATATGGCCATTGTATTTAGTCATTTGTGTGCTCTCCTCTTTCTGTCCTCCATCTTCTCTCCGTCCTCCATCCTCTCTCTGTCCTGTCTCCCCTCTTTTCTTTCTCTACCCGGCTGGCCTTCGGCAGGAGGGTCCCCCCATATGAGCCAGGTCCTGCTCAAGGTTTCTTCCTCTTAAAGTGGAGTTTTTCCTTGCCATTGTTTGGCATTAAGGTTTTTTTTTCTCCCTACGTGGGAGTTTTTTTTACCTGCCATTATCACTGATTGGATTTAATATTATAATCTTAGTTAATGATATTTGCTCGGGGGTCATGCTCTGGGTCTCTGTAAAGCGCCTAGAGACAATTGTCATTGTAACAGACGCTATACAAATAAAATTGAATTGAATTGAATTGAATTGACTGTGGTGGGTGTCTAGTGGTTTGGTTGGTGACTGGTGGTGGGATGTCTAGTGGTTTGGTTGGTGACTGGTGGTGGATGTCTAGTGGTTGGTTGGTTTGGTTTGACTGGTGGTGGTGGGTGTCTAGTGGGTTTGGTTGGTGACTGGTGTGGGGTGTGGTGTTTGGGTGGTGGTGTGATGGTTGGGTGATGGGGGGTTAGTGGGTTTGGTTGGTGACTGGTGGTGGGGTCTAGTGGTTTAGTTGGTGACTGGTGCTGGGTTTCTATGTGGTTGGTGTCTAGTGGTTGGTGTCTGGTGGTGGGATTCTGTGGTTTTGGTTGGTGATGGTGGTGGTGGTATAGTGGTTGGTGTGGTGACTGGTGGTGGGTGGTAGTGGTTTGGTTGGTGAGTGTGGTGGGTGGTGTGGTGGTGGTGGGTGTCTAGTGGTTGGTGTCTAGTGGTTGGTGTCTGATGGTGGGTGTCTAGTGGTTTGGTTGGTGACTGGTGGTGGGTGTCTGGTGGTGGGTGTCTAGTGGTTGGTGTCTAGTGGTTGGTGTCTGATGGTGGGTGTTTAGTGGTTTGGTTGGTGACTGGTGGTGGGTGTCTGGTGGTGTGGTTGGTCGTGGTGGTGTTGGTGTCTAGTGGTGGTTGGGTGTCTGATGGTGGGTGTCTAGTGGTTGGTTGAGTGGTGGGTGGGTGGTCTGGGTGGTGTTAGTGGTTTGGTTGGTGACTGGTGGTGGGTGGGTGTGGTGGTGCTGGTGTGGTTGTTAGTGGTCCTGGTGCTGGTTTCTAGTGTTGGTGTCTAGTGGGTTGGTGTCTGATGGTGGGTGTCTAGTGGTGGGTGACTGGTGGTGGGTGTCTAGTGGTTGGTGACTGCTGGTGGGTGTCTAGTCGGTGACTGGTGGTGGGTGTCTAGTGGTTTGGTTGGTGACTGGTGGTGGATGTCTAGTGGTTTGGTTGGTGACTGGTGGTGGGTGTCTAGTGGTTTGGTTGGTGTTGATGGTGGGTGTCTAGTGGTTTGGTTGTTGGTGACTGGTGGTGGGTGTGTAGTGGTTTGGTTGGTGTCTGATGGTGGGTGTCTAGTGGTTTAGTTGGTGACTGGTAGTGGATGTCTAGTGGTTTGGTTGGTGACTGGTGGTGGGTGTCTAGTGGTTTGGTTTGTTTGGTCTGGTGGTGGGTGTCTAGTGGTTTGGTTGGTGACTGGTAGTGGATGTCTAGTGGTTTGGTTGGTGACTGGTGGTGGGTGTCTAGTGGTTAGGATAGTGTCGGATGGTGGCTGTCTAGTGGTTAGGTTGGTGACTGTGGTCGGTGTCTAGTGGTTTGGTTGGTGACTGGTGGTGGGTGTTCTAGTGGTTTAGGTTTGGTGACTGGTGGTGGGTGTCTAGTAGTTTGGTTGGTGACTGGTAGTGGATGTCTAGTGGTTTGGTTGGGACGGTGGTGTTGTGTCTAGTGGTTAGGATGGTGGTCTGATGGTGGGTGTCTAGTGGTTTAGTTGGTGACTGGTGGTCGGTGTCTAGTGGATTGGTTGGTGACTGGTGTGGATGTCTAGTGGTTTGGTTGGTGACTGGTGGTGGGTGTCTGTGGTTTGGTTGGGTCTTGGTGGGTGTCTTGTTTAGTGGACTGGTGGTGGGTGTCTAGTGGTTTGGTTGGTTGGTAGTGGACTTGGTTGGTGACTGGTGGTGGGTGTCTAGTGGTTTGGTTGGTGTCTGATGGTGGGTGTCTAGTGGTTTAGTTGGTGACTGGTGGTGGGTGTCTAGTGGTTTGGATGGTGTCTGGTGGGTGTTAGTGGTTGTCGTGATGGTGGGTGGGTGTCTAGTGGTTTGGTTGGTGACTTGGTGGTGGTGTCTAGTGGTTTGGGTGGGTTGTGGTGGGTGGTTGTGTGGTTGGGGTCTATGGTGGGTGTCTACTGGTTTAGTCGGTGGACTGTGGGGGTGTTAGTGGTTGGTGGTGATGGTGGTGGATGTCTAGTGGTTTGGTTGGTGACTGGTGGTGGGGTCTAGTGGTTTGGTTGGTGAACTGGTGTGGATGTATAGTGGGTTTGGTGGTGTTTGATGGTGGGTGTCTAGTTTGGTTTGGTTGGTGACTGGTGGTTTGGGGGTGTAGTGGTGGTTGGTTGGTGTTGATGGTGGTTGTCTAGTGGTTTGGTTGGTGACTGGTAGTGGATGTTAGTGGTTTGGTGGTGATGGTGGTGGTGTTAGTGGTTGGTTGGTGACTGGTGGTGGGTGTCTAGTGGTTAGTTGGTGTCTGTGGTGGGTGTTTGGTTGGTGGTTGGGTGGTTGGTGGGGATCTAGTGATTTAGTGGTGATGGTGGTCGGTGTCTAGTGGTTTGGTGGTGACTGGTGGTGGTGTCTGTTTTAGTTGGTGACTGGTGGTGGGGTGTGTTGGGGGTTTGGTGTGGTTGTGGTTTGGTGGTGGTGTTTTGGTGGTTAGTGTCTTGGTTGGTTGGGTTGGTTGGTGGGTGGTGGGTGTCTAGTGGTTTGGTTGGTGACTGTGGTGGTGTCTAGTGGTTTGGTTGGGACTGGTGGTGGGTGTCTAGTTGGTTGGTTGGTGTTTGCTATGGTGGGTGTTACTGGTTTGGTTGGTGTGGTGGTGGGTTGGTCTAGTGGGGTTTGTGTGATGGTGGTGGGTCTAGTGGTTGGTTGGTGTGGTGGTGGGTGTCTAGTGGTTTGGTGTGTTTGATGGTGGGTGTCTAGTGGTTGTCTGTTGGTGTGGTGGTGGGGTGTTAGTGGTGGTTGGGTGGTGGGTGTCTAGTGTTTGGTTGGTGACTGGTGGTGGGTGTCTAGTGGTTTGGGGTGGGTGACTGGGTGGTGGTTGGTGGTGACTGGTAGTGGGGGTGTTGTGTTTGGATGTGTCTGGTGGTGGGTGTGTCTAGTGGTTTGGTTGTTGGTGACTGGGGTGGAGTCTGGTTTGGTTGGTGTCTTATGTGGTGTGGTGTCTAGTGGTTTAGTTGGTGACTGGTGGTGGGTGTCTAGTAGTTTGGTTGGTGACTGGTAGTGGATGTCTAGTGGTTTGGTTGGTGATTGTGGTGGGTGTCTAGTGGTTGGGTGTCGGAGGTTGGTGGTGGGGTGTCTAGTGGTTTAGTTGGTGACTGGGTGGTGTCTAGTGGTTTGGTTGGTGGACTGGAGGTGGATGTCTACTGGTGGGTGGTTGGTGGTGGTGGGTGTCTAGTGGTGGTTGGTGAGTGGTGGTGGTTGGTTGGTGACTGGGTGGTTGGTGGTGTGGTTGGTGAGTTGGTGACTAGTGGTGGGTGTCTAGTGGTTTGGTTGGTGACTGGTGGTGGGGTCTGGTGGTTTGGGTGGTGGTGGTGGGTTGTTGTGTTTGTTGGTGACTGGTGGTGGGTTTAGTGTTGGGTGGTGGTGACTGGTGGGGGTCTAGTGGTTTAGTTGGTGACTGGTGGTGGGTGTCTAGTGGTTGGGTGGGACTGGTGGTGGATGTCTTAGTGTTTGGTTTGACTGGTGGTGGTGGGTCTAGTGGTTTGGTTGGTGACTGTGGTGGATGTCTAGTGGTTTGGTGGTGGTGGGTAGTTTGTGAGGTATAGTGGTTTGGTTGGTGACTGGTGGTGGGTGTATAGTGGTTTGGTGGTGACTGGGGTGGTGTCTATTGGTTGGGTGGTGGGGGATTGTGGTGGGTGTCTGGTAGTGGTTTGGGTTGGTGACTGGTGGTGGGTGTCTAGTGGGGTTGGTTGGTGGTGGGGGTAGTGGTTTGGTTGGTGACTGGTGTGGTGGTGTCTAGTGGGTTGTGGTTGGTGGTGATCTGGTGGGTGTCTTGGTGGTCTGGGGGGGTGTCTAGTGGTTGGTTGGTGACTGGTGGTGGATGTCTAGTGGTTTGGTTGGTGACGGTGGTGGGTGTCTGAGTGGTTTGGGTTGGTGACTGGTGGGGATTGTTAGGTTTGGTTGGTGATGGTGGTGGTGGTTGTTAGTGGTTTGGTGACTAGTGGTTTGGTGTGACTGGTGGGGTGTCTAGTGGTTAGTTGGTTGACTGACTGGTGGTTGTCTAGTGTGTCTAGTGGTTTGGTGGTGACTGGGTGGTGGGTGTCTAGTGGTTTGGTTGGTGACTGGGTGGTGGATGGGTCTGGTAGTGGTTTGGTTGGTGACTGGTGGTGGGTGTCTAGTGGTTTGGTTGGGGACTGGTGGGGGGTCTAGTGGTTGGTGTGGTCTGGTGTTGTTGGTGTTGGGTTGGTGGATGGTGGGGGGTGTCTAGTGGTTGGTTGGTGACTGGTGGTGGGTGGTTGGTGTCTAGTGGGTTTGGTTGGTTGTGGGTGGTGGTGTTGTGGGTGGTGGGTGACTGGTGGTGGTGTCTAGTGGTTGGTTGGTTGTGGTGGTGGGTGTCTAGTGGTTTGTTGGGACTGGTGGTGGGTTGTGGGTTTGGTTGGTGACTGGTGGTGGTGTCTAGTGGTTTGGTTGTGGTGGATGGTGGGGGTTAGTGTTTATGGTTGTTTGGTGGTGTCTATGGGTGGTGGGTGGGGTTGTTTGGTGGTTTGGTCTGGTGATGGTGGTGGTGTTAGTGGTTTGGTTGGTGACTGGTGGGGATGTCTAGTGGTTTGGTGGTTGACTGTGGTGGGTCTAGTGGTTGGTGGGTGTCTATGGGACTGGTGGTGGTGTCTAGTGGTGGGTGTTGGTGGTGGTTGGCTGGTGGTGGGAGTCTAGTGGTTTGGTTGGTTGACTGGTGGTGGTAGGTGTGGTGATGGTGGTGGGTTTCATGGTGGTGTGGTGTGGGTGGGGGGTTCTAGTGGGTTGGTGTCTGGTGGTGGTGTCTGGGGTGGGGGTGGTGACGCTAGTGGTTTGGTGGTGTATATGGTGGTGGTGTGACTGGTGGGGTGTTAGTTTGGTTGGGTTGGTGGTGGGGTGGTTGGTGGTTGGTTCTGTGGGTGGTGGTGGTGGTGTGGTGTCTAGTGGTGTGGTGGTGGGTGTGGGTGACTGGTGGTGGGGTGGTGGTTGGTAGTGGTGTGTTGGTGTCTGGTGGGTTGGTTGTCTGTGGTGGTGGGTGTCTAGTGGTGGTTGGTGGTGACTGGTGGTGGTGGTGGTGGTGGTGGTGTCCTGGGTGGTGGGGTGTCTAGTGGTTGGTTGGTGATGTGGGTGGGTGGTGGTTAGTGGTTTGGTGGTGGGGGTGTACTGGTGGGTGGTGATGGTGTGTCTAGTGGTTTGGTTGGTGGTTGGTGGACTGGTGGTGGGTGTCTGGTGGTGGTTGGGTAGGTTGGGTGGGTGGGGGGTGTTAGTGGTTGGGTGGTGAATGGTGGTGGTGGTAGTGGATGGTGGGGTGGGTCTAGTGGTTGGTCTGATGGTGGGTGTCTGAATGGGGGTGTCTAGTGGTTGGTTTGGTGACTGGGTGGGGGTTGGTGATGGTGGTGGGGTCTGTGGTCTAGGTTGGTTGGTTAGGGTGTCTGGTTGGTGACTGGTGGTGGTGTGTAGGGTTTGGGTTGGTGACTGGTGGTGGGGTTATAGGGGTTGGTGGTTGGTGTGGGTTTCTAGTGGTGGTCTAGTGGTGGTGTGGTGGTGTATGGTCTATGAGTGGGGGTGATAGGGGTGGTTGTGCTGGTGGTGGGTGCTGGTGGTGGGTGTTAGTGGTTGGTGACTGGTTGGTGGGTTGGGGAGGGTGGTTGGTGGGTGTCTAGTGGGACTGGTGGTGGGGGTGTCTATGGTGGGTTTGGGTTGGTGTTTGGGGTGGGGTCTAGTGGTTGGTTGGTGAATGGTGGTGGGTGTCTCTAGTGGGTTTGGTGGTGATGGTGGTGTCTAGTGGTTGGTTGGGGATGGGGGTGTCTGTGGTAGTGGTTTGGTTGGTGTCTATGGTGGGGGTAGTGGGTGGGGGACTGGTTGGTTTTGGGTTGGTGGTGTGCTGGGGTGGTGTCTCTGGTGTTGGTGGTGTGATGGTGGGGTGTGGTGGTTTAGTGGTGAGGGTGGTGGTGGTTAGTGGTTTGGTTGGTGACTGGTGGGTGGTGGGGTGGGGTGGTGTGTTGTGGTTGGTGGTGGTGGTTGTATGGGTTTAGTGGTGGGTGGTGGGTGTCTAGTAGTTGGTTGGTGACTGGTGGGTGTCTAGTGGTTTGGTTGGTGACTGGTGGTGGGTGTCTATGGTTGGTTGGTTGTCTGATGGTGGGGGTGGTGTCTAGTGGTGTTAGTTGGGTGACTGGTGGTGGATGTCTAGTGGTTTGGTTGGTGTGGTGGTGGGTGTCTAGTGGTTTTAGTTGGTGACTGGTGGTGGGTGTCTAGTAGTTTGGTTGGTGATGGTAGTGGATGTCTAGTGGTTGGTTGGTGACTGGTGGTGGGGTGTCTAGTGGTTGGATGGTTGTGGTGATGGGGGTGTCTAGTGGGGTTGGTGACTGGTGGTGGGGGTGGTGTCTAGTTTGGTTGGTGACTGGTAGTGGATGTCTAGTGGTTTGGGTTTGGGGAATGGTGGTGGGTGTCTAGTGGTTAGGTTGGGTGTCTGATGGTGGGTGTCTAGGGTTTAGTTGGGACTGGTGGTGGGTCTAGTGGTTGGGTTGGTGATGGTAGGGGGTCTAGTGGTTTGGTTGGTGACTGGTGGGTGGGTGGGGTCTGGTGGGGTAGATGGTGTTGAGTGGTGGGTTTGTCTAGTGGTTGAGTTGGGTAGTGGTGTCTGTGGTGGGTTGTCTAGTGGTTTGGTGGTTAGTGGTTTGGTTGGTTGGTGGATGGTGGTGTGGTTTGTCGGGTGATGGTGGTGGGTGTCTAGTGGTTTAGGGTTTGGTGGTGACTGGTGGTGGAGTGGTTTGGTTGGTGACTGGTGGTGGGTGTCTAGTGGTTTGGTTGGTGACTGGTAGTGGATGTCTAGTGGTTTGGTTGGTGTCTGGTGGTGGGTGTCTAGTGGTTTAGTTGGTGACTGGTGGTGGGTGTCTAGTAGTTTGGTTGGTGACTGGTAGTGGATGTCTACTGGTTTGGTTGGTGACTGGTGGTGGGTGTCTAGTGGTTAGGATGGTGTCTGATGGTGGCTGTCTAGTGGTTTAGTTGGTGACTGGTGGTCGGTGTCTAGTGGTTTGGTTGGTGACTGGTGGTGGGTGTCTAGTGGTTTAGTTGGTGACTGGTGGTGGGTGTCTAGTAGTTTGGTTGGTGACTGGTAGTGGATGTCTAGTGGTTTGGTTGGTGACTGGTGGTGGGTGTCTAGTGGTTAGGATGGTGTCTGATGGTGGGTGTCTAGTGGTTTAGTTGGTGACTGGTGGTGGTGTCTAGTGGTTTGGTTGGTGACTGGTGGTGGGTGTCTAGTGGTTTGGATGGTGTCTGGTGGTGGGTGTCTAGTGGTTTAGTTGGTGACTGGTGGTGGGTGTCTAGTAGTTTGGTTGGTGACTGGTAGTGGATGTCTACTGGTTTGGTTGGTGACTGGTGGTGGGTGTCTAGTGGTTAGGATGGTGTCTGATGGTGGCTGTCTAGTGGTTTAGTTGGTGACTGGTGGTCGGTGTCTAGTGGTTTGGTTGGTGACTGGTGGTGGGTGTCTAGTGGTTTAGTTGGGGACTGGTGGTGGGGTTGTCTAGTAGTTGGGTTGGTGGGACTGGTAGTGGATGTCTAGTGGTTTGGTTGGTGAATGGTGGTGGGGGGTGAGGTGGTGATGGTGGGTGGGTGTCTAGTGGTTTAGTTGGTGACTGGTGGTCAGTGTCTAGTGGTTTGGTTGGTGACTGGTAGTGGATGTCTAGTGGTTTGGTTGGTGACTGGTGGTGGGTGTCTAGTGGTTTGGTTGGTGTCTGATGGTGGGTGTCTACTGGTGGTTTGGTTGGTGACTGGTGGTGGGTGTCTAGTGGTTTGGTTGGTGACTGGTAGTGGATGTCTAGTGGTTTGGTTGGTGACTGGTGGTGGGTGTCTAGTGGTTTGGTTGGTGTCTGATGGTGGGTGTCTAGTGGTTTGTGGTGTTGGTGACTGGTGGTGGGTGTCTAGTGGTTTGGTTGGGGTGTCTGTGGGGGTGTCTAGTGGTTTAGTTGGTGGGGGTGGTGGTGGGTGTCTAGTGGTGGTTTGGTGGTGGTGGTGGGTGTATAGTGGTTTGGTTGGTGACTGGTGGTAGGTGTCTAGTTGTTGGTGGTGGTGTGGTGGTGGGGGTGGTGGTTTGGTGTGGTGACTGGTGGTGGGTGTCTAGTGGTTTGGTTGGTGTCTGATGGTGGGTGTCTAGTGGTTTAGTTGGTGACTGGTGGTGGGTTGTCTATGGTAGTTGGGTTGGTGACTGGTAGTGGATGTCTATGGTTTGGTTGGTGACTGATGGTGGGTGTCTAGTGGTTAAGGATGGTGTCTGATGGTGGGTGTCTAGTGGTTTAGTTGGTGAACTGGTGGTCGGTTGGTCTAGTGGTTGGTTGGTGACTGGTGGTGGATGTCTAGTGGTGTGGTTGGTGACTGGTGGTGGGGTGTGTAGTGGTTTGGGGGGGTTGGTGTGGTGGTGGGTCTAGGGGTTGGTTGGTGACTGGTGGTTGGTGTCTAGTAGTTTGGTTGGTGTGGTGACTGGTAGTGGATGGTTTAGTGGTTGGTTGGTGACTGGTGGGGGGTGTCTAGTTGTTTGGATGGTGTCTGGTGGTGGGTTGTTGTTAGTGGTTTGGGTGTTGGTGATGGTGGTGGATGGTCTAGTGGTTTGGTGGGTTGTGGTGGTGTGGTTTTTGGTGGGTGGTAGTGGGTGTCTAGTAGTTTGGTTGGTGACTGGTAGTGGATGTCTAGTGGTTTGGTTGGTGACTGGTGGTGGGTGTCTAGTTGTTTGGATGGTGTCTGGTGGTGGGTGTCTAGTGGTTTGGTTGTTGGTGACTGGTGGTGGATGTCTAGTGGTTTGGTTGGTGTCTGATGGTGGGTGTCTAGTGGTTTAGTTGGTGACTGGTGGTGGGTGTCTAGTAGTTGGGTTGGTGACTGGTAGTGGATGTCTATTGGTTTGGTTGGTGACTGATGGTGGGTGTCTAGTGGTAAGGATGGTGTCTGATGGTGGGTGTCTAGTGGTTTAGTTGGTGACTGGTGGTCGGTGTCTAGTGGTTTGGTTGGTGACTGGTGGTGGATGTCTAGTGGTGTGGTTGGTGACTGGTGGTGGGTGTGTAGTGGTTTGGTTGGTGTCTGATGGTGGGTGTCTAGTGGTTTGGTTGGTGACTGGTGGTTGGTGTCTAGTAGTTTGGTTGGTGACTGGTAGTGGATGTTTAGTGGTTTGGTTGGTGACTGGTGGTGGGTGTCTAGTTGTTTGGATGGTGTCTGGTGGTGGGTGTCTAGTGGTTTGGTTGTTGGTGACTGGTGGTGGATGTCTAGTGGTTTGGTTGGTGTCTGATGGTGGGGGTCTAGTGGTTTAGTTGGTGACTGGTGGTGGGTGTCTAGTGGTTTGGTTGGTGACTGGCAGTGGATGTCTATTGGTTTGGTTGGTGACTGGTGGTGGGTGTCTAGTGGTTTGGTTGGTGTCTGATGGTGGGTGTCTAGTGGTTTGGTTGGTATCTGGTGCTGGGTTTCTAGTGGTTGGTGTCTAGTGGTTGGTGTCTGATAGTGGGCGTCTAGTGGTTTGGTTGGTGTCTGATGGTGGGTGTCTAGTGGTTTGGTTGGTATCTGGTGCTGGGTTTCTAGTGGTTGGTGTCTAGTGGTTGGTGTCTGATAGTGGGCGTCTAGTGGTTTGGTTGGTGACTGGTGGTGGGTGTGTAGTGGTGGGTGTCTGGTGGTGGGTGTCTATTGGTTGGATAAACTGTCTAATGTGCTCTTCCAGATGGGAAAACATGCTTATCAACTAATAACTAAACCTGCATCGAGCAACTGTCAGTTTTTGTAATGTTTGTATGTGTATATATTTAAAATAAAACACTAAAGGGAAATGTCTTGTGTTTTCCCATCCCGATGGATTTCTTCATTTGTGCATGAAGAAGAGTTTATTCTGATCTAAAATAGAGAAATATCAGTTTTGAGAAGAACTCAGCATTTTTATTCTGTGTTTTGGCAGATGTGGGGAACAATAATCCCTCCTTCAGGGACCAGTGTCACTGAAAATAACTATGTTTAAGCTGCACTGTGCAGCACACTATCAGGTGTGCTCATATGGGGCCTGGATCATAAACTGGGGATTTCGTTTTCCCATCTTCTTCTTTTTCTCTCTCTCTCTTTTACAAGTTTTGTAGCTTTGGCCTATTTAACAAAAAGAAACACTCGTGTTGGCTTCCATCGGTGCAGGGCGGTGTTGGAGGATGCAGCCTCACAGTGGTGTAGGCAACGCTGCAGTCGTTGGAGGTGAGTTGCAGAGCTGATGGACAGACGTCCTGCAGCTGCTGGGCAGAGCTCACCTGCTTCTTCCCCGTCACCACACCTGACGGCTAATCGTTCACTCCACCTGAGACATCTCTTCCTTCAGTGGGGGTTGACATTCTTGCGGAGGTCACTGCCTGTCAATCAAAGCGCGGTCAACATCCTCCCCAATGCCTTTTTGAATTTGCACCAGGAGACAGCTTGGGAGGAGTCAGTTGTCACCGCCTTTACTGAACGTCTTCTTACGTTTGCTCTGCTGTCTGAACTTCATCCAGCGGCTCGTGACCTGCACCGATGGCGCGAGCGTGGCACGCTTCCCCTGATATTCACCCAGCCTGGAGGAGCGTCTTCTGTGCTTACACTCGTACACAGTGAAGGTGCGCCGGCCCAACGGTGGACGACAGTATGAGAAGACCTTCTGTCAGCGCAGGAAACAACTCATCCCAGTTTGGACCTGCGCCGCCAGTTTCAGATGCCTTTTCAACCCCGCCTCATTCTCCGAAAAGCCTTGAAGTGTGTTTTCGACCGCACGCCTCCGTTCCCCCTTAAGACCCCTTGGAAACATTCAGGCTCAACATTCAGCATCACTGACAGGACGTTAAACCGGCTCCACCCAACTATGAGACGACCGCCCCAAATGTTGGACCAGGTGTCGCAAATATACTGGCTGGCCAAAAAAAGGTCATACACTCTAATATTTCCTTGGACCGCCTCTAGCTTTGATCACGGCACTCATTCACTCTGGTATTGTTTCGATAAGCCTCTGCAATCCCAAAGATTCTCAATGGGGTTCAGGTCTGGACTCTGTGGTGGCCAATCCATGTGTGAAAATGATATCTCCTGCTCACTGAACCAGTCTTTCACAATCTGAGCCCGATGAATCCTGGTTTTGTCATCTTGGAATATGCCCGTGCCATCAGGGAAGAAAAACTCCATAGATGGAATAACCTGGTCATTCAGTATATTCAGGTAGTCAGCTGACCTCATTCTTTGAGCTCATACTGTTGCTGAACCTGGACCGGACCAACTGCAGCAACCCCAGATCAGAACACTGCCCCCACAGGCTGGTACAGTAGGCACTAGGCATAATGGGAGCATCACTTCATCTGCCTCTCTTCTTACCCTGATGCTCCCATCACTCTGGAACAGGGTCAATCTGGACTCATCAGACCACATGACCTTCTTCCATTGATCCAGAGTCCAATCTTTATGCTCCCTAGCAAACTGAAGCCTTTTTTTTTTCCGGTTAGCCTCACTGATTAGTGGTTTTCTTAAGGCTACACAGCTGTTCAGTCCCAATCCCTGGAGTTCCCTTAGCATTGTTAGTGGGGAAATGCTCTTACTTTCACTATTAAACAGCTCTGAGTTCTACTGTTGTTTTTCTTCCATTGGATCTCACCAAACGTTTAAGTGATCGTCGACCACCATCATTGAGGTTTTTTTTTCCAGCCACATTTCCTCCTCGAAGACGATGGGTCCCCACTATCCTTCCAGTTTTTAATAATGTGTTGGAGAGTTCTCAACCACTTTTGGTAGTTTCTGCAACCTCCTTAGATGTTTTCTTTGCTTGATGCCAATGTTTTGACCCTTCTCAAACAGACTAACATCTTTTCCACGACCACGGATGTGTCTTTGACACGGTTGTTTAGGAAATGAGAAGCAGCTCATTGCACCAGTTGGAGTTAAATAACTTGTTTCCAGCTGAAAGATAATCACCCATGCAGTAATTATTCAATAGGAGGCTCAGACCTGTTTGCTTAGTTAAATCCAGGTGGCGCCACCTGGACAAGTGTTTGTACCACAGAGATCTTTCAGATGTTTAACTACTTACATCATCTCCTCTTCATTAACGGTCTTTTGATCTTAAGCGGGTCATCAGGATTCAAAGTGAGGTGTCAGAGGAGTCCAGAAGGTCGTTAGTCGGTCTTGCGAAAATCGGGAGCAGGAAGAGCAAAAACCTGCTTCATGATAACGGCCCTCTTGAAAGCTGCAGTCGTCCTCCTGTACCGCTGCTTGAAGAAAGTTAATTTTTAGTCCTATTTGAACCTGGAAATGTCTAACGAGCTCGTCCTTAACATCCTCGTGGTGATGCCTGATTAGACTTGGTGTCCTGTGCTCGTTAGGGATCCAGGACAGGTTCATCCATCTACTCCGAGAGTCTCTCTCATTAAAGGCTTTGAAAAGTCTGTCTTTAGGTATTTCTTTGCCCAGTCTCGACGCTTTATCTCGTGAATCTTCATCCCCGGTGCTTCAGATTTCTTTTTCTTGAGCGCTTGACACATTTTCCACTTCTGGACGCCGCAGACCGGTTACAGTTCCACTGAATGGCGGAGCTGAAGACGAATCCTTCATTCCGATTCCTTTTTACTTAAAGCAGCACAAAGGCACCTTTGTTGTTTTTGGCTCAGTGGGTCCCCCTATAGGCGCAGTGGTTTAGTTTACTGGCTCGCTCTCTGTTTCTGAGGAAATGAGGCTGTTAATTACACGCAGCTCCGTATAAGAGACGCCACTCGGCTGACGGGACGCTCTCCGCCATGACACAAACGCATATGGACCTGGGAATGAAAAGCACAAAGTGCACCAAAGTGGATGGTTTCTCTCATTTCTGTACTTTGCTGGATCTTTCATGCTCATTAGCGGAGAGAGGAAGCCGTCACTGAACTGGGAAAAACAATCTGAAGTGGCATCACTCCACCAAACCTGGAGAGCTCTATGGATGAGGCTCTATGGAAAGGCTACAGGTCCAGACGGCATCAGCTCCAGACTGTTGAAGGACTTTGCAGTTCAGCTCTGGGAGGTAGTCCTCTACATCAAGGGTCACTAACTGGCGGACTGCGGTCCGAGTCCGGACCCAGACACCATCCTATACGGACCCGGACCTACCACTAAATTATTAAGGGATTTTAAATTTTGAGGGGACGTTTCTATTTTAACCGGCGCAACTTTTCTAGTCTTTATGGCACCGGTTTAGCGGATCGGGAAACGCACAAACCAATTGCGTGCAAGTTAAGCCATCCCACGTGATGCTACCCAACCAGTTACATCTCTGCACTGCGGGTGATTCTCGATATCGGCATGACGTTTGTTTTCCCCTTCGGCCTGGTTGCTATGGCCCACGCATGCCCAGATGTGTTCAGTTGCCCGGATGTTCATGGTCGAGAATTAGCTCTAGTCCAACACCAGAGCTATGTTAACATCAGACAGTCGCAGCATTGTATTAATATAATTAATAAAGTGACGTTACCATCACTAGCCTCACCTTATACCTAACAAAATAAATATCCAGGGCCATATATACTGGTAGTCAACGGGGTAGGCTAATAGCTGGCTAGCGAGCTCTGGTCCATAGTAGAGAAATCATTGACACTGTGGACCAGAGCTAATGCTAACAGAGATATGTTTTCATTCATCACCCTCCCTGCTGCTAAATCATATTACTTTTACTAAATTATTCTCTTTCTCTTGGGAAAGGAAATAAAAAATGTCCCCACCAAACGTTCTGGACACCTCGAGTCACTGTTGCAGGTCCCTAGTAGATATATTATGGAGTCTCTCGACAGTCACTTGGGTCAGCAGCCCCAGCAGACAGACCTAGCATTTTTTTTTTTACCGGACCTCAACGATCTATAATGGGGCCTCCCAAAATACGTCAAAATATTAGATCTAAACATAGAAATTAAAAACTAAAATATCTTGAAAAAAATCCAATTTCTTACCTGTTACAAAGTGTGCTGAACAAACATACGCGTAGTCTGATTTGGGCACTCATAATTTCCCTGGAGTATCTTCGTCTGCTCTGTTAATAGCGTGCAGCTATTTTCTTCCTCTTTCAGGCTCAGTAGCCTCGCTAGGAATCATATAAAATGACAAAAGCGACTGGCGAGCAACATTGTTGGTGCAGTTGAACACACAACAGTTCTTCACCATCTTTCCCCCTATCGTAAACTGCACGAAATCAGAAAAAACAGGCACAAAATGCAAAATGCATCGGCTTCGCTAGCAACAAGGAGCGATTGTTGCACGGACTGGTTGCTATGGCCAGTGGCCCGGATGTTCGTGATCGAGAATTACCATAGCAACTCTGACTGCAGTCAGATGAGAGGTGAGATCCGAACGGGAAGACGATTAAAAATAGAAATTTAGAAAGATAGAGAAGGAAAGAAGCGATACAGGGCGAGAAGACGGAGAGGAGAGTGAGCGAAAGACAGGGAGAAACAGAGAGGAAGAGACAGCAGAGAAAAATAACTACTCATGGCGCTCTTCAAGAAGAGAAAATTGGAGAGTGAAAACAGAGCTTTCAACCCAGAATGGACAGACTCCTTCATGTTCATTCTTCCCACTGGGAGCACAAACCAGTGTGTCTCATCTGCTCAGAGACTGTAGCTCTCATTAAAAGTGGCAATGTGAAACGCCACTATGAAACACAGCATAAAGTTTTTTACCAAACATCCCCCCCGAAGTCTGAACTAAGGTCACAGAAGATAAGCAGTCTCAGAGCCCAGTATGACAAGTCCACCAGAATCCTGACCCATTCATTCACTGCCCAACAACGTGCTCATGAATGTTCCCTTAGAGTTGCTTGGATTTTGGGTCAGAACCAGGGGCGATTCTAGGGTCAGAGCTTTAGGGGTGCTGAGCACCCAATGAGCCCCACCACGACCCACAAGTAACGTTAGTGAGAAGAGGACGATACCATCAGGCGGGGTCGTTTTCATTTTCATTCTTAAAATATAAACTTAAACCACAAACTCTGGATTTTGGATATTATCTAAGCCTGTCAAATACGAACTAAAATTTTAGAATAACAACATTTCTTACTCCAGGTTTTTGAGGTGCTGAATTTCAATTTAAGGGTGCTGGAGCACCTCTAAAAAAGGGCTAGCCTTGCCCATGGTCAGAACAAAAAACCATTCACTGATGGACAGATTGTGAAGGAGTGCATGAGTGCAGTCGCTGAAACCTTACTTGAGGGAAAACAAAAAGAAGAGCTTTGTGACAAAATAAAGCAATTACCCATGTCAGCATCATCAGCTACAAAGAAATGTAAAGTACTGACCCAGGATGTGCTGGCCCAGCTGGATGAAGCCATTCATAAGGCACCATGTGTAGGCTTAGCTGTAGATGAGTCCACTGATGTGTCTGACAATGCTCAGCTGTAAGTTTAAAAAATATTTTCTCTATTTCATTTTTAAATTCAAATCTGTCTGGTTTAATGTTAAAGGTAGGGTAGGTGTTCTTTTTTTGCAGCACTTTTTACAATATTGTCTGAAAACCTTTTCACATTCCCATTGCACCACTGAAATAAAATGTTTGCAAAAAAAAAAAACGAAACGTTTTGGTCCAGTCTAGAGGGTATAATCAGAGAAAAACTCTGACCAATCATAATAGTGATCATGTTTACATTTATTGGCTGCCTAAAATGTCCATCAAATATCAATGCACTCCCCCCCACCCCTCCCTCCCTCCCTGCGGTTCATGTAGTCGTGAATCGTGTGAAGGTGTGGTTTCGAGGGGTGGGCTGAAGAGGAGGAGGCGGAGCCTTTGGGAGGAGGGAGGGAGTGTATATTTTCAAAATCTCACTTGAGTTGGACTGCTGGAACCGTTTTTTCAAAGAACACCTACCCCACCTTTAAGTGACAATAAATACTGTCAAAATGTTTTTGAATTGTACTTTTTTTATTTGATCAGATGTTGATTACATGCAGATGTTGATACAGCTACTAGGCTACTTCAGTTTATATCACACAAATCATAACGTTATGACATTATGGTGTTCTGAGCCTTTGCTTTAGGAAATTTTTTCCAACCGGACCTCTTTGAATTTTAGTTGAATACCCCTGCTCTACATCTTTAACATCCTCAGCCTCAGTCTGGAGAGAGTTCCTGCTCTGTGGAAGACTTCCTGTGTGGTACCGGTACCAAAGACCGCACAGCCCAGGGAGCTGAACCACTTCAGACCTGTAGCCTTCACCTCTCATCTGATGAAGACCATGGAGAGGATTACTCTTAACCACCTCCGACCCTTGGTTAGAGCTGAACTGGACCCCCTGCAGTTTGCCTATCAGCCAGGCATTGGTGTGGATGATGCAGTCATCTACCTGCCACACCGAGCTCTTTCTCACCTGGAGAACACCAGAATCACTCTGAGAGTCATGTTCTTTGACTTCTCCAGTGCTTTCAGCACCATACAGCCATCACTACTCAGGGGGAAGCTGGAAGGAGTTGGAGTTGACAACCACCTGACTGCATGGACCATCGACTACCTCACCGACCGACCACAGTACGTGTGGCTTCATAACTCTGTCTGCAGCACAGGAGCTCCACAGGGCACGGTCCTGGGCCCCTTCCTCTTCACCCTGGATACATCAGACTTCAGTTACAACACCGACAGCTGCCACCTCCAGAAACTCTCTGACGACACAGGCATCGTTGGATGTGTGTCAGCGGGGAACAACCTGGAATACAGGAGGGTGGGGTCAACCATCTCCGACTCAACGCCAGCAAGACGAAGGCACTAATGATTGACTTTCGCAGGAACACGCCGCAGATTACTCCAGTGAACATCGAGGTTGTAGGAGAACACAAACACCTGGGTGTTCACCTCAACAACGAACCGGACCAGACCACCAACGCCCTGTACAAGAAGGGCCAAAGTCGTCTTGACCTGCTGAGAAGTCTGAGGTATTTCGGTGTGTGCCGGAAACTGCTAAAAACATTTTATGACACTGTCGTAGCGTCAGTGGTCTGCTGGGGCTGTGGAAGCACTGGGAGGGACAGGAAAAGACTGAACCAGCTGGTGAGGAGAGCCAGCTCAGTCCTGGACTGTCCTCTGGAGACCATCGAGGTGGTGGCTGATAAGACAGTGTTGGACAACAGCTCTCATCCCCTGTATGAGACTGTAAAATCACCGAACACCTTTTCTGTCTGCTGTACAACTCTTAAACTCCTACCTCATGCAATATTTTTCTTTTTACACTTTCTTTACTTAAGCCACATTTATTTATTATAATTGTAACTTGCAGTAACAAGTGAATTTCCCCGGTGTGGGATTAATAAAGTTCTATTCTATTCTAAAAAAAAAAAAACAAACAAGGTGTCAGGCTGGGCAAAATTCCATTTAGCACGGAAAACATTTACTAAAATAGACTACTGTATGCTTTGACGTTTATAAATGAGCTCCGAAGACGCTGGCGTGTGATTAATGGTTGTTGTTTAACACGTAGTGGTAGTCGTGTGTGATGTACTGCGGCTTTAAAGCTGGTTATTTATGTACAAAGAAGCTGTGAGCTCACTGGAGCCTTTTCTTTCTTTCAAATTAATTTATCTTCTTTTAACGCGGTTACCTTCGACTCCGAGCACCAGACCTTTCGGTCACTTTGCCAACCAGACGGCGAGAAATCAGTCAGGGACGGACAATAATGAAATAAAAGCGTCGCAGATCCTCCTCGGAGCAGAGCTTCCTGTAAATAACAACAGATGTCCTGCACAGCATAAAGACGCTGCGCCGGGACCTGGTTGCCCACAGAAACCGAGGAAAAAAAATAAAGAAGAAGTAATCCGTGCAGGTGGATGGTGCGCCGCCTCTGCCAGGCTGGTGGGTGTGCCACCCGCTGGGGCTACTCATAGTGAAAACGTGCACACACATGGCACGCCGACAAACCGACACGGAGGAGGAGGAGGAGGAGGAGGAGGAGGGAGGGCACGGGCTCAGCCCTGGTTTGAGGCATTCCCGCTCTCGGTTGGCGCCGCTCGCCTTTCTGTAGGAAACCTGCCAAAAAGTGCATGCGCTCGTACCTGTGAAGGCTGCACGCTCACGACGGGTAATCAGGAAAGAAAACGACAAATGACAAATCAGGGATTTGAAGGAGCGCCGATGTGACGGCTGTCGTCACGCCGGATGGCTGTGCTGGCGCTAGCGCTGTGGCAATACACCAATCTCATGATTTGATACACGATATTCGGCTCACAATACGATTAGGGTTGGGAATCGAGTACCGGTTCCTGTAGAGAACCGGTTCCGTGTGTTTCAGTTCCATGGAATCGTTTGGCAGTTTATTCAGCGATTCTCTTATCGATTCCAACCAGCACGAATCTCACGTAATTTACGCAAGTTACGTACAGTCAATTCCAGAAAGCACTTACGTGATTAAGTTACGTCGGTTTAACCCGCGCATTGCAGTTGTAAACAACAATGGCACCCACCAGGTTCAAACGCTCCAAAGTTTGGCTTCACTTCACCAAAGAAAGATGGCAACAAGGCAACTAGCAGTCATAGTAAAGTGGAGATAACAGCGTCGGGAGGGAACACGGCTAACATGCAGAAACATTTGAACACACAACATGCTAACGAGTGTCGTGTTTTTGACGCTTCGGACTGATGGATCTCAACCCAGCAGCAGTAGCCAAGCTAAGATCACCTCTGGTAACTCTGGTTAGTAGCTATCCCACTGCCTATGTGCTTCTTTGTAAAACACGCTATAACATTAACGCTATGCTATTAAACGAATGCCTTCTGCATTACATTTAGAAGATGACCGTGACGAGAGAGAGAGTCTGGCTGGTTCAGAGGCTGGAAGACATGATTATTTTACTGCAAAAGAATTGTTAATTCTTCATAGTATTTGCAGATTTGCACTATGCACTGTTCCATTGTATTTGTTAGTATTTATCTTTCTTTATTATTATTTTTGAGTGCTTAGTGAGCTCATATATCCTTTTAAAAAGGAGATTTTTTAAATTTCTATTAGGAAAAATCTGTTAGTAAAATGTTACACATTCTTGTGTATTTGCACAGTTACATATTACAACAGTTAACACGTTATCCAGGCTTTGGGCCTCTTTTGACCTCGCTGTTGAGGTTGTAAGGTCGTGACCTCTAAGTAAAAAAAATTGATGCTAATAAAACTGTTTGTTCTCCTTTTTCCCCAAATTAGAATCGATAAGAGAATCGATAAGAGAATCGAATTGTTAAACAGTACATCTTATCAATTCCCATCCCTAGATACGATATATATCAATATTCATCTTACTACACATTTACATCATTTTCTGAAAGATTTTAAAGGGACAAAGTGATTTTGGTGACATCTTGTGAGTGTTCCAGTGACTTTGTTTGAATTAATTGAACTGAAAGCATCAATTACACATTATATGGCTGACAGGCAGCTTGTAAATGCTGGACAAAATGAATAAAAGATGTGTTGAGAAAAACAGTTTCATTCATTTAAACAGTGCAAATTGTTGCTTGCAAGCTTTTAAAGGTTGGACACGGGGGTAGAAAGAACCTTAGAATATCGTTACCCGCGACTGAAAAATTGATACTCTCTGGGGACATAAAATATCGATATATATCGCAGAATCGATAAAATCGCTCAGGTCCAGGGGACGACCTCACCCCAACGCTCCGTCGCCCCGGGTCTGCTGGGTGTGAGGGACCCCAGAGGAGACGGAAAGGCCTGGAAACGGCCATCTGATGTCTGCTTTACGTTCTTCAGGAACCCCCCCCCCTCCGGTCGTCTACTCGCTCCGCATCAGGCGAGCTGATGATCAGCTCTGATAAAATAATCAGCGTCTCCCTTCACACGTGAGGTGAATAAATGCATAAAATCGGCTCTTCGCCGTCGAGGAACAGAACGCGCCGTTATTCAGCGCGATTAGATCTCAACTCGCCGTCCCGCATTTTAAGCCCTCAGGGGGTTTTTGTTATCTCGCCCACACAGATTTTTGATTGTGCCTCCCTTTTTTAACTGCAATTTTAATGCGCCCGTGCGTGTGTTCTCGCTGCTTCGCTTTCATGTTTCTTCGCTCCCCAAACGGAGTCAGTTGAATCGCAGGGGTCAAAGCTTTCATTTGGATTCACCTCAGTCTGTTCCACCGCAGGAGCAGGTGGTCCGGACCGTCTGGGCGCGCCGTGTGAGACCGAGAGCCCCACGGTCTGCCGCTGGCCAGGGGGGGGAAGGAGGGATCACCGGAATGGGCGGGCTGCGTTTGTGATCAGCTGACCCGCGTGCTCGGATGATGAAAACTGAAGCCAAATGCGTGTAGAGCTGAACCGCCATGACGTGACAGAAAATAAAATAAAATAATGAAATAAAAATACATGACCTGCTTATTCTAACGCAGCGTAGCTTTGCAGAGCACGAGCCCATTTATTCTGCCTTCTGCTGTGCTGGTGCTTCTTCTGCTGACGGAGGTCATGAAAGGGATGCTGGGAACTACTGTCATCCACTTGACTGAAGTATTTCTAGTGGCTTGTTGATAATATAATTCATATGCTGTTTTCACACATGAGCGCGTGAATGATTTAATGGCTGCTCTTTTTTTCTGCAGGTGCTGTTTTCACACGCACACTTGAGAAGCAGAAGCCTGCAGCTGGAAACGAGAGGGGGGCGGGGCCTAACAGTTAACTGAGGACTCAATGAAACGTCTGCGGCGACGCCCTTTCTTTACGGCTCTGCTCACAGGGGCGGAGTCGGATGCTCGACTTGACTCCACCCCCTCTCCCTCGAGGGCGTGCCTGTCCTGAGATCAAGGATATTATCGTTATTAATGAACGAAATAAATAACTGAAACTGTATTATGCGTTTATACAGTGATCCCTCGCCAATTCGTGGCTTAAGTTCCTCGGTTTTAGTTATTTGTGGATTTTTTCAGAATTATAATTTTAAAAAAATCAAGAAAAAAATTGCGGGAACATCACAGGATTTTGGGCGCGTTCTCTCACAGTAAAGAAATGTTGTGATCCAGCCTGGCCCCTTTAAGAAGGTGGCCTTATGGGTAATGGTGTGGCCTTATGGGTAATGTAGTGTGTGTGTCGTGGGACGGCAGAATGAAAACGGGGTTAGATGAAAAGTGTAGTGAGCATCAACAGCAGCCCAGCGTGTATAGATTTACATTCTCTGTTAACCGACAGGAGCCCAACAATACAACCTGTGTGATGTTACAAGTTCCTGCAGTGCCAGAATAAAGTGCTCGTTCCATGCAGAGAAAACTGGACTGTTTCTTTTGTTGTTGTTGTTGTTAGCGTGTTAGCCGCTAATTACAAGCCAAAAAATAACACAATACCAGCAGTTTCTTTACTACGGTTCAGAGACCAGAGGCTGTGAAGGTAACAGAAAGACCACAGTTTGTCTTTTTTGACTTTTTTGCAGTTTTTAAACATATTTCAAAAACTGCAAAGGCTCGGGGGCCTTGTTGTAGAAGCAGGTGATACAATGTGTGGAATACTTCTCAAGGAGAAAAAAACCCACAAATCTGAAAGTCCATTTGAAAAGCTTACACAAGAAGGCTAACCAAGAGAAGCTGGATAAGCTAGCCTAAGCTAGCCCCCTGGAAAGAAGGCTAACCAAGACTAGCTGGATAAGCTAGCCTAAGCTAGCCCCCTGGAAAGAAGGCTAACCAAGACTACCTGGATAAGCTAACCTAAGCTAGCCCCCTGGAAAGAAGGCTAACCAAGACTACCTGGATAAGCTAGCCTAAGCTAGCCCCCTGGAAAGAAGGCTAACCAAGACTAGCTGGATAAGCTAGCCTAAGCTAGCCCCCTGGAAAGAAGGCTAACCAAGACTACCTGGATAAGCTAGCCTAAGCTAGCCCCCTGGAAAGAAGGCTAACCAAGACTACCTGGACACGCTAGCCTAAGCTAGCCCCCTGGAAAGAAGGCTAACCAAGACTACCTGGATAAGCTAGCCTAAGCTAGCCCCCTGGAAAGAGAAGCTACAGCTGCAGGCCAGTCAGCGTTGGGAAGGAACGGGAGAAAATAGCAACTATAATGGACTGTTTCCATGGAGACCAGATAGCTGCTGGTCAGTAAATACGCAGGAACACCACAAGAGGGAAGATGCATTGATAAATATGTTCATTGAGACCAGAATGTAAACACGACTATGTGATTCGATAGCCTTCAAAAAGTTCAGTGCTTCACTCCAACCAAAATTACAACCCTAATTTACAAAATAAAACTAAAACTAACACTGAAACTAATAAAAACTAAACTAAAACTAAGTATTTCAAAACAAAAACGAATAAAAACTAGCAAAACTGCCCTAAAAATGAATTAAAACTAACTGAATTTGGAAAAACTAAACTAAAAACTTAAAAAACTAAAGGTAAATCCAAAACTATTATAACCCTGGTCTGAGATCTGTTGTCGCAGCTCTGAGGTGCAGCGGATAACAACAGAACAACAGAACAGTAAACAAACACAGTCAGCTGCCTGAGGCGAGTCAACAGATATACTGGTTCTAATGGCTGTTAACTGTTTTAACGGCTGTTAGCGGCTGTTAACTGGAGTTAGCACACCACGGGACCTGGCATGAAAAGGAGCGCTGGACGCCGGCAGCTCCTCTAGTACACCAGACTGGTGTACTGAAACTTGAATTTCCCCCTTGGGGGATTAATAAATTATTTTTGAATTTGTATAAAAGTTCCTTCGTGGCCCCCCTGCTGCCGTCATTACCTGGACAGGGGAGGACGCAGTCCTCCTGCAGCGTGATCCGCCTGTCCCCGTCCACGGCCACCTCCAGGCTGCCGCACAGCTCCTCGTCCACCGGGCTGACCTCGCCGTCCCCGGAGCCGTCCGACACGAAGCAGGACAGGTTCCTGTAGCGCGTGCCGTGTCCGCAAACCACGCTCTGAGAGCAACAGGAACACGGGAGGGGAGGGGTTAATGAGGCGCTCAAAGATTTCACTCATAAAAACAGAAATAACTGACGCCTGCAGCTGCACAAATACGCACGATCATGAGTGTAAAAGACTGTAACTCATGTTTTACTCGGTGGACAACCGTCCATGACGTCCTATGGAGCCCCGTTTGAGTCATAATTCAATGAATAAATGAGTTTATTATTATGAAATACAGGTGTTTATTATTATGAAATACGTATCCATTATTATGAAATATTTCCTGTTATTATGAAATACATGTTTATTATTATGAAATATTTACCATTATTATGAAAAAATGTAATTATTATGAAATATATATTTTTATTATTATTTAATCTTAGTTAATGCATAATAGTTTATTTCAGAATGGCTTTTTTTTTTTATCTAAGAATTAGTTTTTACATATCTGCTTCCTTTTTCATAGGAATGAGTTTTTATGTAGTAATGACATTTTGCCAGTGGGCGGGACCAGTGGTTGACCTGCACGCTCATTGGCTGATCCTTCTCCATTCTACGCTCTGACATCGACTAGTTTCGGGCCGTGGCGTCATCAAGGTGCGCTCCTAGTCCGATTGTAGCTATTTAACTGTACTTTTAAGCGTAAACTGAGGTGCATTCTGCCACCTACTGGCCTGGAGTATATACATTGCACTTCTCGCCCAATATCGATATTCACTGTTCTGTTGCTTATGCCTGAATGAAAGAGCAGCCAATCGCATAAATGGCTCCGCCCTCTCTGCTGTGATTGACACACAAATCATTCTTATGAAAAACGAAGCCATTATCATAATAATGGGAAATATTTCCTAATAATAAATGCCTGTATTTCATAATAATAGACTAATTTATTAATTGAATTATGACCCAAACGGGGCTCCATAGAGGTCCGTCTGAGAGATGCTTTTTGCCTCCTCAGTTTATTTTAAACATGCCAGGATGGAGGACCTCATCATATGTGATGAGTCTCCTCCTCCAGTGACGTCAGCGGCGTCGGTGTCTGGTCCCGCTCGCTGCAGCGGACACGTTCAGTTTCTGTCTGGTTGCACTCAATTAAACCATCAGCGCGGGTCTGGGTCTGCGGAAACCCACGTGCAGGAGACACGATGCGCGCGTAGAAGACACTTTTAGTAGAGACGAAGGCCGGCGAAGTACGTCGTCGATGACTTCAGGGAGCCTCTGCCTCTAATACCTCTAACGCAATTATTCAATTATCATCCGATCGTTCATCCAAAACTGATCAACGAAACGAACGGCTCATCCTCATTCAGAGAGGAGAACATATGGAGTGAAAAAAAAAAGAGAGCTACCTGAACACGAGATGAACGCCGCCGCTGTACGGTTGAATTATGAAGAAGCTGCGTTCGATGTAGCGCGAACGGATCAATAAGAGACAGACATCTGGTCAGAACTAAATTAGCTCCAGACTGGAATGAAACAACAGCAGATTTAGCTGCGTGTGCTTCAATTAACTCAACGGAGCAAGAAAAAAACTCCTAACAAGCATGAGGAGAAGCTTTTATGAAGGGCTGGGCAACGATTAAAATTTGTAATCGCGATTAATCGCATGATTTCCCTGATTAATCACGATTAATCGCATTGTATACACAAAATCAAATAATGAATTCAAAAATAGTGTAAAGGTCACTAATATTGAAATGTTCTGCTGCCATATGAACTAAAGTGTCATAACATTTGTTGTTCAAACACTTTTAACATCAGCACTTGTCAGTAACACATATTTAGTGTAAATCTCATCTTAAAAAATGCTTATTGCCACTGCCAGGGCATTAATGTCATCCTGTTTTTGTTATGAAAAATAAAAAAAGTCTACCAACAAAATCCCATCAATCTAGAGGCCACAATCAGAACATTAAAACAGGTAATTTGTTAGGTAACAGCAGAAACTTTTAACGGGGACTTCAACTTGGCAGTTGTTACAAATTTCTGTTTAATCCTCCCCTTCGAGAACTTTAAAATTAAAATGTCCATGTTAAAGTTTTGTATCTTTATCAATTCGTAATTATCTGTGTATCATTTGTTTTTTTTTTTCCATTTTCAATTGTCAATCAAAAATTTAAAAAGTTAAAAAGTGACTTTTTCCTTTTTTTCTGTTTTTTAATCTAACACAAAAAAAAATGCCTGTTTTTTTTTTATTTCAATTTTAGCAAACAGGCCACGGAAATGAATTTGTTTTTAATATTTTATTGTCTGGTTTACATGACCCAGAAATGGCTTTGTTTTATAATCAAGGAACAGACTTTCTGTTGTCATTACACATCTTTGCCACTAGATGGAGCTGCACTGCAGTAACCAGCTAGAGAACAGCAGGACAGTGAACACATGGAGCAGATCTGATGGAACATGGAGGAATGACGCCATCATCTTGAACAAAGGGGTTTAAAAGTTTTTTTTTTTCAGACAGAATAGTTAATATTTCTACCTGAGTTGCTGCCTGAACTGTAAAGTTCACTGATTTTTACCGTTCTCCATGTCCGCATGTTTACCTGCCAATTATTTTCCGGTTCCGCAGCAGCCAGTAACAGACTTTTCAAAACAAAAGCATGTGAGTAACATGCGTTAACGCATGATAAAATAAATGTCGGCGTTAATAAATTAATGCGATTTCGTACACGAGAGTTGATGTCGTACATCTCTTCTTCTTCATCACTCATTTGCACGACCTTAACCTTTTGCTTTTGCTTCATCCAGGAGTACGGCGTCCAGAGCGGGCCTGTCGGACTGTAGGGCGATGGGCCCTGCTGACCCGTAGGGCCGACGGCGGACTGCGGAGACGTGGTGCACCGACCGTCAACGAAACGTGAAGATGGGATGAAACGGCTTCTCGTTCAGGTGAAGAGATCCATCCGCATGAAGCTGCTTTCATCAAGCAGTCGCTCATTGACGCATCGTGATGTAATTATGAGCCACGAAATGTCAGACCAGCAGATACTCGACCTTTGATGTCGTTGATTGAGGAAAGCGGGCGACCTGAAAGAATCACGGCGTCTCTAAATCCTCCCTTCAACCCGCGTTCACGCTTGAAAAGTTTTGCTTCGCGTCATAAAACATCGCAGAAGTCGTTTATTAATCCGACCCGAAGTGTTCGGGCTGCCAGATCTCTTGGCAAAGGTATCAGCTCGCTGTAATGTATCTGCATTAAAGATGCATTAGATTGATTTTCGCTGTCCGTCTCTGGAAACAGCTGTATAAGCAGGGATTTGATGAGGTCGTTCATCAATACAGAGGACTCCTTTATTCTATTTTATTTTGAGAAATCCACTGCTTGGCTCAAACACTTTTCTCCGGATCGATCTCAGGGACCTGTCAGACTCAGAGTCAGAGGTCGGTCCAGTCGCTAACGTTTGGTGACGACCTACCTCCACCCGGCACTCGGACCAGGGGCTGTACTGCCAGCGGTAGCAGGGCCGGACGGGGCAAGGCTTCCACTGCTCCACCTGAGACGGGCACGGCCGGCCGTCGCCCTGCGAGGCCTGGACCACCGAGCGCCGCCGCCGCATCTTACCTGGAGGGAGACACACAGACAACACACGTCAGCGCGTCACACCTGAGGCTTTCCTGCATGTCCAAACTAGGGATGGAACGGTTACTGGTATTACGGTAAAGCGCGGTTAATTTTTACGCGATAACGGTTACCGTTTATGTTTGACTTCATCTCATTATCGCGGTCGATTACCGGGATGTGTAATATCAGCCTCATTCAAGTCTGCAAGTCTGAATATGTAGCTTGTAACATTGGTATTGTAATGTAATCATGGCGGAAAGTGGTGATAGCACGCACGACATTTACCAACCCACTAAAATGACGAAATCTGAGGTCTGGGCATATTTTGTTGTTTTTTTTGTTTTTTTAAAGAACGCAGAGCGACAACTGGCGGAGGACAGTTATCCTGTCTGCAGAGCACTTGTTTATATTTTATTGTAATTTGCACAAGCAACTTAAAGGAGCAAAGCATAGGCGTAGTTTGACTTTTGCGTCAGGGGGGGCAAAAATTGTTAAGCACTTTCAACAAACGGGCGCACTCTCACACGAACCGGCGCGCATGCACACATATGTGCAAACTCGCGCGCACATGATGGCACACAAGATACACTCACCACGAAACCATGAAGTCCAAGATTAGATGATGTTCAAAACCAGTAGTTGCAACAGGATACAGTACACAGTAGATGTTATAAATGTTAATGTTAATGATGTTAAATGTATTAAGAAACAAAATATAACACGATTCATTTAACTGTCACAATATACTGCAGTTTATTTTGGACTTAAAAACATTACGGTCAAAAACATTTATTTATTTTTGCCAGTTCGTTGACAATGCAATTACATATTTCAGCCACCAGGGGGAGCAATGCTCCCCCTGCCCCCCCCGCAAACTCCGCCCATAGAGCAAAGGCTAATGCTTCAAGCTACTGAGATGTTTGACCAAGAGTAACCTGGTCGACGCGCTTCGCTAACTCACATTTCCTAAATGTTACTGTTGCGTGTTGATGAAAAAATGACCGGAACGATGTTCTTCTGATGCAGTTAAAATATTAATTTATTCCATTAACTGATCCGACAACCATAATGCCGGCAGTTAGCGCCACAGCGGTCAAAAACCTTTTGCCCTTCCAGGTCCAACACCTAACCGATAACAGGCAGCTACCTTTATACCTGACCCTCAGGTAACAACACAGCTACACCCACAGACACACAGAGTGAACTACAATTCAGAACAACATATTTGGCTCCTAAACAACTGTTTCTTTATTTACACATTCATACGTATTTAAGGTTCAGCTTAAAATCCAAAGTTTATTTTATTTGAACTTCACTATAATTTTTGTTCCTGATAATTGTTTACATATTTTGACCTACTATGGTTGTTAAAGTGTTTATTTAAATTTAAACCAGACATATAAGTTTTGTTCCTGTTATTTATTTTGTTCATTTAAAATTAAACCTCTTTCTGTGCCAGTTGTTTGCCCTTTTAATGTGAAAGTTTCATTTTGATAAAATTTTGGCTTCTGATGTTTTAGTATGACAAAAAAATCACAAGATTTTGTGAAATCATTTAAATGTATGTGTTTTTTGGACATTTGTACAGCAATGAAGAATACTGCGATAATATCGTAAACCGTGATAATTAGGTTACTATAATCGAGATATCAAATTTTCCATATTGTTACGTTTTTGTTGTTTCACGGCCACATTTTTCACGATCGTTTCAGTGCTGCTAAACTTTTATCTTGCTACTTTTTAATCTAACAACACGGCAGGAGCTTCAAAGCGCTCCGGCGGCCCGAGGAGGAGGAAGACGGGAGGTTACCGGAACAGGTTATCCGCTGGTTTCTGTAAACGAGGACTTCCTCGCTTCTCTGCTTGTGTGTGTGTTTTTTTTCCCCCGGAAGACGTCTTGCAGGCACTCGTCGGAGTCATCGATTTCCCATCATCGCGGTGTGCGTCAGCTACATAATTAGCTGCGTGGAGCAAGCACCTCTATCGTGCAGGTTCTTCTCGTCTCTTGTGTTTTACCTGCACAGCTTGGAGCCGTGAGGCGGCTGTGCTGTGTTTGATCCGTGTTCGTTTTCAGTACAATTCCTCCTAAATTCAGACCAACATATTCCTCTATGATCACAACTGGACTGTAAATGAAATAAGATTTTAAATTTCAAATAAGATTGTGTGTCTGTTTAAAACATTTCTGGCTCCACAGACGTAAACAGGTCAGATAAAAACATCTGCATAGTTTGAGGCAGAATATGAGCAGCTGCTGACTAAACATTTAACAGTTTGATGACAAAGCGCTGCATCCTGTACATGGAGGGTATTTATGAGTGTGAATGGTGACCAGAACCATGTTTTAAAGCGTCCTGCAGAACCTAAAACAGACATACGCTTTACACGTGTCTTGCTGCTGCAGTTGCATTTAATAATTTCTCCCTGAAGTTGTGATGTTCGTCTGGATTTTCCCTCTTTTTGGTTTTGTTAGGATTAAAATTATCTGAGGACTGTTTAATTGTTAAAACTAAACGTTATAACATGTAGGAATGCAGTCTTCTTTTATGACCTTCCTCCTCAGCTTTAGGTTTTATGACTTAAATGACTGGAACATCCTGGCTTCTAGACCCCCAAAAGTCTGTGACAGCATAGATAAACACATTTTAGGGACATCTTATTTCCTGGACAAACACAAACACATGTGTCTGGACTCTGAGACAAAGGGCCATAAAACTTAGGAGAAGAGCAAGGATCCACCTCCGCTGGATCTTTTAAGAACTGGAGACAATTTGACATCGTGGTGCATTTCCCTGCCAAGGAGGTGTACCATCGGCCGATTAAAATATTCTGCATGGCATATTGAATCTTTGTTATTCATGATTGTATTAAACTCTTTAATTGACCTTTGTTTCTAGTCTTGTCAATGGCACCAGATAAAAGAACACGGAGAATTACTTTCAGTTTCTTGTCTCGGGTTTTGTGGAATTAAAATTTAGCCACCTGACTCGTAGTTATCGATGAAAACATGGTCTCTGGGGTTGTGTGCAGGGACGTCGGACGGCCCCAGAAGGATCCTGGATCCGTTTCTGTTGAGACTTGTTGAGCAGCATAGTCAAAGTCCGTCCCTGCTGCAAGCTTCATCTGCACCGGCGGAGAACTTGGTCTTCAATGGTTCAAACGATGTAAAGTCCTTCACTTTCCTTTTTTTCATTTATATACTTTAGCAGGCTCTGCTCAGCCTCAGCATCTTTATAACTGTCTTTATCGGCTCACCGTTTCTTCCAGCACTACGTTTTAAAAGCTCCGGTTGTAACGGGCACATCCGGGCTGGTGGCGCCGCCCCGTTAGCTGCGGATGCAAAGGTCCGGCTGTTTAAAAGTCTGGACCACAAATGCAAAACGACCAAACTCATTCTGATAGTCAACATATTAGGGCTGAGCGGTTTTATTGATTCTGCAATATATATTGATATTTTTTTCCCCAGGGAGTATCGATATTTCAGTATCGATATTCTAAGCTCCCTTCAAAACCCCCGTGTCCCGCACAGGTGCCATTAAGTCCTCCAGCCGCTAGTGTCGCTGTAGAGCATTTCTAACAAGTTATCCAGAAGCTTCTTTCTCTTCCAGCTAGAGCTGAGCCAGTCAGGAGAATGACGGCGAGTATAAACCAGTTCGGTTTTAAAAAGAAAAAGGAAAGCGAAGATTCAGACAAAAGTATGGCAGTTTGCAAGCTGTGTCACACAAATGTGAAGTACTCTGGAAATACCTCCAACCTGCGAGCCCACCTGAAACGTCACCACCCTGACAAGCTAATGCTAACTGAGAGCTAGCCCAAGAAGTTGCAGCGCGATCTAAAACAAACCACGCTGGACAGTGACGGCGGTTGTTGCCACTAGTTGTGTGTGTTGAGCCCTTTCCTCTATGTTCTTTACACCAACGACTGCCGCAGCACCTCACCCACCACAACATATCTCAAATACTCAGATGACACAGCCATCCTCGCACTTCTCTCTGACAACCAATCCACTCTGGACTATCACAACGCAGTCACCCACTTCACCAAACTATGCACAGACAATTACCTGGACATCAATGTCAGTAAAACAAAAGAAATATGGTTCAACCCCCCCTCACCCCAGGATCCCATCACCATAAACACACAGACAGTTGAGACAGTTGACACCTTCAAATATCTTGGAATAACTTTGGACAATAAACTCACCTTCGACCAGCACACCACAGACATTCAAAAAAGGAGCCAACAGAGACTATCAGCCATTCGCAAACTCAAAGGACTTCACGTTGCACCCCATCTCCTGTTGTTACTTTACAAAAGCATCATCCAACCCATCCTCCTGTACTGCTCCACATGTTTTTACACCATGCTCTCTGTCACCAACCGCACCAAACTCTTACGCATCACAAATACAGCTGCTAAAATCATCAGCCTGCCCACACCCAACCTCACAGAATTAAATAACAGATCTATCACCCGTATGGCAAACACAATAGTCCAGGACACCACTCACCCACTACACCAGTACTTCATTCCACTACCGTCAGGGCGCAGGTACAGGGCTCAAAAATATAGGAGGGCCCGGTTTGGCAAAAGCCTGATCCCTGCAGCTATAGCCGCCCTCAACAACAGGCCCCGCTGACAGACTGACCAGTTTTTGTTTTTCATTAGGTTTTGTCCATGTCCCACTGTTATGTCTCTACTGTCGTTGTTGTCTTGTGATTGTGTTACACTATGTTTTTCTGTTATGTACAGTCAAGTGAAAATGAATTTCCCCACGGGGACCAATAAAGTAAATCTAAAAAATCTAATCTAATCTAGTTTCCATCTACTTCACCTAGGTCACAGAAAATTACGGAGTCCATTGCCGACTTTATTTTTCAGGATTTGAGACCGTATTTAGTGGTGGAAAACACCGGCTTTAAGGGCTGTGTTTACTCTCGCGGCAATGTGTCGCAGTTATCTTGTCGCCGGTATGCCGCAGTTACTTTTGATTTATGCTCAATTTTGAAGCACGTCTCCGCTATGTTATTCCATGCCACAATGCAAGAGGGACAATCACGAACTAGCTAAACTTACTAAACTTATCTCTTGCGTTTTTCCACTTCCTCACTGTCTCGGTCGTATCCAGACCCACATTCATCGCTATCTCCCTCCATGAATTACTAGAATATGTGCTGTCTTTGTAGTGTGGAGAACCAGAATCGTACAGATGCGGGTACTTCCTCATTTCTTCGATGACGGGCTCTTTTCTACGCGGATGTAGAATTGACCAATCAGAAGCCTCCTTTCTCTCCTCTCTGTGACACTCTGCGGCACTGTCTGCGGTCACCTATCTTTCAGTTCAATTAATTTAAACAAAGTCATTGGAACACTCACAAGATGTCACCAAAATCACTTTGTCCCGTTAAAATCTTTCAGAAAATGATGTAAATGTATCTTTAGACGAATATCGATATATATTGTATCGCGAGCCGAGTATCGTGTATCGTATCCTATCGTGAGATTAGTGTTAGTTAGGGACTTTAACGGACTGGACCACGGAGACACTCATATGATCCTGTTCATCATCTTAAAGAGATTCGCTGTCACCGTCTCAGATTGAAATGTTAGCAGAAGAGAACCACTGACTAATAAATGACCCAGATCTGATGCTCATCTGTGACTTCAGGCCGGTTCACGTCCCGATAAATGGACTTCACCCGAGCTGACCGGCCCCATAGGTGTTTTTACTGCTTTCAGATATCTGGTAGCCAAAGGTTATCTGTCTTTTTAATCTTCTGTCCTCGGTGGCGAGTCTTACCCTCTAGACCGCAGGTCTGGGAACACTCCGACCACGACGACCACTCCGACAGCTGACAGTTGACGGGACACTCGACCACGCAGGAGACGTTCATTTGCCACTTCTTCTCCAGGTTCATCTGCGACACACGTTCAGAAGAGAAAAGAGGCCGCGGTCACGACACGTGGTCATCTATTACATCTGTTACATCCGCAGCTCAACCTCTTGGCACCCCAATTCCCAGAAGCCTTTGTTCTGGCTAAAATGGCTGAAATATCAAAGCTGTGAAAGCTGTTCTGACAAAAATGTGCTTTTGTGAATGAGCCAGATGATGACGGGGGCCAGGGGTTAAATAGCTGCAGGGACGACGCCGTCACGGGCCGCCGGCTGCGATTACAGCGAGCCGAGACGCACCGCTAATGAGCGAGACGCTCGGCCTGGAGCGGCGGCGGTGCGTCTCTGCAGAGGAGCAGCTGCGAGTGTTTCACGTCGCCGTGGTCCACGTCGCCCCGGGGATGATGGAGAGGCGATACTCAGAAATGGGACATGACAGGGAGTCATCAAAGGGACAGGATGGCGAAGACAGGAAGTCAGACACAGACAGCTCCCGCCGGCCTCACCTCCTCGCAGAACTTCATGTCGACGGATTTGCCGTCGCTGCGGACGCAGTCGAGCATCCGGGTCTTGATGCCGCTCCCACACACGGCGCTGGGGCTCAGCTGACACGTGCTCCAGTCTGGGGAAAAGCAAAAATGCATTCGCACCATTTATTTTTTTTTAGGGCTGGGCAACGATGACAATTTTTAATCGCGATTAATGACATTATTTCCCTGATTAATCACGATTAATCGCATTATATACACAAAATCAAATAATGAATTCAAAAATAGTGTAAAATGCACTTTTATTTAAATGTTCTGCTGCCATATGAACTAAAGTGTCATAACATTTGATTTTAACATCAGCACTTGTCAGTAACACATATTTAGTGTAAATCTCATCTTAAAAAATGTTCGTCTGGATTTTCCCTCTTTTTGGTTTTGTTAGTATTAAAATTATCTGAGGACTGTTTAATTGTTAAAACTAAACGTTATAACATGTAGGAATGCAGTCTTCTTTTATGACCTTCCTCCTCAGCTTTAGGTTTTATGACTTAAATGACTGGAACATCCTGGCTTCTAGACCCCCAAAAGTCTGTGACAGCATAGATAAACACATTTTAGGGACATCTTATTTCCTGGACAAACACAACCACATGTGTCTGGACTCTGAGACAAAGGGCCATAAAACTTAGGAGAAGAGCAAGGATCATAAATACGTAAAGACGTCCACCCCCCCATCCCATCAGAACCCTTCCCAACCCCCAAACGTTAAGCGGAATTGGATAAAGCTGATCAAACGTGTTCTCCATGTAAACCTCAATTCGGAATTACTGTTTTCATGTAAACTCGAAGGAAAATAGTTTAATTCGGAATTATTTAATTTGGAATAATTAATTCCGAATTAAAAAAACATCATGTAACTGTGGCCAGTGAACACTTGGAGCAGATGTGATATAACATTAAGGGATGACGCGAAAGTTTTGTTGCAGTCCAGAATTTTTTGTTTTCATACAGAATTGTTAATATTGCTACCTGAGTTGCTACCTGAACTGTAAAGTTCATGGATTTTTACCGTTCTCCATGTCTGTTTTAGCTTTTCCGCATGTTTACCTGGTTCCGGTTCCGCAGCAGCCAGTAACAGACCTTTCAAAACAAAAGCATGTGAGCAACATGTGTTAACGCGCGATAAAATAAATGTCGGCGTTAATAAATTAATGAGTTAACGCGGTAATAGTGCGTTAACTTGCCCCGCCCTAATTTTTTTCACGTTAAACAAATGAAACTCGGTTCTCAGAGCAAACACATCTGTTCTCCAAACCTTCCCAACCTTTCCTGATCCGTGACCGAATGACATGTTCTTTTAATGCACTTTTTATTCTGCACAGTCTTCCTGCTCTAAACGTGATCTTCTGCTGGATTAGACCTCGTTGGCACAAAAGTAACATTGTTTATGGACCTAAATTCTGCCTGATAGCAGCTCCAGGTTCGACTAAACAGCTGCGTATTCTCACAACTGCAGCTGATGAGAAACGTTGGCGTGCAGATGTGGAAACCCCTCGTCAATCACGCCACTTCACAGCTCGCGCGTCTAGCGGCTCGACTCCTGACGACCGTTACCAGCACCTTTTAAAAGCGGGCGGCTTTAACACAAAGAGAAAACAGCTATTAGCATTCAGCAGGTCATTGAATCTACCGCCCGGGGCGCGATCAGAGCCGGACAGCAGGCCGCCACGTTTTCCTTTGTACGCCACCACAATGCAGCTGGAATGAAGCAATCACTCTGCGCTTCAGCCCGGTTTGTGTTGTTTCGCACTGCATTTCTGAGACGCATTTTCTCTCCTGGAGGTGGTGGCTGCAATCACCGGTCTTCAATCAAGCTACGCCTCAATGAGGAAGATGCGAGCTGCCGCTAAGAACAGAGCAAGCAAATTCAACTGCTGGAAATCATAGATAAAAATATTAAATGCAGTTATGAAACAAGATCTCTAGACAGACAAGATGTACTTCTGACTCTGACTCAAAGGACTCATGATCTAAAGTGATTTAAAACTGGCCACAACTGTCCGGTACGAAATGTACCGAACCAGCTGCAACAGACCGTATCTGCCTAGGAAAGGGATTAGGATGGGTGGTGGGGGGCTGAAACCAGATAGACAACAGCGCTCAAGGATGTGACATAGTGGAGATGAGCTGCAAAATGCACAGAACTGCACTTTCAGCTCAGATTCAGTCAAGTCGTGTCCATGGCTGACAGGACGGCGCTCCGCCGGCGTAGACGGTAACGAGTCGAAGCCTGAGAGCTCCGGAGGATCCGTCAGCAGTCCTGTACGACTCTCTCAGAAAAGGACGGAGAATCTAAACTGACGGGGCAGAACAGATGCTGACAGGCTCCGCCCCCGTTGAGATACTGGGAGTGATGACAGCTTCAGATTACCGGCCCAGATCTGAGTTTCAGCATGGCCCCGATCGCATTGAGACAGATTTGCTGGCAGAGAAGCCACACTGAACCCCACCTGTACTTTTTTTTTTTTTCTCTAACCTGCGACATCAGCTCCTTGCATGCAGGTATGCAGGTGTAAAAATCTAGACGATCAGTTGTGGAGATCAGATTCTGAGTGGATATTAGGGGTGTGAAAAAAAATCGATTTGGCAATATATCGTGATTTTTCAGCTCCTAATATAGATTTTTTTTAGGAACAATTTCAATCTACAATTTCAATTTTCAAAGAATTTCAAAACAACCTATTTAATAAATAAGTTGTTTTGAAGCAAATAGTTTCGACTCAATTTGTCCTCTGATCAATATCATCTAATGAACATATACAGCAACTTGATTTTTCATCTCTACTTTTAATTTTGATGCTAACTGGGTAGAATATCGCAATATATCATGATATCGCGATATCGTGATAATATTGTATTGTGACACAAGTGTCATGATACATATCATTAGGGTTGCACGATAACTATTGGGCCGATAACAGGAAATTATGACGTCATCCCGATAAGTCCGTTATCATGACAAATAGCCCCGATAACATATATATTTTTGTCAACACAGCAGTGCCTCGCTCCCTCTGAGCCTTGAATAACCGGCAGTGAATGTTATGTTCAAGTGACGTCGGCATAATCAGAAAAACGATTACTCAATAAGGAAAATCAAGAATACCCCCTCATGCCAGAAAACAACTCGTTAACTCGGTCATAATTTTAGTAGTTGCTGACTTGAATTGATATTCGCAGTATTTTCCCTCATGTTACACATAAAAAAATAAAAAAATTGAAAAGGCTGAAAGAACGACTAGCAAACGAGGGAACGTGGGAATTTACGTTACACCTTGAATGCAGCCTGCAGCACAGCGCTGATCACAACAAACATGGCGGCGTGGAACTTCGTTAAAGTTTCAGAAGAAGATAGTTTGGTGGTTATTTGTGACGAATCCTCCGAGTGAATTCTACGAGGAGGGAAGCACAAGCTTTAATACGTAAAACCTGATCAGCCACCTACAACATAACAATCACTTCCATGGAGTTTTGAAATCGTGCAAAGGTGAGCTAACGGAAGCTATTGCTAACGTGCGCATTCCAGCAGCAGTCTCCCCTCCCCTCTCCCTCAGTCCTCTCATCTAAAGCTTCCATGAGATCTGATTAAGGCTGCAGAGTCTGAACCCCCCCATCCTTCTGATTTTTAAGCACCAGTAATAAATTAGTTGATGACGAAAAGATAGATAGATGTTCTGGAGGTAGAACGTGTCTGAAGTGGTTTTAAATGCACTCAATCACAATCCAGATGTTCTTCTCCTCACCTGCTTTATGATCTCCAGGAGTTTTCCCGCCTGCACAGATACGGCCGTTAAAGTCGACCCCCCCCCCCCGAACACTCTGAGGTCTCGTAGACATTCGGTCCTCACATGTGTGATCGCTAAAGTAATCAGATCTGATTAGAGGTGGCGGGACGTCGTTAGCAGACATCCACGCGGCAACGCCTCCCAGCACGAACAACCAACGCGCCGACAGACGCGAAACACGATGTGATCAGACGCTTTAATGGCCGTCCGCTCCCTTTAGATAACTGTTTTCTCATCGTGGCTTCGTGACTAAATGTGGGTCAGACTGCAAACACTTTGTGTCTGCCAGCGCAGAATAAATATGAGTCCGGGAAACGTTTAGTTTTACTGAAAACAGGCCTGAAGGCAGAAAGACCCCGATGAGATATTAACCGCAATCCCAGCGTTCATTGGTCCGTTTCCACACAAAGCTGTGCAGCACTTCAACTATCAAAGCTGACAGTCTTTACAGGAAATATCTGTTTTAGATCATCGATGCAGCACATTCACGGTGCAGAGATGTTTTATGATTTTTAGCTAGTTTTAGCTAATCACCTTTGATGCATTAAGTTTTTCTTGTTTAGCTGTTGTTTAAGGGAAGTAAGGACGTCTGGATGAGCTTCTCCGTGTCACGTAGAGACACAGAAGCTTCTGCCTGCTGCTTTCGTATAACGGTTTATCACATCGTCGGTAAAGAGGCTGTTTAACGCTCATAAACCTCCCTTAAAACCCACAAATCTCTCATTAGAATTCTTCCACGCTGGCGTCGTGGCCTGGTTCATTTCTGAGTTCCCGCCTTTGAAAAACACCCAGGACTCAAAAGAGGCAACGAAACTAGTTTCAACTAATAATACATTTAAAATACTAAACTGAAAACATCCAGAGCCTTTCGTCTCAGACTCCGGGTGTGAATAATTTTAACAGAGCACAGAGAGAGTAAAAAAAACAACAACAGGGAAATGTAAGAATCTTGAAATGTGCCATCTGCTAGCAGAGATGAGCGGCTGTTTTTAGCTGCAGAGCTCATTTGCATTTCGGGGAATTGTGCATTATTCCGCCGAGCGTAAGCGCGACTCTGGGGACCGAAAATAAAGACGAGAGAGGGAACATGGAGGCGGAAAGAAAAGGGAGAGAAACGGCGGAGAGGACGGGTGTGTTTGGACGGTTTCTGCAGAACCTCCTCTTACCGTATTTTCCGGACTATAAGCCGCTACTTTTGTCCCTCGCTTTAAACCATGAGGCTTATACAGAAATGTGGCTTTTCTATGAATTTTTCTTCAGCCCTCAGGGGGCGCTCTAGCAGGAAGTGCAAAAACCAAAAAACAAACCAAGTAGTTGAAGGCTATTCTGTTTTTGTTCAGTATAGTCCGGTGACAAAATATATATTTCGTTTATATTTTAAATGGGTGTGGCTTATATTCAGGTGCGCTTTATAGTCCAGAAAATACGGTATTTATCGTGCACAAACACCCTGGGAAACCTGAGGCTGAACCGAACTGCAGGGATTATATCACGTGTCCCGGCGTACAGGAAGGAAATGAGGCAGAGCAATAGATAGATCAGAGCAGAATCAGATGAAACCCAGAGCGGGGCCAGTCTGGAGGTTCCTTACAATCTCGAGGTGAGAATATGAAAACGCAGCCTCTCCACAGGTGACTCAGAGGTGGACCGTCCTGCAGATTAGACAGCTGGGAGAGACTGCCGCTTCAAAACGCTCTCAGAAGTCTTTCGCTTTTGAAATAAACTGTTTTTTTTTTTGTCAGCAACCCTGAGCGAGGCGTTGGATAGGCCGCCAGCTGTGACGCTGGAACGAGACGCGCCAACGTCTGGTCAGCTACACCGACATACGGCCGAGAAACAAATTCATTTCAGCTTGTTATCAGAGCAGCTGTGAGCGCGAACCAAAGGAGCTCCATCAGAGGAAGGTTTGTAATTATCTCAAAGGTGATAAGGCTCGACAAAAATGAGGAACAGAGTCATTCGTAGGACTTCTGGTCCTGCTGTTACCGCTCCTGTAAAATGAGCTTAAAACACCTATCCAAGGCATACCCAAAGTAAACTGAAAGCTGTTCTTGAACCGTTTGTAGCACATGGATGGTTTTTGTCTCTTTTGAAAGGTAACACTCTGAAGTTTTCCCCCCAACAGTCAGAATCACTGTAAGTGCTACTAGCATTGAGTAATCTAAGTTTGAACACACTGAAATAGAAGTTTTTTATTTCTGCCTGAATTTGTTTTTTGTAAACAGATGTCTGCAGATGAGTGCAGCTGTGACTTATTAGCTGGAAAACACAATGGGACCACAGCATGAAGCCTTACCTAGCGCAAGTTCAAATTTGATAACAATACCCCAAAAAATGAGTATTTTACACATGTTTTTGGAAGAGTATGTCTAGGCGTTTCCAAAAATGTCCATTTGGAGACTCCAAAAGGACACTTGGATAACCATGACCACATACCGAGGATAAAAGTCATAAATACCTTTTATAACACAGCAAACATAGCAAACTATTCACATATTTACACACATTTACAATTATAACCAATTACAGGTTATTTGCAGCATTTTTCATATAAACAAGCCACACAGCAATTGACCACTGACGCACGTTTGATGCACGTAATTAATTTGCGTTATGCAGGTACTTCCTGGTTGTGGCTTTGTCTCCGCCCCTTGTAGCGACACATCGCTGTGTTCAGAATTTCATTGGCTATATAATGCTCCAGTCATCAGCACGACTGGTTCTAACTGGCTCGGTTTTTACACGACACAATGGGGGCATGGGCTTCCTTTCAACGCTGGCCCTCATTGGCTGTTGTAGGCTGTGGACAGGACAGGGAAGCTGCTATATGGACGTATGAGGTGTCAATCTAAACGTCAGCTGACTCCCTCCATTTTAAAACCAAAGAATCCATTATGATCCCCACAAACGGCGGGTCACAGCGAAGAATACCCAGAAGTTCTGTCACGTCGTCCGCTAATTTCAAATTATGCTACAGCTTTTTTGTGGATATTTACTGGTATAATAATGAATTTTGAACTAAATACATTACTGGATTGGATCGACTGGACCTTTGTGAATGTAACCAGACCATTTTTGTGGGAATATTTTTGATCGGACGACTTCTATAAGGCCTAATTGGTAAGTTGCATTAATTTTGTAACTGTTTGTTTGTGGTGTGACACAGATGTTGATTGTACCTTCATTTATGATTATACCCTGAAATGGTTTGCATTGATTGAATCACAAGAATCTTAGCTTTCCAAAGATACGTCGTATGACTACCTCACGTAACATATGAGCTGTGTAAATTACGGTTTAGTTTTGGAAATGACGGAAATCATGGACTGACGGCCCGCGGGCGGACCGGTGGAGTGGCGGGTTAAACTGCAGGTGGTGCGTTTGAAGAGCTCGTCGGTTCAGCGCTCCGTGAACGTTTAAGCCACGCCTCCTGTGGCTCAAATGTTCACGGAAACGCCTCGTGCACGTTCACTACCTGTCACGTTGTAGAAGTAGTTGAAGCAGTTGAGGTTGAGATCGCAGGGCTCCTTGTCCGTCGTCCCCGGACACTCCCTCCCGATGCTCGGGGATCGAAGCGGGTGCGCCGTCCGGGTCCGGCTGTTGGTTCTGGTGCAGGGCTGGAACAGAGATGTCCAGTTAAAAACCCGGTGCTGATGAAATGATGAGGGCGAGCTTCTGTTTATCGTTCTGGCTCCATCAAGTCTGCTAAGTTTTGACACTCAAGGTCTCCATGTTTTTCATGTGATGCTTAAGATGACTGTTTCCTATTGGCTATTTGTCATTTCTGATCATCCTGCATTCTGTGATGTGAGTTTAAAGACCTCTCTAAAATTGTATACAGCTTGGAGAATAAATGGAGCATATTGTTTAACTGCCGATTAAGTGCCTCACCAGAGCACAATAAGAGTATATTCTTATAAATAAGATACAGTGGTACCTCTACTTATGAACATTTCTACATATGAAATTTTCAGGTTACAAAACACCTCAAGGGGAAAATATTGCCTCTAGTTACGAAAGAAATTTCAGGCAACGAAAGGCAAAAATACAGTAGCGCTGCTACTCGCAGCTCCCAGAGTTTACTGAACATAAGTAAACAATACTTGTTGGCTCCTGTATCTTGGTTTGAAAGCGGTGCGTCTGAGCTGCTCTGCCATTGGCTGTCGCTCAGCATCTTCCTGGCATCACATTGGCTACTGCTTAGCATCTTCCTGGCATGCTATTGGCTACCGCTTAGCATCTTCCTGGCATCCCATTGGCTAGGAGGGCTTCTTGTCTGTATGAGCGTAACCCAGCAACCAGGTAAACAAACAATTTTTACCTCCGCCAAGGAGGTTATGTTTTTGCTGGCGTTTATCTGTCTGTCTGTGTTCAAGATGATTAAAAAAAGTTATGGATGGATTTTGATTAAATTTTCAGGAGTTGTCGGAAATGTCAAAAAAGAAGAACTGATTTCATTTTGGGTGTGATCTGGAAAGAAATCCTGGATTCTGGATCACTTTCAAATTTTCGATAATTGTTGCACTCTGTGGAGGTCTGCGTCCTCCGAGTGCTTTTCTAGTTCTAACATGTAATTCTTACAGGTTTTCATGTCATTTCATGTATTATTTATAATTTATAAAAAAAAATTATGTTCATATTCTCGGGGCCTTTGAACAGATTAGGGTATTTACATGGAAATCACGCCTCCACTTACAAATGTTTCAGGTTACGAAACTACTTCCAGGACCAATTAATTTTGTAAGTAGAGGTACCACTGTATACCCAAAATTTATAAATTACACCCGCTTATTTAAAAAAGAACAACTGAATTAGAGCAATTCTCCACGGCTGCACGTAGAAACTACTCAACCCGCGTTGCAGCTACCGTTGCCCTCCAGTTACACCGCCAAACGCCAGGTGGCAGTCTGGGCGCTCTTCTTCAGCGCTGTAGTTTAAAACATCATGCTTCCTCTTGTTCTCTTTGAATTGAGTCTCAATGGAGCGAATGAAACATGTCTAATCTAGGGGTGTGAAAAAAAATCGATTTGGCAATATATCGTGAAAAAAAATCGATTTGGCAATATATCGCACCCAGTATAATATCGATTTTTCAGCTCCTGTACAAAAACACTTTTTGAAGCAAATAGTTTTGACTCAATTTGTCCTCTGAATGATCAATATCATCTGATGAACATATACAGCAGCTTGATTTTTTAATCTCTACTTTTAATTTTGATATTAACTGGGTAGAATATTGCAATATATTGCGATAATATCGTATCGTGACCCAAGTATCATGATACATATCGTATTATGAGGTCCTTGCCAATACTCACGCCTAGTCTAATGAGAGGTGGAGGTTGATAATTTTCACTGACACTGCAGTAATCTTTCTCTCTCTCTCTCTCTCTGCCCGGCTTGAAAAGGACAAAGAAGTCATCGAGGTGGGAAATGTGTCAAAGGAAATCCCAGTCGGACCAATTACATGCTGGCGGACGTCAGGCCACGGTGGAGGATTCCCCGCTACAACTCAGTGTAGAAGCATAAATCATGATTTACACTTGACTCTCGTTTCGTTTCAGCGTCGCCCGTCTGCAGATGAAACCATGGCCGACCGCCAAATCATTCCCACAAAGCGAACATAATGTTTCTAAACTACAGATGCAGGCTTTATGCAAGACGCTTTCCCCTCATACATCTCCTTTATTATCCAACGATGGAAGAGCAATAACCCGCCGACAGAGATTCAGGCACTGCCTGGGATAAAGCGCAGTTAAGCTCTGAAGTCCCCGAGCTTCGGGGGAAAATATTCGTGACAACAAAACAAAAAAGAACATATGAAGATAAGTCTGCGCCAGGCGGCCGAGCTGCAGCTTTCCGATCTGGGTTCGGGTCTCACCAGGCTACAGCGGCTCCAGGGGCCCCAGTCGTTGAGGACGCAGTCCTCGGGGCAGGGCAGCCGGCTCTCCCTGGCCCCCAGCGGCATCTCCTCCGGGTCACACAGGTAGTCCTCCACCGACTCGGACGGGCCGTCCACGGTGTTGAGCATGCACCTGCGTGATCAGGGCAAGACATCAGCCCACTTGGTTCAAAGAGGGTCCGCTTTATTTACTCAGCATACGGTGGCATTTTTACCAGTGAAGATGTTAATAACAATGGCTGGGCAACGATTAAAATTTTTAATCACGATTAATCGCATGATTTCCCCGATTAATCACAATTAATCACATTGTATGCGGAAAATCAAATAATGAATTCAAAAGTAGTGTAAAGGTCACTTTTATTTAAATGTTCTGCTGCCATATGAACTAAAGTGTCATAACATTTGTTGTTCAAACACTTTTAACATCAGCACTTGTCAGTAACACATATTTAGTGTAAATCTCATCTTAAAAAAATGTCAAATATAGTAAAGTTTATTGCCACTGCCAGGGAATTAATGTCATCCTGGTTTTTCTGAAAAATAAAAAAAAGTCTACAAACAAAATCCTAACAATCTAGAGGCCACAATCAGAACATTAAAACAGGTAATTTCTGAGGTAACAGCAGAAACTTTTAACGGGGACTTCAACTTGTCAGTTGTTACAAATAACCTTGTTTCTGTTGAATCCTCCGTCTGGGAGAACTTTAAAATGAAAATGTCCATGTTAAAGTTCAGTAACTTTATCAATCCTTAATTATCTGTGTATCATATGTTTTTTTTTTTCATTTTCAATTGTCAATCAAAAATTAAAAAAGTTAAAAAGTTACTTTTTATTTTTTTTTCTGTTTTTTTAATCTAACATAAAAAACAAAAAAAAATTGCCTGTTTTTTTTATATTTCAATTTTAGCTAGCAGGCCACGGGACTGAATTTGTTTTTAATATTTTATTGTCTGGTTTACGTGACCCAGAAATGGCTTTGTTTCATAATCAAGGAACAGACTTTCTGTTGTCATTACACATCTGTGCCACTAGATGGAGCTGCACTGCAGTAACCAGCTAGAGAACAGCAGGACAGTGAACACATGGAGCAGATCTGATGGAACATGGAGGAATGACGCCATCGTCTTGAACAAAGGGGTTTGAAAGTTTTTTTTTCCAGACAGAATAGTTAATATTTCTACCTGAGTTGCTGCCTGAACTGTAAAGTTCACTGATTTTTACCGTTCTCCATGTCCGCATGTTTACCTGCCAATTATCTTCCGGTTCTGCAGCAGCCAGTAACAGACTTTTCTAAACAAAAGCATGTGAGCAACATCCGTTAATGTGATGTTAAAAATTCATTCTGAGGCCTTACTGTGTTAAAGTTGCTGTGTCATGCTGTGGCATAAATTTTAACTTGCGATAGAATAAATGTCGGCGTTAAAAAATTAATGCATTAATGCGACAATAACGCGTTAACTTGCCCAGCCCTATTAATAACAAAAGAAAAGCATTTAGAAGCAGGTTAACCTGGAATATTTCTTATTTTTCTCTTCCCGGTGGACCAAGACCCATCTGTTCATTGTCGTCTTGTCACTTCGCACCTTCGCACTTCTTCAGCGATCCATTCAGTTTAATCAAACTGAGGCAGCTGAGTGTGAAACATCCCAAATGCTCATCAACCTCTGAGTTAATTTAACCTGGTGTTCGTATGACCGTTACGAGGGGAGCACGTTAGCGTGAACTGAAGGACTTATCATCTACGACGCAGCAACTGATGGTTCACTCGAGTAATCTGACTTCTCCCATAAACACCGAACGGATGTCTCCCGAAAACGTATTTCTTATATTTAACCTGTCACAATACCCTGATGGAAATGCATAAAGGAGTTTGTCTGTGAAGGGTGCCGGTTCCTCTGGGCCTTGGTGCCATCCTCTGGACGCTGTGCAGGGACGAGTTATAACGGCACAGCCACAGCACAGCAGAGAGGGAGGAGGAAGGGGAGGGGCCTGCGAGTTGCTTCTTTTCAATTTTTCAAGTGTCTTATTACCAAGGTGGACCAAGTGTCTCTTTAAGCTCCTCAAAAATGCCATTTTCTAAAGAAATAGGTAGCTGTGCAAATTTATTAATCTACTTTTTTACGTTTAATAATTTAATTGGTTGCAGCCAAACTCTAAAACCGTTTTCACTGGGTCATCTCTAAATGTATTTATTTTATTTAACCTACTCAATCCCACACTGGTTTCTCTGTGACTGACACACATGCAGTGACCCCATCAGGGTTTCAGAAATGAAACGCTGCATCCGTTTAATAAAGTTTATGTCTTCCGTATCAGAGGTAACCACAGGTCATGTCATTCGTGAAGTAACTTCGGACTCCCATCCCCGTCCTCTCTGCTGATAACACTGATACGAAATGACAGAGCTTCCCTGGACATTACGACTGAAACAGCAGTGACGGACAGCGAAAACGTTCTTTTGTCCCACTTAAAATTAATCTGGATACAAGTCCGGGCAGATCACATTTCTAATGAGTGCAACAAAATAGCAAGTGATGGTAAAAATCCTTGCAGCTTGGGTAGAAGATGGAAAAACCCAGAAAACGAACAGAGTACACCATCTGGGTTAGGGGTTAGGGCTAATCCTAACCCCTAACCCAGATGGGTTAGGGTTAGTCCTAACCCCTAACCCTAGACACTGAAGCCAGACCACCAAAGCAGAAGAACGGGCTCAACAGGACCCGGGTACCGCGGGCCATGACCTGTCAGGGGGCAGGGCTCACGTTCGGATCTGCACCTTCCCGGTCTTTCCTGCACCAGTGGTTCCTCCACTGGTGGTGGGACATCTTCTCCGGATCGGGAGTGAGGTTCTGCCTCAAGTGGAGGAGTTTAAGCATCTCAGGTCTTGTTCACAAGTGATGGGAGAGGGGAGCAGGAGATCTACAGATGGATGGGTGCAGCGTCTGTTGTGGTGAAAAGAGAGCTGAGGCGAGGTTTCTCGTTTACCGGTCGATCTTTGTTCCAACCCTCACCTATAATCACCAACTACGGGTAGAGACCGAAAGAAGGAGATCACAGATTCAAGCGGCTGAAATGAGTTTCCTCTGCACGGTGGCTGGACTCTCCCTTAGAGATAGCAGGAGAAGTTCAGTCATCAGGAGAGACTCAGAGTAGAGCCGCTGCTCCTCCACATGGAGAGGAGCCAGTTGAGGTGGTTCATCTGGTTAGGATGCCCCCCGGAGATGTGTTTCAGGCATGTCCAACTGGGAGAAGACCACGGGGCAGACCCAGGACAGGCTGGAGAGATTATGTCTCTTAGCTGGTCTGGGAGGCAGCTGGGGGGAGGGAGGTCTGGGCCTCTTTAGCTTAAGCTGCTGCCCTCGCAACCCGATTACGGATTAAGTGGATAGATGGTTTCCTCCAGTTATTCCATCCAAAGCTCCATCAGCGCAGCCGTCAGCGTCGGCTGGAATTTCTCGTGAGGTTCAGCACGTCGACATTCCTCCCCGTTTGCTCCTCCCTCTCACGCCGAATCGGCGCCACCCACCTGCCCTGCGCAGTCATGACGAGACGGAGGTGTAGCTTCTTCGCTCCGGATCTATGTGACAAGCACTCAGCAGCACAGCGGTTGTCTGAGGGTAGAAAATAAGACGAAGAATCTGCATCGCTTGTGTCGAGCCTGTGCTTTACCAGAAGTGGGCGTGTCTGCAGAAAAACCCCAAATGCAACTAGGTATGGAACGGTTACCGGTATTACGGTAAAGCGCTGTAAAATTTTTGCGCTATAACAATTACCGTTTATGTTTGACTTCATCTCATTATCGCGGTTGATTACCGGGATATGTAATTTCAGCCTCATTCAAGTCTGGGAGAGACTCGCGACTGTGTCTCGTGTGAATTTGTAGCTTGTAACACCGGCATCGTAACGTTAGCATGGAGGGAAAATAGTGATAGCACGCAGGACATTTATCAACCCACTAATAGGACGAAATCCAAGATCTGGGCATTTTTTTTTTCTTAAAAGAATGCAAAGGAACAACTGGTGGAGGACAGTTATCCTCTCACTTGTTTACATTTTATTGTAATTTGTAGAAGCAACTTGAAGGAGCTAAGGCTAATGCTTCAAGCTACTGAGATGTTTAACCAAGAGTAACCTGGTCAACGCACTTCGCTTACTCACATTTCGTAAACGTTACCATTCTGTGTCGATCGAAAAAGGACCGGAATGATGTTCTTCTGATGCAGTTAAAATATTAATTTATTCCATTAACTGATCCGACAACCATAACCCGGCAGTTAGCGCCACAGCGGTCAAAAACCTTTTACCCTTCCGGGTCCAACACCCAACCAATAACAGGCAGCTACCTTTATACCTGACCCTCAGGTAACAACACAGCGACACCCACAGACACACAGAGTGAACTACAATTCAGAACAACATATTTGGCTCCTTAACAACTGTTTCTTTATTTGCACATTTATACGTATTTAAGGTTTAGCTTAAAGTCCAAAGTTTATTTCATTTGAACTTGCACTATAATTTTTGTTCCTGATAATTGTTTGCATATTTTGACCTACTATAGTTGTTAAAGCCATTCATCCATCCATCCATCCATCCATCCATTTTCTATACCCGTTTTATCCTTGAAGGGTCACGGGGATCTGCTGGAGCCCATCCCAGCCGTCTACGGGTGAAAGGCAGGGGTTCACCCTGGACAGGTCGCCAGTCCATCGGAGGGTCACACATACAGACACACAACCATTCACACTCACATGCACTCCTACGGGCAATTTAGAATTATCAATTAATTAATCAATTAACATGCATGTCTTTGGACTGTGGGAGGAAGCCAGAGTACCGGGAGGAAATCCACGCAAGTACGGGGAGAACATGCAAACTCCACACAGAAAGGCCCCGAGGTTCAATCCAGGACCCCCCCCTGCCGAGGTTCGAACCAGGAACCTTCTAGTTGTTAAAGCGTTTATTTAAATTTGCACTTTTTAAATTTGCATTTTGTGAAATTATTAAAATGTATGTATGTGTTTTTTGGACATTTGTACAGCAATTAAGAATACCGTGATAATATCGTAAACCGTGATAATTTGTTTACTATAATCGAGATATTACATTTTCTATATCGTTACATCCCTAAATGCAACCAAGTGCTGCCACCTAGTGGATAGAAACGGCACCATTTCCCAGCACGTGAGTCACCCCTTTTGCTTCCATCCTAATCCAACCTTTCAGTCATTAAAGTGTTGACAGAAAAAAAACGAGTAAAGAAGGTCATCACAGCTAAATATGAACGGAGACTCTTCAGAGGCTCATCAGTACCTCACTTTTCTGGTCTGGACACCTTCCCCGCAGTTCTCCTTCAGGTCAACGTTGCTGACTTTCCAGACGCTCCAGGGCTCGGCGACCCAGATGTACTGGTTGCAGTCACTCTGGCACGGCACCTCGTACACCTGCGGACCGGGTTCACTCTTAAACCGGACAGAAAATCAAGTTTCTGCTCTGAACTCTGAATCGTGAACGACAAATGACACGGCTGGAAATTAAGATCTTCAGCATGAAAATAGAGAAAAGACAAGGCCTGTTTGAGTTTCTGTTTGTTCTAATAAGTTGAGCCAAAGGAGTTTGTTGCAAAGATTTATCCAAGACAGTGATTCTTTGGCTCAGCTCTCTCAGGTTTAATTCTGCCAAAATGATTATTTCCGCCCACAGAAATAATCTCGACTCGCTCGAGGAATGTGGCGACCGGCGAACACGAACGACACTGAACATCTTTGACTGGAAACAGCTGAGGAGAGCAGTTCTTACCTGGGCCTGGGGCGATCAGTCACATCCAGCCAGCGCCGCCGTGGATTAAAAGAGGACAGATGGATTAATGGACTGTTCATATACTGCAAAACCTGTGATTAATGCAACATTTGAGAGAACATCATCATAAAAGCCTCCAGCACATCCACCTGTGTGGACCCAACTGATACACGCTGCAGGACATAAATCAGCACAACCCTAATCTGCATCCGCCGGTGCTCACGAGACCCTGAAAAGGAAAATCATTGGGAGTTATAAGGAATCGCATGTTGGGGCATTAATGTGGCGGGCGTCGTCCATAACGAGTTCATCGTTCATTCACAAACTCTCCATCAGTGAATGTTGCAGTGAAGACCAGGGTTGGGCACCGAGAAACGATTCCAAGTAGGAATCGGTTCCTAACCTCTGGTTCTGGAATCGTTTGAATTTCGATTCTTTTTTTCGGTTCCTAAATGTCTACGCTATTTTTTTGTTTTGTTTTGATTTACTGCACTAGTTTGTTGATGTTACTCCGCCCGGCGTACTCAACTCCGCGCTAGTGTCGACGTCACGTCCGTCACCGACAGGACTTTACTCACCACAACATGGATCCCAAGAGACGTCACTCTGGAGTTTGGCTGCATTTCAGTCCGGAAAAAGACGGCTACCTGGTCGGGATGAACATGGTTAACCGTTTAACCATTTAACTGTTAACAAATAACAGTAACTGTAACCGATTAATATGATAATGGTCAATTTTGTTTTAAGCTACGTAATTCAATCAACTCATGGGGGCGTGTCGACAGGTGCAACAGGCCTCTGCTTGGTCAATTCTACATCTGCGTAGAAAAGAGCGCGTCATTGAAGAAATGAGGAAGTACCCACATCTGTACGATTCTGGTTCTCCACACTACAAAGACAGCACATATTCTAGTAATTCACGGAGGGAGATAGCGATGAATGTGGGTCTGGATACAGCCGAGACAGTGAGGAAGTGGAAAAACGCAAGAGATAAGTTTAGTAAGTTTAGCTAGTTCATGATTGTCGCTCTTGCGTTGTGGCGCGGAATAACATAGCGGAGACCGCGCTAGTATAAATCAAAAGTGACGGCGGCATCTCTGCGACAAGCTGACGGCGACACATTGCCACGAGAGTATACACGGGTAAGTGTCCGCATGCGTCCACGACAACGTGCGCAACATCGCGGCAGCTAACCCTCCCGGACTTATCGGTTAACAGTTATTAATCGTTAAAGGGTGCATCCCTACTACCTGGAGCAGTGCAACACCTGCGGGAAGCGTGTTACTGCCAAAGGAGGGAGCACGACTAATATGGCAAAACACCTTCGCCTGCATGGCACCACAAAAATAAACGAGTGTACCGTATTTAATTGACCTTTCGGTAAGCAACGCCCCCTTCCTAGTTATTGTTGCTAGGCCGGACAAACTTTCTGCTCCTGCGTTAAGGACTGTGTTAATTCGCTATTTTTCTGATGTGTATCATTAGTATCATTAGACAATTTTATTCTTTTTCCCAAGCCGAACAAACAACGTGATGCCTCATTCATGTTGGCTGCGAGGGATTAAATAACAGTGGAGCAAACACACGAGCACCACAGAAAAGTAACAGCCTATGAGATGAAAAGGCTCCTCCCCTTCTCAGTTTTTCTTATGAAAAAATTCTACTGTTAGATAAGTCACGATCTGTTGACCTACACATTAAAGAATCGGAATCAGAATCAGAATCGTTAAATCCAAACGATTCCCAACCCTAGCGAAGACAGACAAACAGCAGTTCATAAATATTAAAGAAGCAACGGTGAGCAGAAAGAGTTAAATCCTGTGCTCAGTTCTGCAGCCGGTACCTGGTTGACGTGGTCCAGCTTCGGACACGGCCGCCCGCCGTTATAGGGCTTCTCCCGGAGCCATTTGGAGCGGACCTTCACCCCACTTCCGCACGACTTGCTGCACCGCGACCAGTTGGACCACTCGCTGAGCTTGCAGTCCGACGGGCAGGGGATGATGCACGCCTCCTCGATGTAACCTGAGGGCGACCAGACATGCTCTCAGTTTGTTCTCCTTTTCCCTCGTGGCGGGGGTTTTTGGTTTGGAAGAAAACGACCCGTCAGATATGGAGCCCGTTTGGGTCATAATTAATGATAATCTATTATTATGAAATACATGTTTATTATTATTAAATATTTCCCAATATTATAAATTATGTGTATTGTTATTAAATATTTCCCATTATTATGAAAAAATGTAAATATTATGAAATATATTTTTTTATTATTGTTTAATCTTAGTTTAATGCATAATAGTTTATTTCAGAATGGCTTTTTTTTTTTTTATCTAAGAATGAGCTTTTACATAATAATGACATTTTGCCAGTGGGCGGGACCAGTGGTTGACCTGCGCGCTCATTGGCTGATCCTTCTTGAGGTTTCATCTTCCTCTAATCGCCAAAGCTTTGCTTTTTCCGTTCCATCTAGAAAATTATCGTAAAAAGTTTAAGATCTATTTAAAATTCGAGGTGGAGGAAGGAACAAAAAAAGTGCAGCTCTTTAAGCTCTTAAAGTTATTAAGTAATCAATCTGGCTGTAATCTAACGGCACCTTTTTGATCTGCAGTCAGATGGAAATGATGCCTGAATTACGGCGGGTTGTATAAATCTATAAACCCAGCCGGAGCAGCAGCAGCGTCGTTATTTAAAACCGTTTGTCTGCAGCTCGCCGGGTCGTGACTCAGCCATCGGGGGGGCTGTTTAGTGGCGCCTCCTCCTCCTTCGGGGGTCTAATTCCCTTTGATTTTCTCTCTGAGCTCCAGTCAAATGTGCTAAAGGAGATTATTCCCATGAGCCTCTGGCTTCGTGCGTTACAACCGTGTTGAGGAGATTTCCTTTGATTGCTCAGCGATAAACCTGTCTGGCAGGTGTGATGTAATACGTTCCAGGCGTGACGTAAGAGCGCCGCCCTGCAGGTCGGTTTGAGATGAAGTGAGCTTTTTATTTTAACTTGCTTCCTTGAAGGAAACCACAGACACACAGTTTATCAGTTTATCCACAAACATCTGCAGGTTGATGGACATTAAAAAAAAAAAAAAAAAAAAAAGAACAATGAGCAGCGCAGGAGGAGAGAGGGGGCGCATGTTGCCAGGCAACCAAACGGCTTCGAGGAAGCGGTCAGCAGATATTAACTTTTCTGAAACGAAAACGCTTTCTTATCTTCCTGTTACCAAAATAACCTCCGTCTTTGCAGACGACACCAACGGACGAGGAGGAGAACAGAAGTCCTGATGACTTCGTTCAGAAGTCCAGGTTTTCCCGCCTCCGCAGAAGAAGTCTACATCTCTCTTTTGTGACCTCATTGGTTACCTGCCTGAATGAAGCCCCTCCTCCAGGACCGGTCACCTTGGCTGGGCAGCCGCATCCAGATCTGATCTCAGGGTCCAGTCGGTCCTCTCAGCCTCACTGCTTAGTTTTCATCGTGACAAAAAACCCAACAAAAGGGTTTAATCACCTCAATCACCTCCATTAAGTTCAGTTGACCCAAACTGGTTTCCAGTTATGTTTTGAGTTGGAAGAGTCGTCCTGGGAAACAGGACTTTTTTTTTTATTATTATCATTTTTTATTTTAAATTTTATTTAAAATTCAATTAAATCTTAATTAAATTTTATTTCTTTAATTTAATTTAATTTCTATTTTATTTTATTTCTAACATTTCATTTATTCAATTTTTATTTATTATAATTTATTCTATTTTATTGGCAGTTATGTCAATATCACTCTTACAGTTTATTGATTTTTGTGTTTTTTTTTTGTCTGTGAGGTTTGTTTTTTCTCTTATTTTGTTTAGTAAGTAAATATATATATATATTTTAAATCCCTTTTCCAGGCATCGCTGTGGCCTCTAACAGACCCGGTGAGGCCTACAAGTCGGAGCTAACGGACCGCTGCAGCTGAAGGAGCTCAAAAGCACAGTGAACTGGACTGGCAGAGATTATCAACCGGGTTTAAACTGGGCTCAGCTGGCAGGAAACCTGCAGGTTTATCTCTCTGTCCCCCGTACTGACCCAGAACTGATCTGTTTACCTCCATGAAGCTGGAACGACTGGAGAATAAAATAACTGATTAATACAGTCGGACGTTCGGAACTCGGCAGCACTAAATATGTATATTACCATCCATCCATCCGTCCATCCATCCATCCATCCATCCATCAATCCATCCAACCGTCCATCAATCCATCTGTCCATCCAGCCATCCATCCATCCATCCATCCATCCATCCAGCCATCCATCCATCCGTCCGTCCATCAATCCAGCCATCCATCCATCCATCCATCCGTCCATCAATCCATCTGTCCATCCATCCATCCATCCGTCCATCAATCCATCTGTCCATCCAGCCATCCATCCATCTGTCCATCCAGTCATCCGTCCATCCATCCATCTGTCCATCCAGTCATCCCTCCATCCAGCCATCCATCCATCTGTCTATCCATCCATCCGTCCATCCATCCATCCATCCATCCATCCATCCATCCATCCATCCATGCATCCATCCATCCGTCCATCCAGTCATCCGTCCATCCATCCATCTGTCCATCCATGCATCCATCCATCTATCCATCCATCCATCCATCCGTCCATCCAGTCATCCCTCCATCCAGCCATCCATCCATCCGTCCATCCATCCATCCGTCCATCCAGTCATCCGTCCATCCAGCCATCCATCCATCCATCCATCCATCCATCCATCCATGCATCCATCCATCCGTCCATCCAGTCATCCGTCCATCCATCTATCCATCCATCAATCCATCCGTCCATCTATCCATCTGTCCATCCAGCCATCCATCCATTCGTCCATCTATCCATCCATCCATGCATCCATCCATCTATCCATCCATCCGTCCATCCATCCATCTGTCCATCCAGCCATCCATCCATCCATCCATCCATCTGTCCATCCAGCCATCCATGCATCCATCCATCCATCCATCCGTCCGTCCATCCATCCATCTGTCCATCCAGCCGTCCATCCATGCATCCATCCATCTAACCATCCATGCATCCATCCATCCATTCATCCATCCATCCATCAATCCATTCGTCCATCCATCCATCCATCTATCCATGCATCCATGTCCTCTTATAGGGGAACATCCATCCATCCATCCATGTCCTCTTATAGGGCAACATCCATCCATCCATCCATCCATCCATCCATCCATCCATCCATCCATCCATCCATCCATTAATCCATTCGTCCATCTATCCATCCATCCATCCATTCATCCATCCATCTATCCATCCATCCATCCATCCATCCATCCATCCATCTATCCATGCATCCATGTCCTCTTATAGGGGAACATCCATCCATCCATCCATGTCCTCTTACAGGGGAACATCCATCCATCTATCCATCCATCTATCCATGCATCCATGTCCTCTTATAGGGGAACATCCATCCATCCATCCATCCATCCATCCATCCATCCATCCATCCATGTCCTCTTATAGGGGAACATCCATCCATCCATCCATCCATCCATCCATCCATCCATCCATCCATCCATCCATCCATCTATCCATGTCCTCTTATAGGGGAACATCCATCCATCCATCCATCCATCCATCCATCCATCCATCCATCCATCCATCCATCCATCCATCCATCCATCCGTCCATCCACCATTTTTAGTTAAAAATACAACATAAACGTCTTCGATCCCACAAAGTGATGATAAAATAATGACGTGAAGCCGACTGAACTTCATCCAGAACTCCTTAACTGTTTCTGACAAGACTTGAGAGTTAAAATGAAGAGAGATGCTCCAGCTGGATTCATTAAAAAAAAAGAAAAAAGACTGAAAATAAATGTTTTTCAGAAAAAGCTGTTGTACTGATGTAAAAACAGAAGACAGACATTTATACGGGTTCCCTCCACTGTATTCCATTTCATTTCGTTTAATCTGCACATGAAAACAGACAGCTTGTTGGCAAAATATCACCATCCCTTTAATACTCTGCTTTTTATTTGTTGGGCTTTTGAAACCTCAATCAGCTGTTCCCCCATGTAAACAAGTCTCCTGTTGTCGGCATCACTGATCATGACAGATGTTAAAGAGGGCCGGTAGCTACCAGAGGAAATCCCTCAAGCAGCTTAGCATCCAAACTGGCATCATAAAAAAATGAAAAAAAAAGAAAGATAACCATTTTTTAAGGAAGGAATCCAGGCGGGAGACGCTGCTGCAGCGAACTGCCACCAGTGAGAAACTGAAACATGATTCTGGAGTTAAAACCACCAAAGGCCTCTGATTAGTCTCGTTAGGGACCGAAACGACGTGAAGTTAGAAGGAAACCCGTGTTTGCAGCCGAAAGGCCGCTGATGATGAAACGGACGGACTTCAGAGGAAACAGCTGCTTCAAGGATCTGATTAAACTCAGAGATGTAAATCCACATCAGTGACGGTGCAGACGGGATCCCTGCAGACCCGCTGCAGCTGCTTAAACCCTCCTCTGATGTCACACTAAGACCGTCGACAGACGCCAGAGAGGGAGGTCAATCCGTGCATCAGTCATTCTTTTCATTTTCAATTGTCAATCAAAAATTAAAAAAGGAAAAAGGGACGTTTTATTTTGTCTTTCATTTTTTAATCTAACACAAAAAACAAAAAAATGCCTAGTTTTTCATATTTTAATTTTAGACTTGGATCAAAAATAGGAAATTAAAAAACGGGCCAGGGGACCACTCTTGTTTTTAATATTTAATTGGGCCGGTTTACGTGACCCAGAAGTGGCTTTGTGCGCGGCAGTTCCGGCAGCTCCGGCTGGGAACAGGAACTAACCACCACCAAGGGACTTTACTGGGAAATTATTCTTTAAGACAAGAACAGAGAAAGGAGACGTTCTGAATGGAATAACCATTTTCCCAATTCTTGAGGAATATATTTGGAGCTTTTCAGATTTTCCCTAGCTCACTGCAGGAGAGGAGAAGTAGCCGGATACCAGAGTTCCAGGAGCACCCACCCCGTTATTGGAAGGACCTTCCTCGACACCTCGCTTTGCAGCCTTGGATAAGAGCAGTCTGGCCACCTGCTCATAACAAACCAGCCAGAATCCATTCAAATAAATAAATGAAATTAGAATTATAAGCCACAGCTCACACCAATCCAACCTGAATCAGTTCAAATGAATGAGATTGGAATTACAAGCTACAGTCTTCCAACCAGCCTGGATTCCATGGAAATAACTGGAATTATGAGCCACGGCCTGGATCAACATAGAACAACGGAGTTGCCAGCTGTGGCAATATTGTGGAGTATTTTCCAATGTTCAATCAATGTTTAATCAATGAAATGCCGTTGCTTAACCCTGCTAACCTGTTTAATAAATATAAAATTAACACAAGTATGAATGTAAAAACTTGATTACAGTTTTCAAACTGATATATTTTCAATATTTAGCTAATTTTACACACATTTGAGACATAAATTATTAAAAAATTTGGTTATATGTGAATGAGAATGAAATGTTAAATCTAAATATTAAATCAAATCTAAATGTTAAATGTTAAATCTAAATGTTAAATCTAAATTTAAATGTTATATCTAAATCTAAATGTTAAATCTAAATCTAAATGTTAAATGTTAAATCAAAATGTTAAATCTAAATCTAAATGTCAAATGTTAAATCTAAATGTTAAATCTAAATTTAAATGTTATATCTAAATCTAAATGTTAAATCTAAATATTAAATCTAAATCTAAATGTTAAATGTTAAATCTAAATGTTAAATCTAAATTTAAATGTTATATCTAAATCTAAATGTTAAATCTAAATCTAAATGTTAAATGTTAAATCAAAATGTTAAATCTAAATCTAAATGTTAAATCAAAATGTTAAATCTAAATCTAAATGTCAAATGTTAAATCTAAATATTAAATCTAAATCTAAATGTTAATTCTAAATCTAAATGTCAAACGTTAAATCTAAATGTTAAATCTAAATCTAAATGTCAAACGTTAAATCTAAATGCTAAATCTAAATCTAAATGTTAAATCTAAATCTAAATGTCAAATGTTAAATCTAAATGTTAAATGTTAAATCTAAATGTTAAATCTAAATCTAAATATTAAATCTAAATCTAAATGTTAAATGTTAAATCTAAATATTAAATCTAAATCTAAATGTTAAATCTAAATCTAAATATTAAATCTAAATGTTAAATGTTAAATCTAAATATTAAATCTAAATCTAAATGTTTAATCTAAATGCTAAATCCAAATGTTAATTTAATATTTAGATTTACATTTAACAATTAGATTTAATATTTCATTTTTGTTCACATAAAACCAAATTTTTAAATAATTTACGTCTCAAATGTGTGTAAGATGAGCTAAATGTGAAGAAAATGAGCTAAATATTGAAAATACATCAGTTTGAAAACTAATCAAGTTTTTACATTTGCCACCCCATATGAGACGTTGTGGTTGATATTGAAACTGTCCCCACAGGTGTGCCTCTCCATAACAACACAGGTTCTGATTGGTTACTCTAGCCCCCTATTGTCACAGACCCTTGGGGCTTGTTGTCCAAGCCACTAAACTTAACCGAGCTGGTAACAAGAGCCCAGATCATAAGGAGAGCTGCAGTTAACGAATGTGGCTGATAACAGTACCTAAAGCCAGGCTATTCCTTTAGGGTAGTTATCAGAGTAGGCAGGGTAGACATTTGGATGGATTGATGCAGTGAGAGCTAGGCGAATCTTCCCCGACACCAGCTTAAACAAAGTTGAGGAATCCTAGCGAGGTAAACCCCCCTAGACGGCAACTTCGGACCCGAAGGACGGAGCGCTGGTCCAGGTGACAGACTCTGCTGGTCAGAGACTGAAACCATCACCTGGAGGGTCTAACACTGTCTGATTGCTGGGACCGAGTACGATCATCAGCTCGATGCTGCTCCTCCTTTTACTCCCCGACGGTCCAGTTTCCCGCTGACCAGTCGGACGTAAACGCGTCAACTCTTCTTCTTCGCGCCACAATTCTCGAACGGTTAACGGCTCTAACGGAAACGCCTGCTCCTCCTCGGAAGGACGCGAGCGATCCGCGAAGTGGCGCCACGAATATTTTATCATCTGGCAACATCTGTGGAATAAAAGAAATAACATCGCAGACTGTCAGATGGTCGTAGCTAAGAGCGTCGTGTCGTGGCGGGACCTGCCGCCTCCTCCTCCGCTGTGAGATTAAAAATGATGAGGGGCGTGATTGACGGAGCGGCGGGATAACGGCGGGATGAAAGGCGTTTAATCACGGCTTCACACCTCGTGGATGTATTTATTTGTTCTTTTTCTTTTTTTGTGAGTGACTCAAGAAACATCCCTGTCTCTCTTTTTTTCTGAACTCATGATAACAGAGAATGGATGCATCAATGCACGTGCACACGCTCCACATCACAAGTGTGAAAACCAAAAACAAAAAAACCAGGAACATCATCCCCGTCGCCGCCATGTTGCCGCCACGCTCAGATTAACTGGTGCACGTCTGAGTCCGTGACTCACACAAAGAAACTCAATCAGTGTTTATAGATGCACCCCCCCCCCCCCCCCCCCCCCCCCAGCACCCACAGATTTCTACTTCACATTGAGTTTGGGAATCTCAGATAAATCCTGACAACCAGATATTTGAACTGCATATAATGTTGGCAATGGACCTTCCTATGAACTCTGTTATTTATATTAAATGTGTTTCCTGATCACCTGTTTACCACAGAACAATGTTATATATTACATGTTTTGTTGATGATTCCAAGAAAAATGATTCCTATTATTGGATGAAACCTAACCCTCCCATGATCGCTCAATGGTTACAGTAAGTAAAACATGTATACGTGATGGAATATATGACCGCCCAGTTACAGGTAAAAGTACCGATTTTTATGAGAAGTTGGACTCCAGTTATTGATTATCTTGATTAAGACTTAAATTTTATTCAAATAACTTCTATTATTATCATTTGATTTATTTTTATTCATTTATTGTTTTAAATATCACTTTTTTTTTGGAGTCCAATAACTAGATAAGGTTTATGTGCTCTACCTTTTACAGCATCTATCTCTGCATGACAGATGAGACCCAATCTCAAGACGATTCTCTGTTTTCTTTTGTGATGTTAATTGTCTGTTATTGTGCATTAAAGGCAATAAAGTAAAAAAAAAAAAAAAAAAAACGAGCCCCCCCCCCCCCCCCCCCTCCAAAATCAGGTGAGACTGTGGATCCAAAATGAGTCCTGTGGGAGGGGCTTCTCATCACAACAAACGATTATTTTAACAGAAACGCTGCTCTTAGATCTGTAACGTTCTGCTGTGAGGGAGGTTTTATTTTTATTTTATAAGCTGGAGCGGAGAAAAGAAGAAAAGAAAATCAGGTTTGCTTTGTGTAGTATTATAGCAGAGCTTTAAAGTGGCTCCGCCCCCAAACCTGGTGAGTGAAGGGGGGAGGGGGGTGTCACAAACTAAAGCTTCAAAGATTTGCTTCAAAACAGATGATGCCTTTAAAAACACAAACAGAAAGGTTTTGAAAAATTAAATGTCAAGGGTTTTTTTTTTTTTTTTTTTCCAGACATTATATTGTCATAATTGTCACAGCGTTCTGGCATCTTTTTGGCCGACGTCGTGGCCTCAACTTTAATAGACTGAGCTCCCAAACGGAGACTCGCCAGCTGCTGGGATCTGCAGAGCAACTCAGGCTCCTGAACCGAAACATTTCAGGAAGAGTTTAAAAAAAATGAAGAAGAGGTGCATTCATTTGAGGGGGAGAGTCAGCTGCAGGTCCAGTCTTCATCCCTGCAGCCTCAGAGGTTCAGTCGCCTCTGCAGTCTGACATTTTTCTGACATTTGTCCGAGCGTTTCAGGCAGCTGCTGGAGGTTCGGGGGACGAAAATGAGCAAGAATCCAAGATTTTAGTTCCTTGACAATGTTGGCAGCCTAATTATGCACATGCCAGGAATCTCAAAAATAAATACAAAAGTAGGATAGCTTGTTAAATAATAAATATTAAACGTGCCTGCATGGATTTTCTCTGGGGGAAAAAAAACCCCATGTATGTGAGTTTAGCTGCAGTAGACGGGCTGAAAATAGGCCACGTATATATGATCGCACACCAGTTATGCTCTTTTACATCAGTAATGAAGATGCAAAGAATTTCTGAGGCCCAAGACGGGCATCTCAGACTGGACACAACGGGTCAACCACATCTGTGAACCCGTTTGGAAATGGAAATAGGACAGTTTTACCGCTGAAAACCAGTTGATCCAGTCATCATTAGCAGCAGAAATTAAAATGAACTAGTTCAGTTCATCATTTGAAAAAAAAAGAATTAATAGTTAATTTTTGTTGCTGCGAGCAATTATTTGTCAAAATGATTACCACTGCCCATATACTACACCACCACAAACGGCAATTATTTGATCCATTTTATCTGTCAAAAACTTTTGGTTCAATTCTGAATCCTGAACCAACCAGGGTTCACATTAGCATTAGCATTAGCATTGAAGGAACAGCCCATGTAAAACTGTCATTTCCGTTTCAGCTTCTCTCTACAGCAGCCATTCCCAAACTTCAGAATACCAAGGACCAATTTGAAATGTGAAAAATCTCCTCAGCCCACCGAAACCTTTAATCACAACTGTGATCAACATACAGGACCAGGAACCATGATCCGATATTAATGTAAGGAGTCAACAAATAAGGTGACACTTGTCATATTAAGTTAAGATGACAGTAGAATAACACTTAACTGGTTTGTTTTATTACTTCTTAATGTTTTTTTAATAATGTCATTAATATTTTACAGTAATTAAAAACATATTTTAAAAAGATAGAGAATTTAAAACACATTTGTTTAATTTTAATGACCTCTCACAGCCCACCTGCAGTCCCATGACGGCCCACCAGGGGGCCGTGGTCCACACTTTGGGAATCACTGCTCTACAGTAGATTAAAAATATGAGGACCTTAAGGTGCAAATGTTTTTTCCCCCCATTTCAATATTTCAATCCCCCCAGCAGTCGTGGTCTCCTCCAGCTCTGGGTAACTGCAGCTCTCATCTTGCTTGTTTTAAACGTTTGATGACGTAATTGTTAGCGTGACAGCAGCGACAGCCGTGTTGCCATGTTTGATTGATTTCCTCAGATACATATCAGGCTCGTTTGTGGTGGATTTTAAATGGGGTTCACTGAAAACCTGGAACGGTTTTGACCGTGCGTGAACTTTGAAAGAGCGTCATTCACAACTGCCCAAATGAACTCGTTCACGCCCCCCGCTGGTGAAGGAGAAAGAGAGCGCGCTCAGTTCACGTTCACACAAAATATGAACTAGTTCGTGAACTTTCGTTCAATGAACTCGTTCAGGTACAACACTGGCCCCGCCCTGCTGCAATTGGCTCGGTACGTTACGTACCGATGGAAAGAAAACAGATGTACTCACCGTGACTGTTGCAGCGAGACGTTTCCACCAGCCTGTTGTCCTGGTCGTAGCACGCCATGGCCTGGTAGCGATAGCCCTGCCCGCACTCCTTGACGTCCCCCTGGACCTTCGTCCCCATGATGCTGTCTGCCCGGCCTCCCTCGGGCAGGACGCAGTCGGACCAGCGCCCCACCGGCTGGGCGTTGTATTTGTCGCAGGGGCAGTACTGCGTCTCGCTCAGAGGGTACATCTGCGTGTTCTTGCACTTGTCTTTCTTCTTGCTCCTCCCTGACCCAGACGGAAAAGCATGTCACATTTAGACGGCACGTTCCCTCGCATCTGTGGATCTGCCGTTGTCTCGGGCGGCCAAGTTTCACCGTGTGACTGTGGGGCTGATTTCAAAGTCTCGATTGGGATACATGAAGATAGATTAAAGGTATAGTGGGAGATCTTTTTTTGCAGCATTTTTTGAAAACCTTTTCACATTCTCATTACACCCACTAAAATAAAATGTTTGCAAAAAAAACCCAAACGTTTTGGTCCGGTCTAGAGGGTATAATCAGAGGAAAACTCTGACCGATCAATGTACTGATCATCTTTACATTTATTAGCTGCCTAATACGTCCATCAAATATCAATCCACTACCACCCATCCCTCCCTCCCTCAGCTCTGCCAATCAGGTGAGCAGACACAGCGTTGCTATTTGAAAGCCAGAAATCAAGTTAGCTCGCGCAGATCATTTCGTTGCAACAATGGCAGAGAAGAAGACGTCAACCAGCAGCAAAATCAAAGAGAAAACTGTTGTTGAAAAAGCAACAGCCATGCGGAAGCTAACTGAAGCTAACCGAAGCTAACCGAAGAACCAAACAGAACCAGAGTGGTTATCGGTACGGCTTTCCAGCGCTGGCGCCAGCTAAAAAATGAAAAGGGGCTCCAGACCGACGCCAAGGTGGCCCAGTTCTACTGGATAGGTAAGATGATGCCGTTCTGATTATATAATATTTTAACATACTGATGGGTTATGGGTATTGTAGGACTATTCACCCAGTCAGTGAGAAAATAAAAGATGATGACAAAATTATTGTCCATGGAGAGACGTGACGAACATATTCCAGCATGTTTCGCTAAGCTACCAACTCTGTCAGCTAGGCTACAGTACTATGTGTGACACCGTTAGCTAGGCTGTTGTTATCCTTGACGGTAGCTTTCCCAATATCCTTGAATGCTATACCTTTTGTTAACTATAAGCTTCATGCACAAACCGATAAAAGCTGCTTATTGATTTTGTTTTTAGTTATGACGCTGACATGGCACATAGTTCTACTCCTATGAAACACGATGCCTTCAATATGCCTTCAATGCCTCCTATATTTTTAAAATCTCACTTGAGTTGGATTGCTGGAACCATCTTTTCAAAGATCTCCCACCAAACCTTTAAGTTGGAGGAATCCTTTTGAGTAGCATGCGCTTTAACAGAAACAGCCTGATGCCCAGTATAGTCGATCATAGAGTCTTCCTCTAGTCATTAATCATTAGGAGCCATTTCACAGGCAAATTGGTGAAATGCTTAGAAGATTTTCCATCTGATTACCTGAAATAAGTCTTTAGCTATTGCTTTTTTGTCTTCTTCTCCTTTTCACTTAGTTTTTAGTTCATTTTTTTTAGTTTCAGTGTGGAATATTCTGCATCCTGACCAGAGCAGCTTAAAATGATGTCCAAGCAGCCTGAAGCAACCTGTCTGAAATAATAACAGGAAATGACGGGCAGCAAACACCCACACACACACTTCAATAGGGCTGGGCCGATACGCTTCTGTGCCGATTTGATTCTCCTACCATTTTTGGGTCCCGATTCGATTTATATTGCAATTCTGAATAAATAAGTATTGCATTTCGATTTTACCAAGTATTGCGATTTTTATATTTCAGTTATTGAAATATAAAAATCATATAATAAATAATAATAATAATATTACCGTAATATTATTATAATTATATATTGTTATATATAATATTATAATTATTATATTAGTTATCAAATAATAATAATAAATATAAAAATATAAAAATTAAATACATTTTATTATTTAAAAAATGCGCAATTGCTGTAGTTACCCTCGACACCTTGTCTGATCCAGCTGCCAGTGCCAATGGCCCCTGCTTTCCCTACATTGTTTTTTTTCTCTGGGTGGTGGCGAAGGATGTGCGCCGTCATGTTCGTGATGTTACCACAGTAAGAGATTAGACTGTGACAAAGCTTACATATGGCTTTCCTCATATGGAGCTCTCCTGCCCCATGCTTTTATAAAAACCAAATCAAGTCCATACGTTTGATTTGAAGTGGGGCAGTGGGGGAAAGAGATCAGGCTCTAGGAAAGTACTCCGCTTGCTGCACTCCGCCATTTTGTCGCGTGAATTTGCCCGCATTCCGGTTACTATGGTGACACACGTGCTTCTATTTCCGGAAGTGTAGATGACAAAAGAGACTGGCGGAGCCCAGCGAGCGGAGTATTTCCACGGAGCCACCCGAACTCTTTACCCCACCATAAAATAAATAAAAATCCATTCTTGTACGAGAATCGATTTTTTAAAATCCCCAGAAAAAAAATCTTTATTAACATGAAAAATCGATATTTAAAAAAAAAAAAAAAAAAAAAAGAGCCCTTACTACATTGAATTTCCCTTTATGGGATAAATAAAGTATTTTTCATTTCATTTTCATTTTGGCCCAGGCCTACAATTCAGCCCACTACAATGAAATCGACTTGCACTTGTGGTAGCTTTTAGGTGCAAATCGAGGCTCAAGATGATGAGGAGACAGTTTAATAACCAAACCAGTCTCTCAGTCCACACCCACCTCTGCATCTAAAACATCAAAATAACGAAACAACATCCTGAAGGAGCCTTAATGCACCGCCACCTCTGTTGTCACTCCGCTGTCGTCACTCACAAGTAAACTCTGCCGACACTGACGGATGACGAAGGCGGAGGAGTTCATTCAGATTTGTTGCCTTAATTCCGCTGCAACATCTAATTAGATTCATGACTCTGGGCTCAACTTCAGCAGACACCTGCTGACATCCTCCGACAAATTGGACAGTGGCGCTGCCAACGCTAAAGAGCAAATAAGCTCATTTGGAGAGGATGCGCGGCGGTGTCCTCACCTATCAGCGCCCTCTTCCTGGTGCGGACGCCCACGCAGTCGGCCGTGCAGGATGAGAACTTGGACCAGCTGGTCAGCTGGCAGTCGTCCTGGCAGGGGAGCTGGCAGCGCTGAGTGATGGGAGGCATGGCCTTGGCGGATTTCAGACACTCGCTAATGTCGGCCTGCGTCCCGTCCAGCTGGCGGCAGGACACGGCTGAAACCAGTGAAGGAAGGAAACATCAGTCATGGTTCGTTACCGCGGTGACACAACAGACGGATGACCGGACGTCACCGGGCTGTTCGGGGACGCGTCGTACGACCGACGTACTCGTACATCATTTCAGCGTTCGCAGCTCCGGCTGGCCTTCGTTCTGACTTCAGTCGACTGCAACAACGCGTTCGTCCTTCTCGGTAACCCAACCTTAACCCTGAATCACAGGAAGTTAAAGTTTTGCCGGTGACTTTGGACTTTAAAACAACTCAATTGTGCACGCGTCGCCTTGAGGAGCAACAGCTGAGCGACAACGAGCGATGTCGGTCTTCGCTTCATGAAACTTTCATTAAAACAGCCTTGATCGCACCAAAGTTCGATAAACCCTCGACCCAGTCCATCCCTTTTAGCTCTTAGAGGCCGATGATGGAAAACGTTTATCGTATTGGCTACTTCTGGAGTAGAAAAGCTGTTACCACGAACTGAGCAAACTGGAAAAATGGACTAAATAACACGAAAATAAGTTACCGTATTTTCCAGACTATAAGCCGCTACTTTTGTCCCACGCTTTAAACCATGAGGCTTATACAGAGATGCGGCTTTTCTATGAATTTCTCTTCAGCCCTCAGGGGGCGCTCTAGCAGGAAGTGCAAAAACCAAAAAACAAACCAAGCAGTTAAAGGCTATCCGGTTCTGAGTGGACCCGCCACAGAGGTAAGGTTTTAATCGCAGATGTGGACCGGACGCAGCGTGGAGCCAGCAGGTCCACGATCCGGCTCCAAAGTGGATCCGGCACTGAGTGCAAGTGGACCCCGATACGGGTCCGTTTCAGTTCAGGTATGTGAATAAACACTTATGGTACAAAATGTTTCGATGTAAATATCTTATTTCTCAGCCTGGATACCGGCAGCTTATTGTCCGGTGTGGCTTATATGTGACAAAATATATATTTCGTTTATATTTTAATGGGTGCGGCTTATATTCAGGTGCGGCGTATAGTCCAGAAAATACAGTACTGTTTGGAGCAAAGTCAATAAGAAAGACCGAAAAGAGATCTGTCTTGAGATCGGACTCAGATCTGAAGTCTTCCCCGGCAACCTCACGCCTGAACTGTTGAAAATCATCCGACTCGTGCGACAGCTGACGACCTCGCAGTGACGGGAGCCTGGACGGAGATCGGCCGTGACGGAGGCGACGGACGTGAACGCCCGCCGCTGCCGTGACCTCGTTACTCCCGGCTCCGGAGTTTGCCTTCGTGACGAGCGACGCCGTTGAGAAAATGTCGCTCTCTGTCTCCGCCTCCTCAGCTCCTCTGTCGGCTTCCAGCGGACAGCGACTTAAAGATGAGACCGGAAGCTCTCGCTCCGACAGCGCCCATGCACGTGATGTCTCGTCGGCGTTCTTCTCGCGCACGCGGGCGCCTTCACGGCTAGCACGCACCGGAGTCTGACGCAAGTTTAATTTAGATCAGAGGGGGTCAGGCTTATTTCCACTGAGGGCCACATCAGCATCATGGTCGAAGGGCCAGATTGACAGCATGAATGTAACAAAATGCAATATAAATCAAAAATAAATTAAACTACACCTTATTATATTGTTAAATAACAGATTCTGTATATATTATGTATTCAAGTTTCAAATATTTAACTCATTATTATATTAAATTCAGGGTTTGTGGTTGCGATTCTTTGTTTTTCTTCTGGGCTAAATTTAGCATACTTAGCTCCGTGTTTGCTGTCAAAATGACACCACCTCATAACACAAAAGACATGCTGTTTATTTGTACTGTCACCTTGAGGTACAAACTTGTATTTGTTTTCCCGTCGTTCATGAAACTGTCTTCCTTGTGCATCAGTTTTTTTTTTTCTTGGACATGTTGGGGTTTGTTTGTTGAGGTTTTCAGTCCATCAGTTCTGAAAATCGTGAGATACCGTTATCGTTGTGGGTAACGACGAAATGCATTGTGGGAGATGTAGTTTATTGTCAATATGCGCTTTAAAGCAGCGTAAGCTTATTTTAAGTCTTATAATATTGGTTTAATATGTGAGCCAATAATGCACAAGTTCTCGAGGGCCCGCGGGCCTTGTCTTTGACACATGTGATTTAGATAATGGGAACAAGTACACACTCACAGAATAAACCTCATCTGACTATTTCATAATAATATCAAACACAAAGCTGCACTGATCTGAAAGAGGCACAGCCCCCGTAGTCACGTGATAAGGAGATAAGGGGGTATAATATGTCTCCTTTAAGGTGGGAAACAAAAGACTGAATGAAAACTAAATCCGAAATCTCCAGTTCAGGCTGGATTTCATAGAGGAAGAGTTGATAAATATGAAAGCAGTCGACACAAACGCATCTCTGCTTCGACTGGTTTGATGCCCGCGAGTTAATTAAGCCTTTAACTGCATCACCCTGTTTTTTTTTTTCTTCTTTTTTTCAGTAATGGGTACTTGTGCTGCAGCAGTATTTCATTTTCCCCCAGACGCAGACGTTCTGCAGGGCTGTACCTTCACGGAGAAATCAATTTCTGCTGAAGCCCCGCAGGCGCCGCTGTTGGTTTGGAAAGCCACCGTCTGGCGGATCCGTGTGTTTAATAGAGACGGTGCGGCGCATTTTCCCCCTCCGAGGCGCGTCCAGAAAACGTCAGAAAACAGGGCCTGGAGAAGACGGCGCGCCACGTCCGGTCTGAGTCGACGACAGAGCGACGGCTGCCATTTAGAGGTGACACCAGGTGTCAAATGGTGTCAAATCACGGAGACGCTGCCTCACAGCACTTCCAGGAATAAATTGATTTCTGCGTCTATTAAAGCCGTCTAGCCAAGAAGAAAGAAATATAAGCTCTAATAATAGCTTTCTATAGGAGGTGGAACATAATGAAATTGATCACTTCTGCGTGACCCCTCGAAATTGGATTTTTCTCGAAACTCCCAGGACTAAACGTTACAGTAAATAGGTGGGAAAATAAAATACAGTCTTTTCCCCCTCATAAAACTCTCGTCACTTATGCGTGAAAGCCAGTACGGATAAAGGATTGGCGGGCGGTGCGGTTTACGTAAGGAGCAGCGTCCTCTCCTTAATCCCGGCAGAGGCATTTTTGATTAAAACCGTACTAGGAGTCGAGCCGGAGGGGCGACGGGTGGCGAAAAACGACTCGAGTCTCGAGAGGCGGCTGATGGGATGTGGGCCCGTTCTCTCCCAGAGCTCCGCGGGATTATAAAATATAGAAACAGAAATTACCAGAATGAGTCTTCTGATGATGCTCAACGTCTTTTTCATAAATGTCTTTGTAGCTTTTTCTTCTTCCTGTCTGGGATCCAGATGATTGGTTACCAGCTGTGACGGTGGGCGGCGGCCTCCACCTACCTCTGGTTTGCAGGCCCGGTCCGCAGGTCTCCTGCGCGCCGGCGGTGCCCTGCCTCAGATGCCACGGGACGAGCTGGCACTTCCTCCATTTGTGGGTCTTCCACCTGAAGCGAAGGGCGCGTCAGTGAAACGAAGCATTGCAGCAGAGCAGACAACAACAACACCGCCCAACGGTTTAACCGTTGGAGGTGGAACCGTTACGATGCGGGGAAAACAACAATAATTCGTCAAATCAGCTGGTTTCGACATCACGGTGCAGTAATCTGAGTATCTGCAGATACGTCTCAACCCTTAGGGTTAGGGTTAACCCTTACCCTGACCCTAACCCTAACCCAGCTGAAGGCTTCTTCAGCTCCGGTGGCCGTTCCTGCCCCCTCACCTGACTGCTGCTGGCTTGCACACGTTAGCATTACCTTCCGTTAGCGTGATTTCAAAACTCCATGGAAGTGATTGTTATGTTGTAGGTGGCTGATCAGGTTTTACGTATTAAAGCTTGTGCTTCCCTCCTCGTAGAATTCCCTCGGAGGATTCGTCACAAATAGAATCAGAATCAGAATCAGAATCAAATTTATTGTCGCCACTGAGCCAGCGTCCCAACACAGAGGAATTTGTCTTCCCAGTACACCGTCCAAGAGAAACATACAGAAACATACAGGCAACATATAGACAGGAGTCAACGGTGCTTGGATCAGCACTATAAGAGCGCTTTTACCGTGTCCAAAGGGCAGTGCACTCAAGCACACAGGTGCCCAAGTACACCACCCTCCGGCCAGGGCATTTTTAGCAGAAGAAAATATGATCACATAGGGGATGGGGGGGAGAGGATAAAAAACAGGTGTCTCACACCACATGTCCTTGATCAGAGGCACATGTTGTGTGATTCACAAAAAAAACCTCAGCACAAGCATAACAAACTTATTTTGAAGACATCATATGGGTCAGGAAAAAAGTCCCAGCCAAGCGGCCCGTGCACGCGCACCCGGTGGCGCGCAGCGCAATCAGTCCGCTCCGCGTGGGGGGAGAACATCAGGATCCAGCGAGGACGTTGAGACTCAGGGAAAGGATATGGAGCGGGGGCGTGGTGTGGGGCAGAGACTTCTTCGGATAAAACCTTGGAGAGATTCTTTTCAACACGGCCTTGAGTGAAGGCCGCTCAGGGGAGCCAGATTCAGATAATAACCACCAAACTATCTTCTTCTGAAACTTTAACGAAGTTCCACGCCACCATGTTTGTTGTGATCAGCGCTGTGCTGCAGGCTGCATTCAAAGTGTATGGCAGGTGAGGCTGTGCCTCACCTGCCATCATGGAAAGAAAGAAATGAAAAAATATATATTTTTTTATATTTATCAATTGATTTGTACTATAAAGTTATTTTCCATTTAACTTCACCATTTTTAGATTATTTTTTATTCAAAATCGCTGAATTTTCACATTTACCATTCAAATACTGAGAAGATGCGGGCGGTGAGGCAGCACCCCGCTGAGCCTCACCATGGATTGCGCAATGACTCGGTTAACTGTTCTGCCATGAGACCAGATCGCCGTCTCTTTGTATGTCACTATTAAAATGTTCAAACACGTTTGCTATATGAATTAAGTTTCCATAGTTTAGCTGATTTATATAATGAACAGCAACTATATGTGTGTAATGTGTTTCTTGTGCCGGCGCGATCATAAAACGGCTGAGAAGAGGCACGGGGTGAGGCACGCACTTCTCCTGCCTCACGTTAGGGGGCACTAGTGAGCACAGGGATTCTTCTTGCGACACATTGGCTGCAGAATAAGTGACAGCAAGCGCTGTCACTTATTCTTCAGAAGGAGCGGTGCATGGACTTCATTTATAAGTAAAGGTAAGACCATAATAACTTTTTTTTAAAAATTAAATGTGCTTTTTTGTGCGCTACAGTTTGTATGTGTAAAGCATTTATATGTGAATGACGATAGGAGGTTTTAAACAAAAACAGTTAACTGCTGCCAATCAAATGGTGAATAAGTTGTTCTAGAGGGTTCATATGTTTGTAAATCTGACTGATGAAGTCAGTGCCTCACCAGCCATGAATCTCACCGCACGTCACTGGAGGGGAAATACTGCGAATATCGATTCAAGTTAGCAACTACCAAAATTATGGCCGACTTAAGTTGTTTTCTGGCATGAGGGGGTATTCTTGATTTTCCTGATTGAGAAATCGTTCCTCTGATTATGCCGACGTCACTTGAACACAACATTCACAGCCGGTCATTCAAGACTCAGAGAGAGCGAGGCACTGCTGTGTTAACAAAAATATATATGTTATCGGGGCTATTCGTCGTGATATCGGAGTTATCGAGATGACGTCATAATTTCCTGTTATCGGCCCGATAGTTATCGTGCAACCCTAAGCAAAATAACCATCAGCTGGGTTTATATCGGAGTGATAGCCGGATTAAGAACTCCCGGTTGTTCGCCTGGTCTCAACCACACCAGGATAGTCTGGATAAGCCAGGATTCAGCCGGGATAACTGATAACTGAGCTTGGGTTTTTTTTACCTGAAACCGGGGCAGGCCCTGGGGACCTCGCAGTCCCTCTCCTCCTCCAGCACCTCCGGGCACTCCTGTCCTCCGTTGGAAGGCATCTGGATGATAACGCGTTTCCGTGATTGCTTTTTCTTCACGGCAGTGCCAGCTGAACAGACACAGATAATTATTGAATTAAAATAAACGTCTGCATGCGAACGTGATGAGAAAAATGTCAAAACGATAAGCCAGGCTGCTCCATCGCGCTCGCTGCCGCCGAACTTAATTGGACGGCTAACGTGGAGGAGATGCAGATCTCATTGCTTTGGATATAAAGTCAACAATGATGATGCAAAAAAATAAAAATAAAAAACCCTATTAGACGTTTGGTACTGACTTAAATTAAATTCATAGTATTTACATGTGTGGAGATGAACAAGTCCATAAAGATGAAACAAACCCCTAAACCACTAGTAGGGGATCCATCCATGCATCCATCCATCCATCATCCATCCATCCAT